>CAJQZJ010033208.1:343338-413398 GCA_907164525.1 Lophiomys imhausi | reverse complement strand
TTTTTTTTTTTTTTTTTTTTTTTCGAGACAGGGTTTCTCTGTGTAGCTCTGGCTGTCCTGGACTCACTTTGTAGACCAGGGTAGCCTCGAACTCGCAAAGATCCACCTGCCTCTGCCTCCCAAGTGCTGGGATTAAAGACGTGCGCCACCACCGCCCGGTGGAAGCATGATTCTTATGGACTCTATGGAATCCCTGCCCATCATTACACTGGTGGGTGGTGTAATTGGTGTGAAGGTTATGGAGCCATATCTTGTTGTGATGTGTATGTATGTGAATGGGGAAGCTCAGCTCACAAGGTGATAGCTGGAAAGACAGAAAGCAGAGACAGACTGCTAGTTAGGGAGGACAGTCCTGTGCTGCTCTAGAGAGCTCCTCTTCAAGAACTAGACTTCTTAGAACAATGGTTCTCAACCTGTGAATCGTGACTCCTTTGGGAGTTGAATGACCTTCTCATGGGGATCACATATTAGATATTTACATTACAGTTTATAACAGTAGCAAAATTACAGTCATGAAACCTTATGGTTGGGAGTCACAAGAGGAACTGTTTCACAGCATTAGGAAGGTTGAGAACCACCGTCTTAGAAGAACCTAAAACTGGCAGTGTGTCTGTCAGCAACTGTGGATGGGACTGGTGGTCTTTGCTGTGGTCCAAGGCTGCCCATGCACTGGAGGGAGCATGAGAAAGGGTGTTCATGTTCTGGAAGGATACTGTACAGACAGTGCTGGAATCAGGGCTTGTCAGGGTGAAGAAGCCTCGCACAGGTGCTGGTCCTCACTGGGGACATCCTTCATGGACACACTAGAGCTTGTGTCAAAAGACTGACCTATGTGGGAAGAGGAACGGGAAGCGTTGAGCTTGACTTGACTTGATCAGGAGCTGAGAACTTTGTTGGTCTTGCTGCTCCAGTATTGCCTGGCCGGTGTGCTGCCATGTTCAGCATGTCTGTGGTCTTTTTTCTCTGTGGTTGGCAGGTTTTGACTTCCGGAGTAGTCCAAAGTATCATAAGAAAACAGGAGAGTGGTAAAGTCTCAGGTCAGGGTTAGATGAACTGGAAGCTGAGAAACTGACGTAGGTCAGTAGTGTGGGGCCCTGGGAGCGTGCCCCACCAGCCAGTAAGTGTTTACCACCTGCCAGGACCCCTCCCTGCTTTTCCTTTGGTTGTTCTGTGCACTCTTTGTGGTTTCGGTTATGGAGTGTTGCTGCCCTTGCTGTTCAGTCTAAGTGGTGTGTCTTTTTCCCAGCTACAAGAAGACTCAAGAAACCCTTTCTCAGGCAGGACAGAAAACCTCTGCTGCCCTGTCCACTATGGGCTCTGCCATCAGCAGGAAGCTTGGAGACATGAGGTAAGCAGTTGTAAACCTGCTTCAAGTCAGGGTTTTAGACACAGCACAGAGACACCTGGACCAGTCCACTTGCCGACCTTTGTGGGAATCCCTCTGACTCCTGTTGTCTGCCTTCGGCCATTTATGTATCCCTCAGGGAAAGGAAGGTCACTTTTCCTTTAACTCTTTTGCAAAGCAGCGACATGGCCTAGGAATTGGAGTCATGATGGGATGGGGTATACATTAGGATAACCCACATGTTGTCTCTAGGATCAGCCTGGGGCTTCTTGTTATGCCTGGTGGTGGATAGTTGCTGATTACACCACTAGTACCCTGGCTAGATTCTAGGAACCACCATTCTGTTCTTCCTGTAAAATGGATTGCTTGCTCAATTCAGGTGTTCTCACTCTGTGTGTGTGTGTGTGTGTGTGTGTTTGCATTTTTGTGGTCTGGTTTTGTTTTGTTTTTATTTGTTTTTCTTTCTCGAGACAGGGTTTCTCTGTGTAGTCCTGGCTCTTCTGGAACTTACTCTATAGATCAGGCTGGCCTCAAACAGAGAGCCACCTGCTTCTGCCTCCCAAGTGCTGGGATTAAAGGCTTGCACCACCACCACCCAGCTTTTGTGGTCTTTTTGAAATGGTACCTCACTCTGCAGTCTAAGCTGGTCTTGAACTCACGATAACCCTATGGCATCAGCTTCCCAAATACTGGGATTATAGGCATGAGGTATGATACCTAGCTTTTACTCCTTTTTTTAGTTTGTTCAGAGCATTCTGGGTGGAAATTTGATAGGGTGGGCAGCCCTTGGTGTTGATGGGAATGGCTGAGCCATCTGTTTTTCCTTTTGAGTTAGGGTCTCACTATGTATACTTAGCTGGTCTTGAAGTCACTGTGTGGGTCAGGCTGGTCTCAAACCCACAGAGATACACCTGCTTCTGCCTCCTGAGTATTGGGATTGACAGCGTGGACTACCATGCCCAGCGTCTTCAGTCATCTTGATTGAGTTTTTTTTTTTTTTTTTTAAATATGGCTCACCTTTCTTTGGAAGCATAAGGCATAATCCTATTTGGTTTGTTCTCCTCCTTGTTGGAGAACAAATAAAATTTGTTTTCTCCTCAGAGAACTAAGATTTGCCATTGTCCCCCATGATATGTAGTTTTGCAATTGTGGCAGCAGTTAGCGGCGTCCCTGCCCCACTGTCTGAGTACCTGGTCTAACTGCTCTGGTTGTGTGGGCAGCCACAGTGGTCAGGGCTTCCTGAACAAGGTCAGAGGTTCTATCCATTTGAGTGGTTGTGCTGGTTGTGTTCACAGTGCCCAAAGGGCTTCCTGCTTACTCCGTTGTCACCTGGGGAAGAGGACATATCTGTTGGTGTGTGTATTAGTGTTTTAAACTCTGATCTCTCAGGTCCACAGAAGAGCCCTATCCATCTCTCAAATAACCACAGTGGTTTCTGAGGCCCAGGACCATCATGTTCATGGTTTCTTGAGAATGCCCGTTAGGCTCAGGAAGCTAATAACATGAGTTTAGGGATAGGTGGATGATTCTGTCCGTGGTAGACCAGTCCTGGAGCCACTGGAGCTCCAGGACCCTCTGATATACTCTGAACTTGGCCTGGGGAGAGGGAAGTAGGAAGCAGGCTTGGTGGCCAGCCCTACTTCTGCCTAGAGTGGCGAGTGCATTCCTTCGCGGCTCCTTCTGTTGGGAGTCCTCTGCTCAGGGTCACATAGATTCCAACAATTTAGAGGTGGAGAGCCTGGTTGTGCTGTGGAGGACTTGCTAGCTGTGTTCCATGCTAGCAGCTGTCCTTGCACATACATGTTCTATGTTGGTGTTTGTGTAATACAGCCTAGAGCCTTAGTGCTTAGCCCTGAGTATGTTCTAGGTTGTCTTCTGGTGCTTAGGTTCTTGTTTAGTTTCAGAGAATGCAAGGTTCTTTATGGACATGAAGTGTTGGCGTAGGCTTACTGGCTCACCGTGTTATATCTCAAATCTTTACTCACTTATGTCTCAGGTGTTTTCCTTAGACCTTTTTGCTTTTCTGTCCTTTAAGCTGTGACCGTGTGTGATGTTGTCCATGTGACTACAGTGCCGTGAACCACATGGTTGCCACTATGCTTTCTTTTCTTTTTTTGTTTTGTTTTGGTTTTTTTGAGACAAGGTTTCTCTGTGTAACAGATTCCTGGCTGTAGACCAGGCTGGCCTCAAACTCACAGATGTCTACCTGCCTCTGCCTCTCGAGTGCTGGGATTAAAGGCGTGCCCCACCATGCTTTCTTATTATCCCTTTGTGGAGTCAAGATGGGGCTATGTATTCTGCTGTTCCTATCGGTTGAGCAGTAAGAGGCATCACAGAGTGTCTTTTCACCTGCTAACCCTACTTTTGGAATTTGAGCAGTAAGACCTAGGCTTCTGTTGGGGGTCTTGTCTGGCATTAGCCTCCCTTGCTCAATGATGCTGTCTTTCTTCTCCCCCCCCCCCCGAGCCCCTGCTGCTATCCTTCAGGGCTCATCCATTCTCACACTCCTTTAGGTAAGGCGACCTTGGACCTGAACTATGGACACACCTCTGTATTAGGGCAGGATGGATTCTGGTAGGCCTATGGGAGACTTTGTGGGGTGAAAGTAGGTAAGCCAGTGCAGTGGGAGCCCCTTTCCCTCAAGAAAGTACCCAATAGGCAGCTGCTTTCTCACAAGGCATGGTCTGTATGACTGAGTGCCTCATCTGGTCTTGCATGTTCCTGGGGCAGTAAGTGACTGACCTAACCTCATGGCAAATGTCCATATCTAAGTTTATGCCAGAAAATAAGCATTTTCACATAGGAGGAAATACCAATCCTGTCCCTGTGTTCTCAATCCTATCACGTGCAGACCCTGTTTTCTTGCTTGTGAGGAGCAGTCCTATGGCCCAGACTGAGTTGTGCCTAATGTATTATCTGAGAGCCCTTGATACTCCTCACCAGGAGTCTTTATGCTGACACCTGCAGTATTGCCACATCCTAGTAGTAGGCACTGGGAGGTCTGAAGCCAAAATCAGAACAGTCTGTGACTTTAAATATTTTTATTTAATTTACCTTGGGTGTTATACTTTTGCTAAGACATCAACTTGCTGTGGGCACCTGAAGACTGTGGACCAAATATTTCCAAAAACCCAGGCCTAGATTTCAACAGTTTCCCTGTTCTGTTGTTTGTTTTTCTGTTTTGTGTTTTTCGAGACAGACTTTCTCTGTGTAACAGCTCTGGCTGGCCTGAAAGTCACAGATAGCCACCTGCCTCTGCCTCCCAAGTGCTGGGATTAAAGGCATGCACCATTAAGCCTGGCAATTAGAAACAGCTGTGAACTGCCATGTGGGTGCTGGGATTTGAACCCAGTCCTTTGGAAGAGCAGCCAGTGCTCTTAACTGCTGAGCCATCTCTCCAGCCCGTTTCTTGTTTTGAGACAGGGTCTCACTATGTATTCCTAGTTGGCCTGAAACTTAACTTGTATACCAGGCTGGGCACAACCTCAGACTCTGCCTCCCCAGTGCTGGGACAGAAGGTGTGCACTTTGTGCCACTGCTCAGCAATGGCAGCATTGGAAGCCAATGGGGCTGGGAGAAAGGGCTCTGTGTGCAGAGGGTCAGCAGCTCGCTTTGATGGTGCTGGGAGGCCTGCTTCTTCTCCTCACTGAGAACTTGTGTATATGTGAGCTAAGCTGGCAAAATGGGCTAATTCTTGCTCCCTTCTCTGCTTTCACCATGCTTCCAAGCAGCAGCTACTCCATCCGCCACTCAATAAGTATGCCGGTCATGAGGTAATGTATGCTTATTCCATTGCTCCAGAAATGTCTCTGTGTTGGGGAGGGCGGCAGTACCAGTCATACCTTGTACTTCTGTATACCCCAATCCCTGTGTCATTTTCCCGGCAGCTTCCTCTTAGCTGAAGCTCACAAGTGTCTATAGACAGGCAAGAAAGAGCTCATGAAGCCGGGCGGTGGTGGCGCACGCCTTTAATCCCAGCACTTGGGAGGCAGAGGCAGGCGGATCTTTGTGAGTTCGAGGCCAGCCTGGTCTACAAAGCGAGTCCAGGACAGCCAGAGATATTCAGAGAAACCCTGTCTCGAAAAAACCAAAAAAAAAAAAAAAAAGAAAGAGCTCATGGGAAGGAAACTTCTTTTAGGCCCCCAGAGGGAACTACTCTGTGAACCTACAACCCATGTTAACTTTGCAAGCTCTGGCTCTGGGTGCCAGTAGTTTAGCAGGTTGGGTAGAGAGGCTGGAATATGCACCTGGCCCCTGCACAGATGGATCTCTGGAGACCTCATTCCCAGAGCCCAACAGGAACATCTCTAGTGTGGTCTGTTGTTTCTCACCTGTTTAGCCAGGTGTAGTGCTTCACCAAAGTCCATCCTTGCTAGGAAGACTGTTGGGGAATCTTACTGTGTGAGGATCCTCTTTCTCCTCTGTCTTCCTACCCTTTACCTAACTATTTCAAAAGTGTATGATTTCCTTTGTTTTTTTTGTTTGTTTGTTTTTTCTTTTTCAAGACAGTTTCTCTGTGTAGTCTTGGCTGTCCTGGAACTCACTCTATACACCAGGCTGTCCTCTCAGGAATCTGCCTGCCTCTGGCTCCTGCGTGCGAGGATTAAAGGCATACACCACCACTGCCTGGACTGTGAATTCCTTTTTATGTGGTTTGTCAGAAGATACACTTAAAGGCTTCAGTACTACCCATAATCCAAACACAACAACCACCAGAGGAGATAATATAGTCAAGAAGGTGATTCTCTCACGCTGGTGCTCACTTGTACTCTAGCTGTGCTGACTGCAATGATTTTCTAAATGTGGAACTTGACTACATAATTTTTGATAATGGGCAACCACATTCTCTCACCATGGAAGGGGGACAACCAAGGGTGTCTTTTATGTTTTCGGTTCTGCTGTCCCCACCAAGCTGCCTTTGAGCTTAGGGCTGCAGCAAGGATCCTGTACACTGTAGTCAGGGGTTCGTGGTAGTCTTAAATGACATCTGGACCCAACCCAGAAAGCATGCCAAAATGAGACTCTGTGTGGAGTCTGTGGGGCCAATATACTCCTTCCTGTTATGTTTTTATAATGAGAATTTGGGAGCTGGACATATTCCTAGCCCTAGGTTTTTCAACTTGAGAAAGATGACAAAACAGTTCTACATCCCAACATATCCCTTCTCTCTTTAAAGGAACTCTGCAACCTTCAAGTCCTTTGAAGACCGAGTGGGGACCATAAAGGTAACTATCCCTGAACTGTGTGTTTTTTTTTGGAGCATGGGTGTGATCTACTGTACAAACCTCTTTATTATTGAGGACTCAGTTATTGCAGGAACTCATGTAGAGTTCTTTTGCGCCTCTCATGTTGTCCCTGTAGTAATGACATCTTACAGAAGTGAAGTCCCTGGACACAAAACAACATTTTGTTTTGTTTATTTTTTAATTTTTGAGACAGGGTTTCATTGTGCAGCAGCCCTGGTTAGCTTGGAATTCACTATTCAGACCAGGCTCACCTTTAACTCAGTTCAGTTGCCTCTGTGTCCCGTCTGGTAGGATTATGGGTGTGTGCCCCACACCTGTCTAAGACAGCATGCTCATTCATCAGGGCCTCTGCAGTCATGCCCACCTTCCTTCGTTGCCCTGCCAACCTCTAATCTGTACTTCATCTCTACAATTTTATCCTTTCAAGAGTGTCTCCACTCTTGAAGTAGAGATGGCTCAGTGAATTAAAACGCTGTAGCACATGAGTGAGAACTCTCTCGTTTACAATGTATGTGGGGGAGGGTGTGTATACATGCCGTGGCACACATGTGGAGGTCAGAAGAAAACTTGTTTCTCCTTCTACCATGTGGATCCTAGGGATCAAACTCAGGTGGTCAGGCTTGGTGGCAAGAACCTTTACCTGCTGAGCATTCTTGATGGCCTAAGGACTGGAAACTAGATCCCTAGCATGAAAAACCCAGGTAGGTGTGGCAGCCTGCCTATAATGTCACAGTATTCTCGAGTTGGAGACAGGGTATCACCAGGGCAAGCTGGCTAGCTAGACTAGCCAAGTCACCAAGCTCTAGGCTTGGTGAGTTAAACTGCTTTAGTAAATAATGTGAAGAAAGGTTAAGGAAAATATCCAATATCAACTCCTGTCTCCACTTCCATTCAGATACACCATGTACACATAAGCGGAATGTTTAACCCCCGCAGTTGGGAGACAGGGACAGGCAGATGTCTGAGTTCAAGGCCAGCCTGGGCACATACAGAGTTCCAGGAGAGCTAGGGCTACATAATATACCCTGTCCCCAATTTTTTTTTTTTATTTTATGTGTTTTGCCTTAAAGTATGTATGTGCACTATGTGTGTATGCCTGGTCCTCTGCAGTCCAGAGTAAGGCATTGGATTCCCTGGAACTGGAGTTAAGAACAATTGTGAGCCACTCTGTGGGTGTTGGGAACTGAGCCTGGACCCTCTCTAAGAGCAACAACTGCTCTTGATCAATGAGCCATCTCTCCAGTTTTCTCCCCTAGAAACATGTTCTTTAATATTCAGAATATAATTACTCTGGTGGAACCACACAGTATGAGTGCTTTTGTAAATACAACTTGTAGTTCTTAGAAAAACTGTCCAGACTGTGTGTGTCATTGACTCATTTCATTGTTGAGTAGTGTTCATGTTGCATAACCCTGTGTAGAGTCGAGCACGACCCTGCACGTATTGTTTCTGTTGTGTCTTAGATTTTTCTCTGTTTTTTCTATAGTCTAAGGTTGTGGGTGGCAGAGAGAATGGCAGCGATAACCTCCCTTCCTCACCTGGAAGTGGTGACCAGCCATTGCCGGATCATCCCCCTTTCTAAGCCTGTCATAGCTCACCAGCCACAGCACACTGAAGCACACCCTCATCATCACTGCTGCAGCTCTGCATGACAGAACAACCAGCCAGGGCCAGTGAAAAGCTGGCTTTGAAAACGGGCACACCATCTCTATGCAGATGTGGCTGCTGCCTTGGCATGACTTAGAGAACAGTCTTGTACATACATGTTTTACACTAAAGTTCATAGATGAAGCAGATAACTGTGCCATCCTTTCCAGGGCCACAGGAAGTGGACAGGGTGGAGGAACCTGAGTACTATGGAAGAGGAGCCCATGCTCCCTTTGAGGGTCTCACCAGAATGTTGAGGGAAGAAGTGATGGGTATAAAGTGAACAGTATTTCCTTGCCTGCCCTCCTCCCCTGGCTCACAAGGAATACACTCAGCTAGGTCACATTGCATGGTCAGTTCTCGTATGGATTTGAGGAATGAGAGAGTTCTCTATTTTCTGAGACCCTAGAAAGGAAACATAAACTGCTTCATTCTTACACTAACAACCTGGCTTTGGCAGGAGCAGATTCACTATTTTTTAAAATGTGATAGACTTTTCAAAAATTAAATAGAAAAAAAGTGAGGCACAACACCTTTAGCCCCATTGTTGAAGAATATTATTTCTTTGAATTCAAGCTGAAATTCAAGCCTTACATTGCCTTATGCCTTTTATATATCTATGTAAATGAGGTTCTTTAGTGGGTTATGAGCACTGTGTGGAGTTTTCTCTCTGGCCCATCTCATTTTATTTCTCTAACACTGTATCTTGCTGTACAAAACTTGGTTCTCTAAAAGAGTGGCATTTCCCAGTAGCTTTCCACTCTGGCCCACAGGGCTCCTGTGCTGTGAGTCCTGAGGGCTGAGAGAAGAAAAAGCCTCTAGCATCTGAATGGGAATGTGCTCTGCACAGTGTTGCTTTACTGACAGTGGGCTCTGATCCACAGTTTCTGCCTGCCTGTCCATTACACGAAGAATAAATGAAAAGCAGAACCAACCCCTGCAGATCAGGTAGGGGACGTGGTTTTGGTTCAGCCAGAACTCTGCTGTCATCTTTTCTCAGGAGCTACAAAGATTTCTTTCTAAGTTCCCCCCTCCTGCCTCCAGTTGCCACATTCTACAGCCTCTCAACACCAGGGCCCTGCATTTTGGGAGGCATGGTTTGGAGAGAAGGGCAGCACTGTGCCTTAATGGCTCTTAGCAGGGCAAAGACTTTATCTGTTGTGTGCAAATCTCTGCACTCCTGGGGTGAGATGGACTCTATTCATTTTAGTGTCTGGTTTGATACAGTGTGACATATGGTTTGATTGTCAAGTGCCCCTAGTTTCTCTGGGCATCCTTAGAATACTGTACCACACAAAGCAAGGAACTGGGGAGCTGAGGAAGATCACATTCTTGGTGTCTCCTTTTCCAAGGTTAAGAACAAGAGCTGGGTGAGGGGCAGGTTACAGGAATGCAGGTCACTGATGTATCTTCCTACAAAGAATAACAGGCAACTTGTCAATAAAGCATTCCTTTGGCAAAAAAACCACATCCACTTGTTTGGTGTCTCATTTAGGATAATGATAAAAAAGCACATGATTCCTTTGCTTTGAACAGGGGCAGGTAGGAGACAATAATGTACAAATTACAAGTTTTTGGTGTGCGTAAAAAGGAAGGGAATTGTGTAGAAGCTGTATCATTGAATAAGACCAAGAATGAATGCCAGGCATGCAGTTAAGGGGCTTCCAGTCAATTATCAAGATTGGCTCCACTGAAGTGGCCTTTTTGCCGCTGTGAACATCTAGCTTTTGCTTTGAGGCTGTGCTAGGACTTCACCTGGCAGAAGTGTGCATTGGGAAGACCGTTAAGTCCCACTAAGAGAAGACTGTTACTTCATGGTTTAACAACCCTTAGAAGATATGATCTTATTCTACAGATGAGGGGCCATGTATAACAGAAGATTTATTTATAACACAATTATTAATACTTAAAAAACACATATAACCCAATACTTAAAACCCAATACCTATAAACACTTAATATCTAAGAACACCTAACCAACACTATCTTAATTTTCTTAAAAGGATATTAATATTCTTAGCGTAGGTATACACAGGATAACATGATTCTGGCAGTCACAGCAGGCAGTCCCTTCCAAGCTTAGTGTCCATTGTGCCTAACTTTGTCAGTTTATTTTAACTGCTAGATTGTGACTGGATTATAAGGTCGGTCTGCTTCCTCCATCAGCTCATTCCTGTAGTCTCTTTGGCCCGTGTATGCCTAGTGTTCTTCCTCTGGGCCTTCAAACTCCACCTGCCTCACTCAGTCTCTCAGTGCTCTCAGGGTCCTGAGCAGATGTCTTTGGTGTCCAGGTTTTAAGGGGTCTCTCTCGGCAGGTTCGGTGCCAGGCCTTTCTGCCAGCCTTCTTAAGCTGGCTTACGGGATGTGCCTCAGGCTATTGCGGCCTAAATGCTGATGAGTGGCATACCTTGCTGTATATGTCTTCAGTATACTGTCTTCTCAATCTGTGAGGGGAAGAGGAAAAGTGCCACGTGGAGCTCTCTGGTTTATATTTAGCATCATCTCTCGATCCTTGGTGGTCTCGAGGGCCTACAAGATCTCTCGCCATATCCAATGGTTTCATGGCTTCTCTCGGCAACTGACATCTGTGGCTTGTGCAGTTTCTTAGCCACGCCCCTTCTCACAGAGCTGTGGGCTCAACTGAACTCTGCCCATCTTGTCACCAAGCTTTATGTGCTGCCAGATGCCAGACTGATCTGCATACTAATACACTAAAGAGACTTAACTTCTACCACAACCATGTGAATTGATGAGTAATTGAAGACCCTTAAGTGCTTAGTGAACAGGGGAAGTTGGAGTTGTTGGCCAGATCAGAAGGGCCAAGTGGTATGGGTGGGATGGGGAGTGGCCCTTTGCACTGGGCAAGTCTAGACAGGGCAGCAACTGGACCTGAGCTAGGAATTCTGTATTTACCCTAGGTTATATTGGAAGACGATCCAATGCACTCTAGTCATTAAGCAGATACTAGAAATGATCTGTGGATAAGAGCTTTCCTTGTGGACCCAGTCTTCAGGTGTCACACTCCTTGAGGAAACTGTTCCTCTTAGCAACTATGGTTCTTGTAATGACATTTAGTATTCTTTAGTGAATTAGTAAAGGCTTCTAAAATGCAGAGTTTTTTTTTCTTTTTCTTGGTTTTTTCAAGACAGGGTCTCTCTGTGTAACAGCCTAACAGCCCTGGCTGTCCTGGACTTGCTTTGTAGACCAGGCTGGCCTCAAAATCACAGAGATCCGCCTGCCTCTGCCTCCTGAGTGCTGGGATTAAAGGTGTGCACCACCACACCCAGCTAAAATGCAGACTCTTAAGGGGCCTGGAACCTGACATCACATGGTTTTGGGCAACCATCTTGTGAAAGCCTGGGAAACTGAAAAGAGCTTGGCATTGGTTTGGCATTGCTTGGACGATAGAAAAAACTGAGTCAAAATGGGCAGGGCCCACTTGAAGCCACAGCTCTGGATCCTTGAGAGACCAACAGCAAAGCTTTCCTGAGGGGTGTGGCTAAAAAGCTGCAGCGGTCTCCCGAGCCGCTAAAGACCTCTAGAAAGCCCATGAGCTTCAAGACCCCACCAAAGACCTCGAGAACCATGCCCTTTTAAAGCCAGAGAGCTCTACATGAAGAGGAGCCCCCAGGGAAGAGAAAGAGGAGCACACGGGAGAATTGGGAAGTGAAGAATCAGAGGTCAGAAGCCTCAGCACATAAACCGAGAACTCCAAAGGAAACAGGAGTCAGACCTCACGCGCAAGAGACCCTTGCCACAAGCCAGCCCAAGAAGCTGGCAAGAAAGGCCTGGCATAGAACCTGCTGAGAGAAAGTTTGTCTGAAAGACATCCATCCAGGGGCCCAAGAGTTACTGAGCAAGTAAATGAGGTTCAAGGAAGCAAGCAGAGCTGAGGCTATGGTGAGGACCTCAAGTGGGTAACCCCTGTCTCGTGAGGGTGTGACATAGGCCCAGATAAGTGAATTATCCCCTCAAAGGCCTTGAAGCTTGGCAAGGCCTAGAAGCCAAAGACTAAGCCGCACAATGCAGCAGCTGCCCCGAGGGGATTGAGCTAATTCAGAGGGACAGGCTGAGGAGAATGTGGAGTGATAGTCTAAATCTGGTCCCAAGCTAAGATGTTGAAGCAGCCTGGCCACATGAGTCATTTGGCAATACTAGGCCTTGGGCCTGAGGAAGAAAAACGTCAAACTGAAGCTGAAATAGGGCTGCTGTGACTGCCAGAGCCAGACTGACCTGCTGTGTGAGGTGAGGAGCAGTCGGAAGGCTAACTGAGTTGCCCTTACAGACCTGCCCTAGAGAATCTTAATATCCTTTCAAAAGGGTTAAAGTAGGGTTGTTTAGGTGTTGTTAGGTATTGGGTGTTTGTGGTGGAAGTTGTGCCTCCTTAGTGAAATTGGTATGCAGTTCAGCTTAGCATCTGGTAGCACGTAGGGGACTGGCCTGGGATCCTTTGAAGTTGCAGAGTTGGAAACACAAACTGCCCTGTTGAAGGGGCGTGGCTAGGAAGCCCATGCAAGCTACGCAAATGACATCAGTTGCCATGAGAAGCAACAGGACTGCTGGACATCAAGAGAAATCTTGTGGACCCTCAAGACCACCAAGGATTGCGAGATAATGCGACATATAAACCAGAGAGCCCCCCACATGGCCTCTCTCTCCCTCCTGCCCTTACCTACTGGGAAGTCACACTGGAGAAGAGCACAGCAAGGTGTGGCATACTCAAGCCTTTAGGGCCACAATGGTCAAGCTGAAAGGTGGAGTCCAAGAGAGAAAGACCCTTTGCTGTAATTCAGCCTATTGAGGCTGGCAGCAAAGCAGGCAGAGTTTGGAAGCTAGGAGAAACTATAAGTCATTAGACCTACGTGGGTCTGGGAGACTGGAGGCAAGTCTCGGCTGATAGAGGAAGCCAAGTTCAAGTTTGGTGGTTAAAATAGGCTGCTCTCATAAACTGGCCACAATTTAGTGGTTGAAATTAGCTGTGGCAAAACTGGCCATATGAACTGGCAAAGGTTCAAACTGACACTAAGCTTTGAAAAAAGGACTTTCTATTGGGACTGCTGTAAAACCAAGTCATTCTGCATGGACCTATGCTAAGAATATTAATATCTTTAAGAAAGTAGGTGATCGTAGATAGGTATTAGGGTGTTCTTAGATATAGGTTTTAGGTTATAGGATTTAGGTATTTTATAGGTGTTAAATACTAATAAATATATTTATAGAAATAAAAATTCTGTTACAAGTGTCATGTTTATTAGGTACTAATAAATACAGGTTAATAAAATTTTCGTTTACAGGTTCTAGTAAAATGAGGTGTGATGAAGGTCTCTGAGAGTATTGTGGACTGGAGCAAGGTGAGTGGGTAGAGCCAGGGCATATCTGAGGAATTTGTACTGGGAAAGAGTGACTATATCTGAAGATTCAGATTGAGGATAGTGGAATCTGCCTTATTCATATAAAGGGGTAAAATAAAGCAGTGAACATCAAGGGCAAATATAAAAACCTCTCAAATTCCTAACTACTGCCAGAGTTCCCTTTAATCCCAGCACTCTGGAGGCAGAGGCAGGCAGATCTCTGTGAGTTCGAGGCCAGCCTGGTCTGCAAAGCGAGTCCAGGACAGCCAGGGCTGTTACACAGAGAAACCCTGTCTTGAAAAACCAAAAAAAAAAAAAAAGAAAGAAAAGAAAAACAGAACAAAACAAGAAAGTTGGCTTACTAGTTTGGCATAGTGGCATACACCTTCAATCTCAGCATTCAGGAGGCAGAGCCAGGTGGCTATCTGTGAGCTTGAGGCCAGCCTGGCCTATGACGACAGTTCCAAGATAGACAGGGCTACACAGAGAAACCCTGCCTTAAGAAAGAAAAGTAAATAAATGGGAAAGGTTTGGCTTATGTATTTGTGAACATTTGTAATGTGTGGGTTTGGTTTTTTGAACATCATGCTTTTGCAGAGTTTACTGTGAAGATCTTTCACAAACATTGTGTGTGTGTTGTAGTCATTTTTTCCCTATAGCTACTTTGTGTAACTTTAATGGCTATATCCCATTTTGATGTGCTTATCTGTATAGTTGAGCAGTTTTCCATTTTCACTATTATAAGTTTTCTCTCTTTTTGTCCCTTGAGCTCAGAGAGGGCTGGCATTAAAGGTGTGCACCACCACGCCCAGCCCTATAATTATCTTCATATGTTGAGCTTTTTAGGAGAAAATCCTAGATCTGGAGGGATTCATGTAAGGCCTGATTCATTTTTCTCACAGTTCAACACAGACAACTTCAAAGTTTCCATCTTCAGTTGGTTCCAGGTCCATTTCACTCTGTCTTCAAACTGGAATCTTTTCATTTGCGTTTTCCCTCTCAAAGGGCGTCACTATTTAGTCAGATCCAAGAGCCTCTGTCTGCTAGGATGACAGGCATGTGTCGCTGTAGCCGGCTTCCCTTCTCTTGAGTCAACAGATAACCGGCCTTTCTGCTATTGATTTTCATAAGCCTTTTTTGTTACTTGATTTTTATTTAGCACAATTTACTAAGTTTCTTGAGCTACCTGCTGCTGACAGTCTGGACCTAGAACATGTGTCAGTTCAAGTTCAGCCAGAGTGCAGAAAGGTGTAAGATGAAGGAAGAAGACATCCTGTTGGAAAAGATCAGAACTTACTGAGTACGTCATGGGAGGTCTTAAGTGCTGTCTGCTTTGTTTTTGAGAGTTCACTTGAAGACGGTCAGCAGTAGTGGCACACATTCCTAGTTGGTGACCCACAGCTCTCTAATTAGACTGAAGGCCTACTCAGTAAGAGGGAGGTCATGCCTGATAGTGGAAACCTAGGGAGGTGGGGGAGCTGGTGAAGTCACACATCACTTCACTAAACCACATGACCCTAATTACATCATCAAGGAAACCCTTTCCAACAGATGGCGATCATCACAGAAAACTCAAACTGATCAAAACACAAGGTTGCGGAGCTCAGCCCCCATTGATACATCTCTAATGCAGCTCCTGCACCTCAGGCTCAAGGGTCATTGTGGAAGAGGGAAAGGAAAAATTGTAAGAACCAGAGGGGCAGGAAGTTTGCTCTAAGATTGTGTCTACTAGAAATTTCACAGAAACTACAACCATGAAGTGTAAGGGGAGTTACATTAATATAAATTAGATTAATGAATATCTAGGGGCTTCTGATACAGTCTCTTAATATGGGGCATGAAGATCAACTTGCCTGTGGGCACTTGGCATAGCAGCATATGGACTAAAAACAAAGTTTATGGCCTGGCATTGTTTTCAACTGCTAATAGCCTTACTAAGTGGGTGGAGCCCAGATTAGGTTGAAGTCAGGAGGAACACGGAGAGACCCTATTTAAGGTTCAAGTGGGTAGAGCCTAAGAGTTCCCATGCTATAGACTAGATGCAAAGGCAGCTTGTATCATCTGATGGAGAAAATGCTGGTGAACTGAAGAGCTGATTTCCAACAGAGCTGAAAAGTTACGGCCAGCTCTCCCTGAGGAGAAAGAAGCTGGTGATCAGAGAAGGCCTCAGCAAAGTAGCAAAAGGCCAAGGACTAAACCCTGTGGCACAGCTTTTGCCTAGAGGGGTTCGACCAGTTCAAACAGTGGCCTGAATGGAACTGTGGCCAGCCTCAAAGACTGAGGCAGAGCGGCTGAGTGGCTAGTACAAACTGAATAAGTTGGTGTACAGACAACTGAGGTCTTCCAGAGAGAAGAAAGCCTCAAGCCTCATTTAAGGTGAAGCTGCCATAGCCAAATTTACCCTAAAAGACCTACGGCTGAGATATTCCTATAGAGTGTTAACTAAGTGCCTTAAAGGATCTACTCCTGAGGTGTTCCCGACAACTGAGGACCTTCCCCAGAGACTGTATCCCTCTAAAAGGTTAGGATTAGTTGTTAGATAACAGTTATTATAGTTATTAATAGGTTTAGTTGTTAGGTAATGGGTTATAGTCATTCTTAGGGCTAGTAGGTAATTGTTTATATTTGTTGAAAGTGCATACAGCTATTAATAAATATATATTGAATAATTAAAAGGATTCGTCTTCAATGAAGTCTAACCAACATGGCTGCCTATCTATGACCTGAACGAGGACATGAGCAGACATGCTAACATGTAAGGAAAAAAGCCCACAAGGCCTCAATCCTAGACAAAGAAATACAGGTACCTGAGGAATTCTGAGAGCTGGAGAAATAATCTTTCCTAGGGAAGAGCATAGCAATTGCTTATCCCATACAAATAGCCTTAAAAAACATACATTAAGTAACATACAGACTGGGCAGGTTGTATTTATATATTTAGGAGTTATATATGTTATAACAAAGAAAAAGGCAATGAATTTGAGTATGTGTTAACATGAAAGTTGGAGGAAGGGGAAATGATGTAACTATAATCTAAAAAAAAAACTATGATAAAAAAATGGTCAGCAGGCAGGAGTGAAAGTGAAGCTGTAGGAGTACGGGCATCTGCCTGAAAACACAGTAGCACTTGAAATGGTAGGATTATTACAGCGGGTAATAATAGTCAAGGGTGACCAGGTTTCTCCGTGGTAAACGAACACGGACTATATGAGACAGCAGGAAGGCAAGTCCTTATCCCCCCCCACCACCACCACCACCACCACTGTGAGATTCCTAGAGGATCGCTAAATAATGGCGGCTGGTTTTCAGTGACTGGGGAGGCAGGCAGGAAAGAAAGCCCTTTCTGGGAGGTCTCCAGAGATGAACAAAATGCCAGTCCCTCAGCAGAGGCTTCAGGGGGAAGATGAAGGTCTGCTCTCCCTCACGGTCTCCCCGTCACTGAATAAGCTCAACTGCAAGACAACGCATTTACTCGGTGGCGGGCTACTTGCCTGCTTTCCAGGGCACTGGGGGTTACCTCCGGCCGGGAGGCGACGGCGCGACCGACCCCCTATGCCTACGCCTGGCCCCTGTTCGGCGGCGGCTGGGCTTCCGTCTGACTTGCTGCAGGCTCCACCCTTCCGTCGATCGTCATCCCGGGGCGCCACCTCTCCCGGACCGAGTTCTACGGGAGCCCTGGAACCCTCGCGCCGCGCGCCCGCCTCGGCGAGGCGCTCTGGGCGCTTGCGCGGCGAGCTGACTCGCCGGAGCCCACGTCCTTCCGGGGCCGCGCATGCCGTGCGTGCGCGTGCGCGTCCCTGCTGTGGCCGGCGCTGCTTCCGCCGTCCTCCGCCGCTGCTCCGGCCGTCGCCGCCCGAGACCCTCAGGCCGAGCAGCACGACGGCCGGCTGCCCAGCAGCGCCGCGGTACGGAGAGCGGAGCCGCGGCACCGGCGGACCGGCGGGCGAGCGGGCGTGCGGACAGGTGAGCTCGCTGTCGGGCGGCCCTTGGATGAGGCTGGGCCGCGGGGTCCAGGCCGCGGGCGCCGGGCGGAGGGGAGGGGAGCGCCGTAGGGCCGGGCGAGAGCTGTCCGCAGCCGGAAATGGCGGCTCTCCTCGGCCCCGGCGGCGGCGGGCCCCGGGCGCCGCTGGGCCTGCTCGACCTTGCGCACGGCGGGGCGGCGCAGGGACGAGGCTTTCCGGGCCAACCCGGGTTCGCACGCGCGGCCGCCTCCGCGGCTCCCGGGACGCGGAAACTCTGGGGTGGGGAGGCGGGCAGCGAAGGCTCCGAGGCTGGTTCACGGCCTGGGGCGCGGAAAATTGCCTCGTATTTGTAGATTCCGAAAGCGTCCGACGTGTGAGAAAAAAACAGCCTATTTTGTCTGCCTCGCAACGGCATTTTAAGAGGCGCTTTTGTGTCGGAATGTTTAAGGAGAGAGTATTGGGGACTCGTCCATTATGTGCCTGGGTTAAAAACTTGCTTTTCGTTGTGCCCAGGAGATGATTTCTCCAAACTCATTAAGTACGTCTTCAGAAAAATAATGCAGAGGGTAGCTTTATTTTGTTTTCAGGTTGGACTTTGGGTAAATTCGGTCGCCGTTTGGTGGACACGCAGCTTATCAATCATCCCTTATAGGCAGTGTGTCTGAATTGCTAGTGATTTGTCTGTTTAAAAACAGAACACTACTCAATTCCAAAAAGAATTATATTGACCTATGTGTTGCCTAAAGACAAAACTCTAATCATAGGATAATTTTGTTCGTTTATTTGCTTCCTTTAAGGAAAGGGTGATCTGTTGGGTGACATTAAGAGCCAGGACTTAAATGCTTCTGGGCAGTTTCTAACTTAATGTGTGATGATTCTGTTACCCGTATCCGTCTTTTCATTAAGTATGAAATTATGGCTGGCCCTGTCCGCGTGGACCTCAGGTGTGGAACCAGTGTGCGCTCTACCTGCAGACCGTTTTGGGAAGGGGTGGCCTGGCCAGCCCTTTGAGAGTTTAAGTTCCCTGCCTCATACTCTGCTTGCCTCGGCAGCCTCCTTGCTAGTCTGTTGATAAATTGAAGTGTTCAGCCCTTTATTCTGTCCTGAACACTCACTTATTCCTGTTCTGTGAGATACTGTTTGTTTCTTGTACTCTATTATTCCGTCCACTATCTATTATTCCGTCCACTATCTATTATTCTGTCCACTATAACTGTTCCCCTATCTACTCTTGCACTCTCTACTTCCCCTTTTTCTCCCCTCATTGCTTAATTCTGACACAGCTCTTGACTCTTGCTTAATGTATTAACGGATTTAGCATCGTTTCTAGTTAAAGTTTGGTTTTGTTTTCCAGACTGGTCACATAGTACTTGTCCTGTAAATGTTTATTGAATGGGATAAGGTTAGTAGCAGCTGGGCTATGGCCTTCTCACCAGGAAGTCAGTCGGAGAGGAGCGCTGAGCACTCCAGAGGCATCAGGTTCCTGGGAGGTACACAGGGAGGGAATCTTGTGCCCTCAAGCATAGGGCCACCAACTTTCCCCTGTCCATTTTGAAAAAAATGGCCAGTCAGTTAAGAGGGCATTAGAAAACTGTTTAGGACGTCCCCTGTAAATCTTTGCAACCTTTTTTTTTTTTCCAAGGCAGGGAGGGTTTCTCTGTGTAGCCCTGACTGTCCTGAAACTCACTCTGTAGAACAGGCTGGCCTGATTTTTAAAAGTCATATATGCCACTGATTTTTAAAAGGGGGCTTTTAGATATTTTGTCTTTGGTTCCTTATCTGTTAGGACTTGAGGTGACCGTGAGATGAGTCATCTGGTTCTGTGGTTACTGTGAGCAGGTGTTTTGTTTTTGAGAACAGGATCTTGCTGTATATGTAGTTCAGCTCACCTGCACCTTGTAATCCTCCTGCTTCAGGCAAAGGTTGGGATCTAGACTTTTACCTCCACACCCTGCACAAGAGCAGTTCCTGATGTCCTTAGCTGGAAACTCATTACCTTGTGTGCTGTGACAACCCAGTAGACTCCTTTGTGGCTGAAGGACTTTGAGTTCTTTCTGAGGCCTTTGCCTCCTGTCTATCTAAGCTTAGAAGAACATCTAGCTTTCTCTGTATTCCTTCTTCTTTTTGGGGGGAGGGTGGTTTCAAAACAGGGTTTCTCTGTGTAATAGAGCCCTAGCTAACCTGGACTCGCTTAGTAGACCAGGCTGACCTGGAACTCACAGACTTTAGCATGCCTCTGCCTCCTGAGTGCTGGGATTAAAGGCCACCACACCCGGTTATTCTTTCTTTTTAAAAAAACATTTATTTCTTTGTGTTTTTGGAGACAGGCTTTCTCTGTACAGCCCTGGCTGTTGTAGACTCGCTTTGTACACCAGGCTGTCCTCTAACTCACTGAGATACACTTGCTCTGTATTTTTTTTTTAATGTAGGAGTGCTTTGTCTGCATGTACACCTACAAGCCAGAAGAGGACAAGCATCTGATTCCTTTGTAGATGGTCATGAGCCATCATGTGGTTGCTGGGAATTGAACTCAGGACCTCTGGTACACAGCAGCACAGTGTGTGAGCTATCTCACCAGCCTGATATCTCTGTATTCTTGAGAACAATTCTGTTAGTGTGTGGTTCAGTGTTGGAACTGTGCGTGCTGCACAGGTCTACCCACTTTTACACAAGAACATTTTGGAGAGAGTAATGCTTCTGGGTACAGTTGTAGACCCACCCTGACAACCTGTTTTACTCAAGATCTAATGGGCTAGAGAGATGACTCAGTGGTTAAGAACACTGGCTGTTCTTCCAAAGAACTCAGGTTCAAATTCCAGCACCCACATGGCAGTTCTCAGCTCAGCTGTCCGAAACTTCCCGGCTTGATGGCACACGCCTTTAATCCCAGCACTTGGGAGGCAGAGGCAGGTGGATCTCTGTGAGTTTAAGCCAGCCTTGTCTACAAAGTGAGTCCACGACAGGGCTTATTACACAGGAAAACCCTGTCTCGAACAACCCCCCCCCCCAAAAAAAAAGTAGTACTCAGGGCTCAAGGTGCAAGTCAGAGAAGAGGGGTGTCTAGCCTGTGCCAGGCCATGGATTTAAGCTCTACACCTCAAAGAAAAAGTACAGAGTTGCACTCCTAAAATGAGGCTTATTATTCTGTACTGTAGAGTCTGAGTGATGCAATTAAGACCTTTTGTCAGGAAAACTTCCTACTGTTTTGCTGTCCTTCCCTCATCTGTGCATCAGCAAAATCCTTCCTGAAAAGGGACTGTCTCCTGGGCCTCTGTATTCTGTAAAATGAGGGACATTGTTTCCATCTTACCTGCCTGTTACAGGAGCAAAGGGAGGATAAATGGAGTGTTTTTTTTTTTTTTAACTGATATCTTCCTAGATAGAAGTGACAAAGAAAGCCGGGCGGTGGTGGCGCACGCCTTTAATCCCAGCACTTGGGAGGCAGAGGCAGGCGGATCTTTGTGAGTTCGAGGCCAGCCTGGTCTACAAAGTGAGTCCAGGACAGCCAAGGATACACAGAGAAACCCTGTCTCGAAAAACCAAAAAAAAAAAAAAAAAAAGAAGTGACAAAGATTGGGCTGGAGAGATGGCTCAGCGGTTAAGAGCACTGGCTGCTCTTCCAGAAGTCATGAGTTCAATTCCCAGCAACCTCATGGTGTCTCACAACCATCCATAATGAAATCTGGTGCCCTCTTCTGGCCTGCAGATATACCTGCAGACAGAACATTGTATACATAATAAATAAATCTTTTTAAAAAAAAAAAAGAAGTGACAAAGATGCTAAAAAAGGGGATAGCCTCATTTTGTAAAAAACCTATTACTAAAACATGCTTATTAGTCTTGGAGCCTGGGCTGCTGTGCCAGGCATGCTTCTGATGATGGCAACTGTGGCAGGATTAGCAGCTAATCTGTTAACTAGCAACTAAACAGAAAGATTTAAGAATTAGATTACCCAACAGCCTTTAGTGTGGATTTTGCTCTTCCTGACACTTTTCATTAACTTGAATACATTTATTAATGAAAAGTGTGTGTTCTTCATTCTCAATACAACATATTTAATAGGGGTATTAGAGTTTTATTGCTGTGAAGAGACACTATGACCACAACTCTTACAAAGGAAATCATTTAATTGGCTGGCTTTACAGTTTCAGGGGTTTAGTCCATTATCATCATGGTGGGAAGCATGGCAGAGTGCAGGCAGAGATGGTGCTGGAGAGTCCTACATCTTGATCCACGGGCAGCAAGGAGACTGTGTTCACACTGGGCATAGCTTGAGCATAGGAGACCCCAAAGCCCGTCCCACAGTGACTCACTTCCTCCAATAAGGTCATACCACCTCCTAACAGTGCCACTCCCTATGGGCCAGTCATTCAAACACATGAATCTGTGGGGACCAAACCTACTCAAACCACCATAATAGGTATGGTTTTGAGTTAGTTTTTAATGTGTTCTATAGGTGTGGTGTGTCGCTTGCGTGTGTAGTATATGTGCCCTCCTGTATGTACAGAGGCCAGAACAGAATATTGGTGTCTTTCTTACTTGCTACCTTCAGTCAGGACCTCTCAATGACCCAGAAGCTCCCTCGGGTTGTCTGGGTAATAAGTTTGTAGGATTGGTTTGGCTTTGCTCCCATTGCTAGAGTTATAGGTACACAAAACCGTGCCTGACTTTCTTTTTTCTTTCTTTTTTTTGTCCTGGACTCGCTTTGTAGACCAGGCTGGCCTCAAACTCACAGAGATCCGCCTGCCTCTGCCTCCCGAGTGCTGGGATTAAAGGCGTGCGCCACTACGCCCGGCGCGTGCCTGACTTTCAAAGAGGGTCCTGGGGATTCAAAGATGACATCATGGTTGCAGAGCAAATACTCAAATGCTCTTACCCACTGAGCCATCCAAGCCCTCAGTATAGGTTGTTTTTTTGTTTTGTTTTGGAGACAGGGTTTTCTGTGTATACCTGGTTGTCCAAGATTCACTTTGTAGACCAGACTAGCCTTGAACTGTCAGAGATCCGCCTGCCTCTGTCTCCATAGTGCTGGGATTTTAAAGGCGTGTGCCATCAAGCCGGGCAGTTTCAGACAGCTGAGCTGAGAACTGCCATGTGGGTGCTGAGATTTGACCCCAGGTCCTTTGGAAGAGCAGCCAGTGCTCTTAACCGCTGAGCCATGTCTCCAGCCCCTATTTCTAGACATCTTAAACCCAACTAATATTTTTAGATTTTGTGAGCTATTGTGAGTGCCTCATCACTGTTCCCTGAGTCCATATAAGTGACCTTCCTCATTATGAGTTTGATGACTTCATTGTCCGTTTAACCACATGTTTTACAAAATGAAGTAAACACCCTTTATCTGTTGTGAGAAATGCCTGCCTTTTAGCACTACGCTTACAACCCTGGTGAGTCAGCCGATGGTATCAGGTGTGTCCCATTCACACTTGGGAAAGAAGTGTGGCCGTCCTCTCAGGGAATCTGCCTTAGTTGGCTGCTCTTTTTCATCAGGTAGAGTGGACTGTGTTCCAGTGGAGAACACAGTCAGATGCCTCAGGGTATTGTTGATCTGAGTCAATCTCAGGGGTGAGGTGAGGTGGGGACAGGAGGGGTGGCCTGGGTTCTGTGAAGGAGAAGGTACTGTTGGCCTTTATTTTCTCTTATTGGAGGAAGGAATAAGCAAGCCTATTGAGTTTTGCTGTTAAATAGGAATGCATTTTATTGTAATTTTGCTTTGGCAAATTCTGTTAGAATGTAAATGTTATTTTTCTTTACATATGTTGCCAATTTTTACTCCCTTCTGATATTTGTGTCTTTTCCCCGTAGATTTACCCAATGCCAGTGTGTTTGCAATCCCTAATATAATAACTCTTTTGTCTTTTGTCCAACCCAGCAAGCACCCTAAGGTTTGTTCAGGTATACTTCACCCCGGAAGCACGCTTTCTTAAAACCTTTTAGCTACTCTTAGAGCTTTGCCCTCCCTGCATGAGAAAGCTTTCGCGGAACCAGAAACATGCTGAAGGTGACATTTGGGTGAAATCCCGCATAAGTGCCTAAATTATCTAGCAGGGTCAGAAATGTATCACTTGTGGTTCATTGTATCATTAGAACTATGAGTTTGACAAGCCAAATGTTTTATACAAACCATTTTAGTAATTTTAATTTATTACTTCATGGTTTGGATGTTTTCTCTATACGTGTGCCTGCACACTGCTTTATGTGCTTGGCGTCGTTGGAGGCTGACAAAGGGGCGTTGGACTGACTGGAGCTGCAGTTGCATACAGCTGTGAGCCGCCTTGTAGGTGCTAAGAACCAAATCACTGTCCTCTGGAAAAGCAGCCAGTGCTCTTGACTGCTAAGCCATCATTCCAAACCCTGTTTTAGCAGTTTTAAAGCAGTTACTCACCAATAATTATTTTTCCTTTTTTGATTTTTTTTGGGGGGGTGAGGGTTCGAGACAGGGTTTCTCTGTGTATCTCTGGCTGCCCTGGACTCGCTTTGTAGACCAGGCTGGCCTCAAACTCACAGAGATCTGCCTGCCTCTGCCTCCCAAGTACTGGAATTAAAGATGTGCACCACCACGCCCGGCTCCTTTTTTTATTTTTTGAGACAGGGTCTTGTGTTTCCCAAGCTGGTTTTAAACTATGCTATGTAGCCTGAGGGAGACTTTAAACTCATCCTCCTGCCTCCACTTCCAGTAGGCATGTCTGGCTAAGTTATGGAAATTCATATCCTGTCCATTGGTATGTTTTTTAAATTTTTTTGTTAAATCATCCTGAATGACTTTTGTTTTGTTTTGGTCTACAAATAAGACAATCCATTTCTCCTTCCTCAAACCTCTAAGTTAGATTATTAGGTTATTCAGCTAGTCTAAGCAGCAACACACTCCTGTTACCTAAGGATTTGGGAGGCTGAAGCACAAGGATTGTGAGTTCAAAGCCAGCCTGGGCTGGATAGTGAACCTTACTAAAAAACATTACAAATTAGTTATACAATGGAGGACATTTATTGGGTAAATCACAAGTGCAAATGTGAGGCTGACTCCAAATGTGGTATATTAGGATCTGTCTCCTTTTCTCTTGATTCTTCTTGCTTGATGTGTTGGCTTTACTTTCAGACTTGTAGCAAGATAATTACATTTTCATCATCCCATCATGACACCAACTTCTAAGACAAAAAGAGCCACTTTCTCATACTCTCCAAGGTGATTCTCCTTCCTCAAGAACATAAGGATCATGGGTAACTCAGACGCAGCTGTGTCCCTGGAAAGCCTACCCTGCCACTAGTGGTAACTCATGGAAGCTGCATCTGTCGAACTCCCTACATGACTTGCAGTCAGCTCCCCACTGGTATGGTTTAAAGTAAAAAACATGCAATCATTTCCATGAATGTCATTAAAAGTGTAATACCTGTTCAAGAAAGTACTGTGGTAAACCATCTGTAGATGTCAAGGCTTCACTAAAATGGCACGATTAAATATCTGACCAGGGTTCATTACATTAATGATACAATCGACAAGAAAATGTGCTTATTTCTATAGTATATAACGTTTTCAGATAGCTAGAATTAAATGATAATGCTATACCAGCCCTGCTATATTTTTGTTAACTCCATATATTACACATTAATAGCACAATAATATAAATATCACTCAAGTTTTGGTATGGTTTGGGGGGGGAGTTGATACAGGGTTTCTCTGTGTAGCCCTGGCTATCCTGAACTCACTCTGTAGACCAGGATGGCTTGAACTCACAGAGATCCACCTGCCTCTGCTTCCCGAGTGCTGGGATTAAAGGCTTTGTTTTTGTTTTTGAGACAGGGTTTCTCTGTGTAGAACTTGCTCTGTAGACCGGGAAGGCCTAGAACTCACAGAGAACAGTCTACCACTGTCTGCCTCTTGAGTGCTGGGATTAAAGGTGTGTTCCATCACCACCTGAGTTTTATTATTAATTTGATGGTGCTTCTCATATGATTTAATGCAGAGAAGAAACCCAGTTAAGTTTAATATCTTCTATTTATTTATTTATTGCGACATAATCTCTCTGTAGTCCCGGACCACATTATGTAGACAGGTTGTAATTTTATTCTTTTTTTTTTTTTTGAGACAGGATTTCTCTGTGTAGCTCTGGCTATCCTGGGCTCACTTTGTAGACCAGGCTGGCCTTGAACTCACAGAGACCCACCTGTCTCTGCCTCCCAAGTGCTGGGATTAAAGGTGTGCACCGCCACACCCTCAATTACAGACAGCTGTGAACTGCCATGTGGGTGCTGGGATTTGAACATGGATCCTTTGGAAGAGCAGTCAGTGCTCTTAACTGCTGAGCCATCTCTCCAGACTGTAATTTTATTCTTTTAATACATAAATTTTCCCTTTTATTTCCTACCCTCCTCTCTGCCTTGCTCCCTCTTGAATTTATGGCCTCCTTTTCTTTGTTATTGTTAAACACACATATAAAAAATATAAATACAGCTTGATCAGTCTGTCTAGTGTTACTTGTAGGTATAGGATTTCAGGCTGACCACTTAGTATAACTAGTTTGGGGGCTCCCTTGGGAAACCCTGAGTTGCCTATAGTTTTTTTTTTTTTTGGTCTGGAGATGAGATCTCCCTCTTCCATTTTTTTTTTTTTTTTTTTTTTTTTTTGGTTTTTCGAGACAGGGTTTCTCTGTGTATCCTTGGCTGTCCTGGACTCACTTTGTAGACCAGGCTGGCCTCGAACTCACAAAGATCCGCCTGCCTCTGCCTCCCAAGTGCTGGGATTAAAGGCGTGCGCCACCACCGCCCGGCTTCCCTCTTCCATTTTTAACATGCCTCTTAGTGCTGTATTTGTTCAGGTCTTGTTAAGGCAGCCTTACTGTTGAGGCATCATGGATGTAAAAGGGTCCCTGTCATTTCCAGGAGATACACTCACACAGATCCCTAGTCCTCTGACCCTTACAGTTTCTTTGCTCCTGTTTCCAAGATGTCCCTTGTGTCTTAGGTGCAGGACTTGAGTTGTAGGTGTGTCAGCTGGGCTGGATCCCCATCATCAGTTGCTCTTTGTATGTCTATGTGAAGGTGTCAGATCCTGGAGTTACAGATGTGAGCTGCCATGCTGGGAATCGAGCCTGGGTCCTCTGGAAGAGCAGTCAGTGCTCTAAACCACTGAGCCATCTCTCTGGCTCCTTATTAAGACATCTTAAATGCCATTTTCTGTAGGTCTCTGAGGTTTTTGAAAACCATTTATTATCTATCTGTCTAAATAGACAAACAGGGTTTTTTTTTTTAATCTATGTACTATGTACTTCAGAAACATACAAGAGAGTAAATACAACTTATTTCTGCAATTAACTAAACTAATACCTAACAAAACTATAAGTTCTTAAATCCTATACAGTTTTCACTAGTAGCTTTCAAATGGACTGGAACTAAAAATTGCATTTTAAATGAGTAACAAAGACATTTTCAGTGAATTAAATGCTTTTTTTTTATCAGTTTTTTGTTTTTATAACCTGATAACTCTCAGCTGCTCTGTGTTGGTAACAACTCTCAGCTGTTCTTGTCTGAAATGGCTCATTGATTTTTGTTGTGGGGACTTGAGGTAGGACCCCAAAGTTTCTTCCTGACTGCAAAAGATTACCTTGTATGCCCCTCTTGGACATATATTCATTTATCCAATGCTGACCTCTCCCAAAAAGTTTACAAATTCCAGAAAATCTCAACTTTCTGCCACTAGAAACCCTTTGTGTGCTGTTACTGTATTTCCCAGAGTTAACAAGCAGTCCATTTTGACATCTGGATTTGATATTTCTCACCTTGATGGACATTTTGGTCTCTGAGGCTGTTAGCCTTACAATTTCTTTGTAAATGGCCAAACTTACCACAATTAAAACACCGAGTTTTTTTTGATATCTGAGGCTTTTGGTGGTTATTGGGAAAGCTAACTGGTAATCTCTTAATCCCAGGCTGCTCCTCTAGGGGCAAAGTTAGCTTGAGATTAACCCTTTCTCTCTGAACAGGCTGTTTCTCTTTCACCAGATCTAAACCTGTGTGTTCTCATCTCTCCAGCACTTTTTGCTTTCTAAGTCCTTCAACTTCTATTCACAAACTCTGTAATTGCATAGCCATTTCTGCAGTCCTTTTATCATACCCCTCCTTATCCATTTGCAACTTTTCAAATTGTTCAAGCATTCTCCCCATCTTTTTTTTGAAATATACAGGAGGAAAAGCAACAACATATAAAAAAAAAATCCCCTCTGCAGCTGGACGAGTGGTGCACTCCTTTAATCCCAGCACTCGGGAAGCAGAGGCAGGCGGATCTCTATGAGTTCGAGGGCAGCCTGGTCTACAGAGTGAATTCCAGGACAGCCAGAGCCTGTTACACAGAGAAACCTTGTCTCAAAAAACAAACAAACAAACAAACAAATCCCCTTTGTGCACAAAGCGGGAGAGAACCCAGTGGCAGCAGCCATCATAAGCCTTTTGCTGACGTCCTGAAATGCACTGTTCACTCCTCAAATCCTGCCGTCTCCTCCACAGCGTTAGACACGAAATTACCATTATGCCTTATGTCTGGGCACCACTTGTAACAAGGCAGCTTTTACTGATTTGTATTATGTTAATTATACATTCTGATTTATTTTACTATATTAATTCCGCTATTTCCCTTCCACCCCTTGTTTCTTCCAACCCCCCAACACTATACAGGAGAGAAAGGACATTAGAGGGAGAAGGGATGGAGTTCTCTTTAAGCTACTTCCTGGCTGACTAGGGTTGTTGGGTTCTTTTGGGGTAATACTAGTCTCAGTAAAAGTCCAGCAAACCAGGAGACAGCAGCAGGAAGAACAAGCAGCAGTTTGGGGGGAGCACCAGCAACTGGGAGAGCAGCAACTGCTTTCTTCTTTGTAGCCCCTTTTATCCTACTTCTTTGTAGAGCCCCCTTCTCGGGAGTTTGGCTTTTTATCCTCTTCCAAGTCCCCAGAGTTAAACTTGCTCAGCTGGCTGAGCCTCGCCCCTGCTAGCTCACAAGACAGTTAATACTTTACACCTGTGTCTTAGCAGCCTCACACCTGGGATTAAACAAAAACAGTCTCATAATTGGTCACTTTAATAAACTCATAGCACATCCTGTAGGACAGTTTGTCAGTGTGGCACAGAACATATTTGCTAGTTGTCCTACCTATCTTTAGTTTCTGTTCAGCAAAAAACTGGAGGCAAATATATCCTTCTAGTTTGTTTTGCTATGCCTCAGAACTTGTCATTTTTTTTGTAGGTTTCCCTCAGCCCCAGCTTTAGATTTCCATCCTCATGCTGGAAAACCTAGAGACTCAGTACTGGGGGAAAGAGGAGTTAGATAGGACCTCATTGTATAGCCCAGGTTGGCCTAGGACTCTTGATCTTCCTGCCTCAGCCTCCCAAGTATTGGGATCACACGTACGGGTCCCCAAGCTCAGCAATGCAGAATTCCCTTTTAAAAAGGCCTGAGGCCTCCAGCTGTGTGCTGATATGCTTGAGGCCTCCAGCTATACAATGTCTAATCTTGAATGCAGTTCAGTAAAAATCACTTAAATAAACTTGATGAGCTCAAACACAAATTTGTGTTGCTTCATTTAGAGAGGGAACTTACCCATGTCCCACTTGCTTTTGCAGTGATTTTGTGAGTACCATCACTTCACTAGTCAGTGCTCTGGGACTGAGGATTCCAGGGATGTCCACTTGGGGCATCTACTTGAGACCCCACTCCTGACACTAAACTGTTAAAGCAAACAAACAAAACCATAGACAAATTAGGTTGAATAGATTTTGAACAATGAAATGATTCATGAATTGGGCAACACTCTAAACCAGTGAAGGTTCCGAGAACTCCACCTGGCCACTAGGCAAGTGGTATTTATATACAGAGGAGGGAAATCGTGGCACATAGAAATAACTTCATTGCCTGCATCTCAGTTTGAGCATGTCTGTCTGTAGGGTGGTGTGTTACCCCTTTGAAATTTGGCATGTTCAGTGTTTCATGGTTTTAGTTGTTGTATCTGATTCTAGGTTATATGCTGGATGGAGTTGCTGGGAGTCACTCTGAATGCAGGTTTACTTGCTTCTTTGACGATAATCCTCAGGTGGAATATACTGGCCAGCTGTGTATCCAACATGAATTTCTCTGAAGAGCAGCCTCAGCCTGTGGTATAAGAGCAGAACTGCTGCCACCTCTGTCAGTTATGTCTCAGAATGTATTATTAAAACACTTGGCGTCACCTGTAATTTGAGATCAGCCCTGTTTTGGTACACTAAATCCATTTTGCAGTGGGAACTAGACCATGTACCTTTCAGTTGACAGCATCCCACAGTGAGTAACATAAAGGCAGCATTCGCACCACTCTGAACATGTGTCCCAGAATATTTGAGTAGATGGAGTAGTCTACACTATTCTAATAGAATTTTTGCTTTGCTTGCTTTCTTGTTTTTTGAGACAGTTTAGCTAAATAGTCAGGGTTGGCCTTGACCTTTGGATTCTATGGTCTTAGCATCCCTTCAGGTGCTGTATGTCCTAGTTTTGTTTCCTGTTGCTTGATAAAATACCCCAGCAAAAGCAACTTAAGGGAGAAAAGGGTTATTTAGGTCACAATTCGAGGTTACAGTCCATCATTTTCTGGAAATCTGCAGGAACTCAGCAGCTAGTCACGTATGCACAGTCAAGAGTAGAGAGCAAGCCAGGTGTGGTGGCGCACGCCTTTAATCTCAGCACTTGGGAGGCAGAGGCAGGTGGATTTCTGTGAGTTTGAGGCCAGCCTCGTCTCACACGGAGTCCAGAACAGCCTATTACACAGAGAAACCCTGTCTCCAAAAAAACAAAACAAAACACTAAAAAAAAAAAAAAAAAAAAGAGTAGAGAACATGAATTAATGCATGCTGTTACTCAGCTCACTTCTTCTTTTATATTGCCCAGATCCCAATCCCTTAGGAGATGATTCTTTTGTCCATGTAGGCAAGTAGCTTCTTGTTATTTTGTGACAAAGCAGAAAGGCTTACTCTTACTTCATAGATGTTGATTTTACTGTGTTCTAAGTTATTGGCTCCCTCACCTTCTAATTGACAGCAGATTTTAAAATATTATACCACAATTTTGTTAAAGATTCCCCAGAAAATTAGGAATTGTGTTTCATTTTTAGCAAAGCTTTTCTTTTACAGTGTGGGACAAATGTGCATATAGCAGAGGCGTATAGTAACTTGTCTTCGCCTACCCCCACCCCCATTACGTTCTCACCAGAAGGGTCCATCACACTTCCTGTAGTTTGTTGCTTCTTTCCTTTGCGTTTTTATGTGAAATCATTTTGTCATATTCCATCAAGACTTATGTGCCCTCTTTTCCTCTCTGTGATAGTTAATACTGATTATCAACTGGATAGGATCTAGAATCATTTAGGAGACTGATCTCTGGGCATAACAGCTCCCCTACATGATCTCATGTAGGGGAGCTGTTTTTCAGTTGGGTTAGTTAAGGTGGGAAGACCCACCCTGAAAGTGAGCCAGCACCATTCAGTAGGCTAGGGTCGCATCTGATTGAAAAGAAGAAAGCAGGCTGAGCAACCAGCACCAGCATTCTTTGTTCTCTACATTCTGACTATGAATGCAAAGTGACTAGCTGTTTCTTGCTCCTGCCTCCATTTCGTGATATAAATCTCCTTCCATAAATTGCTCTTGTTAGGCATTTTTGTCACAATAACAAAAAAGTAACATGTTTGTCCTTGGCTCTGACCTGTGTACTTTTTATGGTAATCCTCCCTTCCTAGGACATTCACAGCCTTTTATTAGAATTAGGCTTCTGTACCAAGGGACTGAACTTGGTCCTCAGCAGGAGTAGTATGTGCTCTTTTTTTTTTTTTTTTTTTTTTAGTTTTTGGTTTTCGAGACAGGGTTTCTCTGTGTAGACCTGGCTGTCCTGGACTTACTTTGTAGCCCAGGCTAGCCTTGAACTCACAGAGATCTGCCTGCCTCTGCCTCCCAAATGCGGGGATTAAAGGCGTGTGCCACCACGCACGGCAGTTACAGACAGCTGTGAACTGCTTTTGACTTTCTTTTATATTCTAGGTATTCTCTATATCATGTTGGTGGGGTTGATTTTGGAGGCATTCTGTCCACATAGCTCTGGCTGTCCTGGAACTTACAACATAGGATAGACTGGCCTGGAACTCAGAAAGATCTGCCTCCCTTTGCCTCTGCCTCCCGAGTGCTAAATAAAGGGATCCATCTCACTATCTGTATTCTCTGAATAATCTGCATTCTCTAAGTGTTCTTTTCATTAAGTTGTTTCCTTTGCTGTGCACAAGCAGCTTAGTTTGGTAAAAATGTGTTTGGGTTTTTTTTTGTTGTTGTTGTTTTTAAGATAGAATCTCATTGGTTCTGCCTGTGTCTGCATATGTCATGAAGTTACTTTTCTGGGGTTAGTATGCCCCTTTTTATTCCTTATATCTATTGAGGGTGTCTACCCCACTTTTCTGTGTTTGTGTATGTGCCCTCTTTAGTTTCTTTGATCTGTTTTTATCGTTTTCATTATAGAGGTCATTTATCCTCCATTCATTTGTTCCTAGGTTGCTTTGTTGTTATTTCCTGGTGCTGGGGATTGAGTCCAAGGCTTTCTACTTGGTTGTTTTTTGTTTTAGTGTAGATTCTGTATCTGAAAGTTTGCTGAAGTCATTTATCACTCCTGACAGGTTTTTTTGTTTTTGGTGTAATTTTTATTTTTCTATATATAAAATTATGAGCCGGGCGGTGATGGTTCAGGCCTTTAATCCCAGCACTCAGGAGGCAGAAGCAGTCAGATCTCTCTGAGTTCAAGGCCAGTCTGGTCTACAAAGCCATTTCCAGGATAGCCAGGGCTACACAAAGAAACGCTTTCTGGAAAAAAAAACAAATAATAATAATTTAAAAATAAAACTATGGGGCTGGAGGGATGGCTCAGCGGTTAAGAGCACTGGCTGCTCTTCCAGAGGTCATGAGTTCAATTCCTAGCAACCACATGGTGGCTCACAACCATCTATAATGAAATCTGGTGCCCTCTTCTGTCCTGCAGATATACCTGCAGACAGAACACTGTATACATAATAAATAAATCCTTTTTAAAATAAATAAATAAATAAATGAATAAAACAAACTATGTTGAGGGCAACCTGGTTTGCATAGGAGTTCCAGGACAGCTAGGGCTGCACAGAGAAACCTTGTCTGAAAACCAGAATGAAAGGATGAATGAATAAATAAAATATTTTTTGTTTGGTTGTCTTTTTTTTTTTTTTTTTTTTTTTTTTGTAGGGAAGGTCTCTCATATACCTGGCTGTTCTGGAACTCCTTCTGTAATCTAGGCTGTCCTCAAACTCAGAGATCCACCTGCCTCTGCCTCCTGAGTGCTAGGATTAAAGATATTTACTGGTTTACTTTTTATTTTGAACTGTGTTATTGTGGCATTGCCCTGGTTGGACTCAAACTTGTCTTCTTGCCTTCAGCCTTCCTAGTAGCAGGATTGCAAGTTTGCTGATTCCAGTTGTTAAAAGTAATCATATGAACATTGTGTATAGGTTTTTAGGTAGAAATATCTTCTTGTCTAAATAAACACTGTACCACAGAACTGTCAAGTTCTGTGATAAGTGTGTAGTCATTCTGTTTTCCACTTTGCATTTATCTTTCTACTTCCCAGTTGTTTTATGTCATAGTAATTTAAAATTGATCATACTGTGCTGGGCAGTGGTGGCAAACACCTTTTATCCCAGCACTCTGGAGGCAGAGTCAGGTGGATCTCTGAGTTCAAGATTGGTCTGCAAAGTGAGTGCCAGCCAGTACAACCAGGACTATGCAGAGAAACCCTGTCTCGACAAACAAAACAAACAAAATTAAGTACATGCTTTTTTTTTTTCCTCGAGACGAGGTTTCTCTGTATAATCCTGTGTGTCCTGGAACTCATTCTGTAGACCAGGCTGGCCTTGAACTCACAGAGATCCACCTGCCTCTGCCTCCCTAGTGCTGGGATTAAAGGCGTGCGCCACCACATCCGGCAATTACAGACAGCTGTGAACTGCCATGTGGATGCTGGGATTTGAACCTTGGTCCTTTAGAAGAATAGTCAGTGCTCTTAACCACTGAGCCATTTCTCCAACCCCCATGCTTAACTTTTTAAGGTACTGTCAAACTATTTTAAAGTGAATGTTACATTTCCAACAACATATATAGAAATTCATACTCTTTGAACTTTTACCAGCACTTGGTATTGCCCATTTTTAAAAATATGAATCCTTCCATCAGGGTTAGCCCTGTCTGTGTGATGGTGGTCCTGTAGAATAATGGCCTTGGAATTTGTGAAGTTATGGCCATTCAAGTATCACAGTGCAGCCCATTTCTCAGATATGTGGGAATGCTGGTATAACCTTAGGGCACTTCTTTCACAAGAACATGGAACACACATAAGTGTGTACAGTACACAGTAGTTAATATTAGCAGTAGTTGACTGTTATAGTATATTTTATGCTATCCTTTTTATTGTTGTCTTAAAGTTTATTCCTAGGGCCAGCCAGATGCAGGTAGAGATACATGGCACAGGTCTGAAGATCTAGGCTTGATGCATCTAAGATGTTCCCATGGTTCTGACTGGCACATTTCTCAGAATTACCCCAATTGCTTCAGAATCAATAACTGACTAAACCTTTCTAGTGAGTGTTTTTTTTTTTTTTTTAATTATGCTTACTGAGTCTGGCTGCCTTGGCTTGACTTAGCGGTAAACCAAGACACTTTGTATATGCTAAGCACCCTTAGTTCACGAATTCGCTCTCAGCACCAAGAAGGAAGAAAGGAGTGAAAGACAGTGGAAGGAAGGAAGGAATATAAAAAATTTACAACAGCCAGACGTGGTGGCACATGCCTTTAATCCCAGCAATCGGGAGGCAGAGGCAGGCGAATTTCTGTGAGTTCAAGGCCAGCCTGGGCTACAAAGTAAGTCCAGGACAGCCAGGTCTACACAGAGAAACCCTGTCTCGAAAAACCAAAAAAAAAGGAAAGAAATTTCCAACAATCTCAGCCTGTATCAGTCCATAATGCAGAAGTAGTCTTAATAACATGATATCCAGACAGATGGTGGTGACGCACACCTTTAATCCCAGCACTCGGGAGGCAGAGGTGGTCGAGCCAGCCTGGTCTGCTCCATAGAACGAGTGTTCTAAGACAGTTAAGTACACAATAAAACCCATAAAAAAGAACAAAACATGACGCCACTAGTAACTAATTGTCCTGTGCTTCTGTCCCCTTGTTCCTTGCCTTAGAAGAAACTTTGAAATAACCAGCTTTCTCTTTGTTTCTGCTTCTTTTCAGTCCTTCTTTGTTTTAAAACTGTTTTCCTGCAGGTATGGTAGCGCATGTCTGTGGTCCCAGTGCACTGGAGGCTAAAGTACGAGGATTCTGAGCACAAGACTAGCCTGGGCTACACCATCTTTGGAACTTTTCTTCCATTTTATAGAATTAAGTGTTGTTCAATTCTAGAATTGAAAATAAAGCCAATTAAAATATTTAAATTATAATTTCTTCCTTTGACAAGGTTTTCATTATAAATTTTTTGGGGGTGGGGGTTCGAGGCAGGGTTTCTCTGTGCATCCCTGGCTGTGTCCTGGACTCACAGAGATCCGCCTGCCTTTGCCTCCTGAGCGCTGGGATTAAAGGTGTGCGCCACCACGCCGGCTTTAAATTCAATTTTCTTAACACAAAGCTATTTAGATTTTTAAAAAACCTTACAATTTCAGTCAATTCTATTTTTCAGTGTACTTTTCACTATCTCTTGGCAGGAAGTTGATCAGTGGCCTCTTACCACCCACTGTGATGAACTGTTTTCTGCTGTCTTCTCTTTTGTTCTTGGTCAGTCTTTCTGAAGATGTCAGTAAATAAAACAGCAACAAAACATTTAGAAGTTGGACATGGTGGCCTACATCTTTAATCCTTTATTTTAAAGCAGAGTGATTTCTGTGAGTTTGAGTCCACTTGTCGAGTGCCAGGCCAGCCAGGACTACATAGTGAGACCCTATCTTCAAAAAAACAAAAGAACACACTTGGTTTCTCCTGTACTCTCAACAAGCAGTAGAGACTCCTGTAACCAAATGTGTTGTGTGCACACACCAGATAAGCAGTTAGTGCTTCAGGAGACATCAACTAGGTATCCTGGAAGTCTGTTTTGTGTCTACAAGGATTTAGTTTTGATCTCATTATTGAAGGGCTCAGTTCCCAAGCATTGACACTTTCAAGCTGTTTGTTTTTCTTTGCTTTTGACCAACTAGCTCTGAGTCAATATTCTGCTTTATTAGTTACTTTTCTTATTGCTAGTAAGAGCAAAAACCTGTCTCAGAAAGTGTCTCCAGTAGGCTTCCAGCTGACCTTTCTCACTCTTGGTTACATTAGACCCAGTTCTCAGGGTTGCCCCTACCACTGCAACAGAACACCAGTTGCCGCTTTCCCTCCCTGCTATCCACACTTAATGTAGATCCCACAGACCATACGTCCCTGGCCTGCCCTTTCCACCACATTCCCACTGTGATCCAGCTTCCAACTCTGGTGGATACCTCCTGGTCAACTACAGGCCGCACCTACCAGAAGACCAGCCTCCAACACCAGCAGACATTCCCCGTAAACACACCAGCCAAGCACCTAAGTAAAACAGGCAACTCTCAGCCAACACACACTCTCTGAAGATCCAGAGAGGAAGCAGAAACCAAGAAATAAAATCCCCACCCAACTAAGAAAAATCCGGAAATCAGCACCTAAACCTAATAATCACCCCAAATCCAGATGGCTACATGCCAGCGTAAGAACACAGTAACAGCCGGGCGTTGGTGGCGCACGCCTTTAATCCCAGCACTTGGGAGGCAGAGGTAGGCGGATCTCTGTGAGTTCGAGGCCAGCCTGGTCTACAAAGTGAGTCTAGGACAGCCAGAGCTGTTATACAGAGAAACCCTGTCTCGAAAAACCAAAAAAAAAAAAAAAAAAGAACACAGTAACAGTCAGGAAAATATGTCTCTACCAGAGCCCAGTTATCCTACCACAGCAGCAGATCCTGAATATTCCAACATAGCTGAATCACAAGAAGACAATCTTAAGACATGACTATATGAAGATTATGATAGAGGTCCTTAAAGAGAAAATGAAGAAATCCCTTAAAAGAAATCCAGGAAAGGCTGGGTGTGGTCGGGCAGAGGCAGAGGCAGATGGATCTCTGTGAGTTCAAAGCCAGCTTGGTCTACAAAATGAGTCCAGGACAGCCAGGACTGTTACACAGAGAAACCCTGTCTTAAATACATCATACATACATACATATTAGCAGAATGGATATGAAAACATGACCCATCCTTATTCTGTAGACAAGAAACACATCAGGTTATTACCTCAGGATAATAAAGATAATAAAAAAAATATATTCCAGGCAAATGGACCTAAGGAGCAAGCTGGTGTAGCCATTTTAATATCTAACAAAATAGACATCAAACCAAAATTAATCAAAAGAGAACAGAATATTCATCAAAGGAAAAAGCCACCAAGATGACATTTCAATTCTTAACATTTATGCTCCAAACACAAGGGCATCCCAGTTTGTAAAAGAAGCATTACCACACCTTAACTTACACCTTGACCTCATATACTGATAATGAGAGACTTTAATACCTCACTATGACTAATGGACAGGTCATCCAGACAAAAACTAAACAAATGCTGGAGCTAACTGATGTTATAAACCAAATGAACCTAACAGATATTTACAGAACATTCCACCCACCTTCTCAGCACTTCATGGAACTTTCTCCAGAACTGACCACATACTCAGACACAAAACAAGTCTCAATAGTTACAAGAAAATTGAAATAATCTCTTGAATCCTATCAGACCATGGATTAAAGCTTGATATCAACAAAAACAACAGAATGCTTGCAAACTCATGGAAACTGAACAACCTATTGAATGAAAAATGAAAAAAGACAGAAATAAAGAAATTAAAGACTTTCTTTTTTTTTTTTTGGTTTTTCGAGACAGGGTTTCTCTGAATATCTCTGGCTGTCCTGGACTCGCTTTGTAGACCAGGCTGGCCTCGAACTCACAAAGATCCGCCTGCCTCTGCCTCCCAAGTGCTGGGATTAAAGGCGTGCGCCACCACCGCCCGGCAAAAGACTTTCTAGAATTCAGTGAAAAGGAATACACAACATGCCCAAACTTATGGGATCCAGTGAATGTAGTACTAAAAGGAAAGTCCATAGCACTCAGTGCCTACATAAAAAAGGCGAGATGTCATACTTGTAGTTTCACAACACACCTGAAAGCTCTAGAGCAAAAAGAAGTAAGCACATTGAACAGGAGCAGATGGAAAGAACTCATCAAACTGGGGGCTGAAGTCAAAATAGAAGCAGTATAAGGAATCAGTGGAACAGAGCTGGTTCTGTGAGAAAATCAAGATAGACAAAATCTTATCCAGACTAACTAAAAGATGGAGAGATAATATCCAAATTAATACATTCAGAAACAAAAGGGGGGACATAACAACAGATACTGAGGAAGATCATTCAGAAAATCATAAGGACATACTTTAAAAGCCTCCCATGAATCAGGATTGACATAGTAAAAAATTTGAAAAACTAAAAGAAATAGATCATTTTCTTGATAGGTACCACCTAACCAAAGTTAAATCAAGATCAGATAACAATTTAAATGGACCTACAACCCCTAGTGAAATAGAAGCAGTTGTTAAAAGTCTCCCAATCAGAAAAGACCCAGAGCTGGATGGTTTTAGCACAAAATTCTACCAGACTCCTCAAATTATTCCACAAAATAGAAATAGAAGGAACATTGCCCAATTCATTTTATGAGACCACAGTTACCCTGACACCCAAACCACAAAGATTCAACAAAGCATTACAGACCAATTTCCCTTGTACATAATTACTCAATGGATACTTTCAAAATGAGTCTAAGAATGTATCAAAACGATATCCACCACGATCAACTAGGCTTTATCCCACAGTTCCAGGGATGCTTCAGCATACAAAAATCTATCAATGTGAGCCTGCCACAGTGTCACATACCTTTAATTCCAGCACTCGGGAGGTAGAGGCCGGTGGATCTCTGTGAGTTCAAGGTGAGCCTAGACTATAAATTAAGTCCAGGACAGCCAGGGGTACACAGAGAAAACTACCTCCAAAATAAATAAATAATTTAAAAGTCTCTCAATGTAATCCATCATATAAACAAACTGAAAGGAAAAAAACCATAAATTATCATCTCATTAGATGCTGAAAAAGCCTGTGACAAAATCTAACCCCTTCATAATAAAGATCTTCTAGAGATCAGGGACACAAAGCATCTCACAAGCTTATAGCCAGCATCAAATTAAATGGAGAGAAACTCAAAGTGATTCCACTAAAATTAGGAACAAGACAAGGCTGTCCACTCTCTCCCTATCTATTCAGTATAGCACTTGATGTTCTGGCTAGAGCAATAAGAGAACTAAGGGAGGTCAATTGAATGCAAATTGGAAAGGAAGAAGTCAAAAGTATCACTGTTTGTAAGTGATGTGATAACATACATAAGTGACCCCAAAATCTCCCATGAATCAGGATTGACATAGTAAAAAATGGCCATCCTACAAAAAACAATATACAGATTTAACACAATCCCCATCAAAATTCCAACACAATGTTTTTTTTTACAGATCTTGAATGGATCATTCTCAACTTCATATGGAAAAAATAAAACCCCAGGGTAGCTAAAACAACCCTGAACAATGAAAGAACTTCTAGAGTTATCAACCATCCCTGATTTCAAGCTGTACTACAGAGTTATAGTAATTAAAACCACATGGTGTGAAAGCTGAGTTAGATATAGAACTTTAAACTCATGGAGATGGTTAGATAGTAGAATGTTAAAGTTAGGTGCCAAATACATATGGACTGGACATTGGGAATGTATGCCAAGCCATATAACTCTTATAATTGTGGCCTATTTATTTCTGTTGTTTTGTATTGTATTTATAGTTATAAGAAAAAGAACCATTTTTTGGACTGAAAGGGAGAGCTGTTGGGGGGAAAAAAGAAATACCTTAAACTAAAAAAAAAAAAAAGGAAGGGAAGAGGATGGGGGGGTTGAGGGGGAGGAGGGAGGGGATTGTGATTGAGATGTAACTTGAAGAAATAAAAAATAAATTATTAAAAAAAAACACATGGTGTTGGCATAAAAACAGACATGTTGATCAATGGAGTTGAGTTGAAAACCCAGACATAAATTCACATACCTATGAACACCTGATTTTTGGTAAAGAAGCCAGAAATGCACACTGGAAAAAAGAAGGTCAAACTGGATGTCTGCATGTAGAAGAATATAAATAGATCCATATTTATCACACTGCACAAGACTGAGGCCCGGTGAATCTAAGACCTCAACATAAAACCAGACACACTCAACTGAATCTGATAGAAGTAGGGAATAGCCTTGAATGCATTGGTACAGGAGACAACTTCCTGAATAGAACACCAATAGCACAGGCACTAAGACCCACAATTAAGAAGGTGGAGAGTTGGCTTAGCTGTTAAGAGCACTGACTGCTCTTCCAAAGGACCCGGGTTCAAATCCCAGCACCCACATGGCAGTTCACAGCTGTCTGTAATTGCTGGTCATGGTGGCACACGCCTTTAATCTCATGCAGGAGGCAGAGGCAGGTGGATCTCTGTGAGTTCAAGGCCAGCCTGGTCTACATAGTGAGTTCCAGGACAGCCAGGGCTACACAGAGAAACCCTGTCTTGAGAGACCAAAATGAAAGACAACAACAACAAAAAAGATCAGCAATTAGTAAATGAAACTGAAATGCTTCTGTAAGGCAAAAGACAACATCTATCGGATCTTTTGGAACTCAAGAGACTGGATTAAAAAGCCAAATAACTCAATTAAAAATGGCATACAGATTAAATTCTCAATAGAGGAGTCTCAAATGTCTGAGAAACACTTTTAAAAAATGTTCACTAAAAACAAGAACAAAAATGCCGGTTGTGGTGGCACATGCCTTTAATCCCAGCATCAGGAGGCAGAGGCAGGCAGATCTCTGTGAGATTGAGGCCAATCTGTTCTACAGAGTGAGTCCAGGACAGCCAGGGCTGTTACACAGAGAAACCCTGTCTCAAAAAACCTAAAAAAGTTCAACATCCTTAGCCATCAAGGAAATGCAAATCAAAGCTACTTTGAAATTCCATCTTAAACCTGTCAGTATTGCTAAGATTAATAACACAAGTGAGGGGCTGGAGAGATGGCTCAGGGGTTAAGAGCATGGACTGCTCTTCTAGAGGTCCTGAGTTCAATTCCCAACAACCACATGGTGGCTCACAACCATCTATAATGTGATCTGATAGCCTCTCCTGGCCTCCAGGTGTACATGCAGACAGAACACTCATACATAAAATGTATAAATAATTTTTTAAAAAAAACACAAGTGATAGCTCATGCTGGACAAGGTTCTGGACCAAGGGGAACACTCCTCCACTGCTGGTGGGAGTGTAAAGTTGTACAGCCACTATGGAAATCAGTATGGTGGTTTGTAAGAAAATTGAGAATTAATCTACCTCAAGACCCAGCTATAACACTCCTGGTATTATACCCAAAGGGAGCAGGGAGTAGAGGGAGAGAGTGAAGAGAAATAGCTGGAATTGGGGCCATTTGGGAGGTAGTGTGGAAGCCTAAGTGCAGTGTAAAGTTCCTGAAATCCATAAAGGTGACCCTAGAGAAGACTCCTAATGATGGAGGATACAGAGTCTAAACTGGCCATCTTTTATAGCCAGGCAAGGCTTTTTTCCAGTGATTGGTCTGGGTTACATTTGCTTGAGTTGTTTAAGGAGGTCCTGGAGATCCCTAAACAACCCTGGCTGATGCTAGGACAGACAGTCAACCTCTGAAAACTGACAGTGGTTTAGGAGGGTCCATTTCCAAGGGCAACTTCCACATAGCTCATTGAATATAGAGAGATCAAGCTGGTGCAGACTTGGAGCCTTTACTCTTACATTGTAGCCTCTTTGGCCCAAGAAGATACTCTAGAAGCTACAGAAAGAGAAACTAACTCAGCCACAAAATCTTCCACCTACAACCTGTTCTGCCTAACCCTGCCCTAGATGTCCTAGGGGATTGATGGCACAGTAGAAGTGGCCAGCCAATGTTTGGTTTAACTTGAGGCCCATGCCATGAGAGCGAGCCCATGTCCTACACTGCCTGGATGGCCAGTAACGAGAGACCGGATAGCCTAGACACCTAGGGTAGAACCAAACATGACTGACAACCAAAAAAATCAGTGAAATGATTCCTAATGATATTCTTCTGTACTTATAGATTGGTGCCCTGTTCAGTTGTCACCAGAGAGGCTTCCTTCCGTAGCAAATGAGAGTGGGTGCAGAGGCCCACATTATGCAGACAGTCTAAATTGGAGTTCTCCATTGGGTCTCTTCTCTCGGAGATGGGGCAGTCCTGAGGAAGACTGTAGAGATGGAGGACACCAAGAGAACATGGCCAACTGAGTCTACTAAGCAGGGCTCACAGGGGCTGCACGGGGCTGCACCGATTGCTCTGTATGTATGTCATAGCTGTTAGCTTGATTTCAGGAGTTATAGGTAGTCTCAGTCATGTGCCTCAAAAAACATACTTTGAAGGTTACAAGTAAGGGATTAGATAAAAGATGAGTAATGTTGGGACTGGACAGAGGACTCAGCAGTGTTTGCACTGCTCTTGCAGAAGACCCAAGTTGAGTTCCTAGCACCCATGTTGGATGGTGACAACCATCTGTAACTCCAGCTTCTCCAAGGGACCCAATGCCTCTCATCTCTGCAGGCACTGTCCTCCGCACACTCACCAGTATATAGGTGCACACACACATTATTAAAAATAAACATTTTAATGCATAGGGCAAGGTTCTGATGGCTCCCAAACAAACAGAGACACTTGTGTCCCCTGAATATTGTCTTATTTACTTTCCTGGGAGTGACTCCATACACTGGTATCTAGTCTGCAAGCTCTCTGGGCCAGGCTTTTTGAGTTGTTTTGGTTTTTCAAGGCAGGGTTTCTCTGTGTAGCTCTGGCTGTACTGGACTCACTCTGTAGACCAGGCTGGCCTTGAACTCACAGAGATCTGTCTGCCTCTGCCTGGGATTAAAGGTGTGCTCCACCTTATCCAGCGCTTTTTGGGTTTTTATGAGAGCTTCGTTGCATAACTCTGATTAAGTCATATGTCTAAAGTGTAAGGGTTAGTAAATCACAAACTTGTCTTTTCAGTCTGGCTTCAGGAACTGAGGATTAAACCCAGAGTCTCATGCCTCCAGGCAGGCTCTAGCTATATCCCCAGCTGTCGGTTTTTATTTTTGTTTTCAGAGTCAACCTCTGGACCAGAGAAACAGCTTAGTTGGTAAGGAAGGCTCTTGAGGCCAAGCCTGCTGCCCTGAGAACAGACTTCCACAAGTTGGTCTCTGACCTTCTCATATGTGTGGTTGTTTGTGCACGCATACATTTTTTTTTTTTTTTTTTTTGGTTTTTCGAGACAGGGTTTCTCTGTGTAACAGCCCTGGCTGTCCTGGACTTGCTTTGTAGACCAGGCTGGCCTCGAACTCACAGAGATCCGCCTGCCTCTACCTCCCAAGTGCTGGGATTAAAGGCGTGCGCCACCACGCCCAGCTCACCCATACATTTTTTTAAAGCGTCAACTCTTGGCTTTTTTATTTTTCTCTGTTTCTGTCGCACTGCTTTCTTCTTTGTTAATCCCTTTAAATCCAGACACTGCAAAAGTAAAAAGGACTTTATTTGCAATCTCAAGAAATACAGTCCAGGAAATATGTTCTCAGGATATGAGGTGAGAGTCTTGTGCAAACACTATTGATTTATTACATGGCAAGAAACAAACTTAGTGAAAATGAAAATGCCCATGTAACTTCTACATGTATATTGTAGATTTCAGGGATCTCTTGATAGCTGCTGGAATTCTTCCTGGAAGTCTTCTGAAAGCCCATGAAATGTTTTCATCATGATTGAACCTTTTTGTTCATATTTTATTATTTCCTTCCATTTCTTTAAGGTTTTGTTGTGGGTTTTTAAAGACGGGTCTTTTTTTGAGATGTCAGTATAGGGTTGGTCTCTTAACTTGACGTCCTTTTGTCTCAGCCTCCCAAATAGCTGGGATTACAGGCATATGCCACCATATCCATCATAGTTTTTTGCTTTTTTTTTTTTAAAAAAAACTTTAACACATCTTCAGTTTCCTGAACCCTGTTTAGTTGCAACACTTCATATGTAGTGTTTTTATTTGTGGGATAAGAGAGGAACACATACCACAGTGTACTTATGGAGGTCAGAGGACAGCTTTAGGATTATTTCTCCTCTTCTACTATGTGAGTTTTGAGAATTGAATTTAACTTGTTGGGCATGACAGCAGTACCCTCATCCACTGAGCATCTCATTGGCCCAGGTTTTGAAATTTTCTCCCTATTTTCCTTTATCTTCTCCTGTAGACTAACCTAACATGGCTGACCAGAGGCAGCGCTCACTCTCGACTTCTGGGGAATCATTATACCATGTTCTTGGACTGGACAAGAATGCAACTTCAGATGACATTAAAAAGTCCTATCGGTAAGCAGCTGTGTTCCCTGGCTTCTTGTATAATTTACCAGGAACCATGACAGACTCTTTAACAGTTGCATTTCATCCTTACCTTCATAGTTTAACCCTCAGACTTAAAACAGTTACACTGGCCATGCATGGTGGTGAGCTCCTTTAATCCTAGCACTTGGGAGGTACAGGCAGAAAGATGTCTGTGAGTTTGAGGCCAGCCTGATCTACATAGTGAATTCCAGAACAGCCGGGGCTATGTAGGAAGACCCTTGCTCTCTTTTTAAATAATTTGTGTGTGTGTGTGTGTGTGTGTGTGTGTGTGTGTGTGTGTGTGCATTAATGTGTTGCCTGCATATATGTCTGAGGGTGTCAGATCTCCTGGAACAGGAGTTACAGTTAGGAGCTGCCATGTAGGTGCTGGGAATTGAACCTGAGTCCTCTGGAAGAGTAAATAATGCTTGTAACCACTGAACCATCTCTCCAACCCCAAGAGACCCTTTCTCTTATATTTTTGATTGTGAGCCTGACCTTTAATGGCTGAGCCGTCCCTCCAGCCCCTTCTCAAACAACAACAAAAACTGTTACACTGATATTCTCTAGCAGCAAAAAGTAAATAAGCCCACTTGGAAGATATTGTCAACTTTCCTCAGACCACAGGGTGGAGTCTAAACCCTTTTATCTTGTCATGGCTATTTGACTAGACTTGAAGAATGTGTGTCTTAGGTATAATATCATAGGTGTAATACCAGAAAGGGGGCAAGAACATCTTTACTTTAGACACTCTTGTGGTATCTACTTGTGTTATACTAAAATGTCAATATTATACATTTCTCTGCCATCTCCTTATGTTTCAAATGTGCAGTTAGCTGGCCAAGGACACTAGGAGTTGGCAGGATTGAGTGCTGTAAGGTATGCCCTGCCCTTAGAACCTCAGGACTCTCCCTGGTGTGTGTATCCTAGTGAGGAGGGTTACCCTAAAGCAGTCACAGACACTTCTTTTGACTCTCATGAGCCAGATCTCTGGAAAAGTTGAAAAATGAAATGCTAATGGGTAAGTATCTCTTCCCCTGGACTGTGATAGATGAATGTGAAATGCAAGACCAAGGTAGAGCCAGGAAATGGTTTTGGTTACAGGAAACTGGCCCTGAAATATCACCCTGACAAGAACCCTGACAACCCAGAGGCTGCAGACAAGTTTAAGGAGATTAACAACGCCCACGCCATCCTGACAGATGCCACGAAAAGAAATATTTATGACAAGTACGGCTCGCTGGGGCTCTATGTGGCCGAGCAGTTTGGGGAGGAGAACGTCAACACCTACTTCGTGCTCTCCAGCTGGTGGGCCAAGGTGAGGATGGGCGGTCAGTGGGAGCTGCCGCCCTGAAGACATCGGCACTCTAGTGTACGGGAAGACTACAGACACTGATGTGTGCCTCTGCTCTCTTGACATGGCTCTGTCCTGCCGCCGGCTGTCCTGTGTGCCCTGCAGCTGGCATGTGGGCCTAGTCACGGCAGGCACAGTGTACATGCAGAGCCATTCCCATCAATGTGATTTTCTCTGATGCATGTTGCTAAGTTGTTAAAAAGATGGAGATGGAAGCGATTTTTGGTGTGGGCAGGCTTTTTGTTAGCATGGGAGACTTAACGATCTCACTTTGGAAACCCTGACTATCTCTTTTGCTTTATGTAACGGCCTCCTCTGTCAGTCATACACAAAGTCAGAGTGAACTGTCCCATAGCTGTTTTGTATAAGAAGCCTGATTTTAGCTTTTACTGGTTAGTCCTCGATCTCTACAGTTGTAGGGAGAATTCCATTTTAGATTTAAAGGAGGGAAGTTAAGAAGGAGAGAGCCATGCCATTTGAGTTAGGTAAGCTTCATTGCAGACAGTTGGGAGAGTGACTTCAGAGAAAGAACAAGGAATCCCAGCATAGCAGAGAAAGCATACTTAGGCTCTGGCTAACATCTGAATAAAAAGGAACTAGAAGAGAAGAAAAGGGGAAAGTTACACTTTTTTGAGTTCAGAAAAGCAGTCAGCTCAGTGGAACCTCATGACTTGTGCCCGGTCCTATTTTTATAAGTAACTTCTGATCACTTGTGCTTCTCCTGTCTCACCCTGCAAGTTCTCTTTGTCTACCGCCGTGTCCTCAGACATACCTTAGCATTAGCTGTATGCACCCTAGCTCATGTCCTGTCTTCTCCAGGGAGGTTCTTGGGTTACAGCCTGTGGGCCCTTGGGCACCCAGTGCCACCCTCCCCCTCTCTCTCTCAGGCTCTGTTCGTCGTCTGTGGTCTCCTCACGTGCTGCTACTGCTGTTGCTGTTTGTGCTGCTGTTTTAACTGCTGCTGTGGGAAGTGCAAGCCCAAGGCCCCCGAGGGTGAGGAGACAGAGTTCTACGTGTCCCCCGAAGACTTGGAGGCGCAGCTGCAGTCTGACGAAAGGGGTGAGTGCCCACCCCAGAACCTCATGAGCGTGTGGGGTGAAGCCAGCACTGGCCCTGAACGGTGTCAACTGTCTTGTCAAACAGGAGGGCACTGACACTGTGCCGAGAGTGTTTGTGGTGGCATCTGGGACTGTTGAGGTGTGAACGTGGACACTTGAGGTAAAGCAGGTGCAGGGAGCTGTTCCTGCCCATGAACTGGTAGCTGTAGATCTGAGGGACCAAAGGTGGGGAGGGAAGCAGGCAGGTGGGGAGGGCCGGGGGCTGGTGTGGCCTGAGACCAATGAGGAAAGTGTGTCGGGTGGAGGTCAGCAAGTAGCCTCCCCCTGAGTGTGTGTGCAGTGGCCGGATGATGTGATGCAAGGGTCTACTGATTGGCTCACATTGCAGCTGCTGCCCTTGTGCGATGAGGCTGCCTGCTTCCTTTTCAGAGTCAACAGACACACCTATCGTCATACAGCCAGCATCTGCCACAGAGACCACCCAGCTGACGGCTGACTCCCACCCCAGCTACCACACCGACGGGTTCAACTAAATTCAGGAGAAGCTGTGACTAGAGGATGAATCAGCACCTGGCCACTGCAACCTTAGAATCATGAACTGTAGTCACTGAGATGGGGAGGCAGCTGTCACCCTGACCTGCTGTGGCTGGTCAGGGCCCCTCCCACCTCCTCTAAGCCCACCCATCTGTCAATCCTTGATACACAAAGTGCGTAGCATGCAGTATTTAAAGCAGTGTAGCTCCAGTCTTCTTCTGTTTTATCCTTTTTTTAATAGCATGTGTGGGTTATGTTCAATGTTTGTGTTGTGGACGTGATGCAGCTGGGCTGAATTAACTGGATGGCAGTGCTTTCTTGGATTTTCAGCCAAGTGGGTTCAGTGAAGGTTCAGCTGTCTCCTTGTGCTTACAGGAGTCAGGTAGGCACCTGGAGCTATGTCTCCATGTTGGCCTCTGTGTCCTGTGACATGGTCTAGTCCATGGCTCTGATCTCATCCTCAAGGCTGCAGACAGGGTTCTGATTTCACCTGCAAAAGAGGGAGCTGGGCCCCATCTTCCAGGCACCACCACCATCAGCCGTTTGCACGGTGTTCGTGTTGGGAAGCTTCCATAGGGTCTCTGCGTCATCTCGACCTCGTGGCAGTTTCCCTGTTAGATCTGCTATGGAGATTGCAGGTATGCCCCTTCTGAAAGTGGGAGCACACACTGTGTGATGTCTCTATCTTGGGTCTCCTGGCCTTGTGGACTGAAATCCTGTCATTGCAGGCATGTCTCTTGCTGGTGTGTGGGAAATCATTTGTTTCTGTTCTGCACCTTTCCAGGTCAAAGCTGGATTGACGGGGCCACAGCCTCCTTCCCTCATTCCTGGGTCATCTTCCACATTCCTTCAAGCCAACCTTTTAAATCTTTTTGGACTGTTAAGAACCACAGATGGTAGCACCTGCCACTTAGTTATAGTCAGAAAGTCTTTGAGTCCAGTTGTGGTGTCACGTAGCTTCTTATAAAGTTTGAGTGCCCAGGATCCAGAACCTCCTCCCTGTGCTTGCCAGAGCTCCACCTGTCATCATCAATTCCTCTGGCAGAGCTGGAGTGTTGGGTTCCTGGAGCAGGTGGCTGGACCCTGGTGCGCCTGGATCAGAAGGGTTGGCTTCTAGGGAAACTATGGTGACAGTCACTCAACCTGGGAGGCCAGCTCCAGAATCCCTTTGTGAATCTCTCTCCAGTCAATATTTCAGTCTTGGTCACAGGGTACCATGTGGGTGGAGTTGAAAAATATGGTTAACAGGGATTTGAAGCCACCCTACTCTTTTACAATTAGCTGGATTTGCTGCACCAGACTTCAGTGAGCCAGGTTCCTCCAGAACCTCCCTGTTGGCTGCTGCTGGCCATCTGCATTTCCAGTACAGATGAAGAAGGAGAAGGCTCAGTGGCCCAGACAAACTCCATGTGTTTCTGAAGCCCACCCCATCCACCTCCTGGCTCCAGCTCACCAGGGCTTTGAGGGACCAGATCAGGTTGGCAGGAAGTTGCGAGAAGAGGCAGCATTGTGAGGACAAACCTGGCAGTGATTGAGGGAACCCACCCAGGTCCGGGGAGACCCTGATGCCAGAATTCCCAGCTGACCCTACAGCAGAGCTACATGAGCCAGAAGCTGGCTTTCAAGGTCCTTCCATGGATTTGTTTTGTTCTCTAAAGGATTTGAGAGATATTCACTAACATACTCAATTAAAAATAATTTGTAAACTCAGACCTGTAGCTAGATGTAGTGGGACATGCCTGTACTCCCAGTGCTAGGAGGCTGAGACAGGAAGACCTTGAGTTGTAGGCCAATCTGCGCTTACACAGTAAAACCCTGACTCAAACAAAACAACATAATAGAAGAATGAGAAATCTATTGTTTGGTCCATATTTGGAACAAAGCAGGAAGAGAGGTCACTGGGCATTCTGGTGTGCTTGGTTTTGGTGCCCTTCTCCCACAATGACCAGGACCAGGTTCAGAGCTGCAGGTGGTGAGGGCAAAGTTGCATCTGGTAGGGTAGCACACCCACCCTGCGTGTGGATCTGTGGCCCTTTCCCTCACATCCTTGTGATGGTAGAGTGAGAGCACAGATGGTGAACCTTCTAGTATCTGTTGGAAATTTTAAAGCTACACAAATCATGTTGAAATTGAAACCCTCTGTATGTAGAACAGTTTTCGAGGTGATAATGGTGATTGCCAAGGCCAGTAATGTCCCTGACCTGTCCCTGTGCAGACTCCCTTGTAGGGTTTTACTCTGTTGAACCTTGATTTCATTTGCCCCAAGCTAAGAACTGGTAAGTCTCAGGATCAGCCTGACTATTCCTGTCAAGTACTGTTAAATATAGACACACACACACTCCGCTAACTCCTATACCGGTAGGCAGTGTAGGTGGTGCTGTGGTGTGTTGCCAAGGGAGTGTTGGAGTCTGCACGGAAGTTCATTGGATATCCCTTCGGGACCTTAGACTGACCACTTCTGACCTATAGAAAGTAGTTGGGAGAGACCCTGGGGGCCCATCTCATCAAGGCTGCTGGAGTGTAGATTTCTGTTTGTGCCCAATGATGTGCTCTTTCCTTGTCTTCCTTTTGACTGTATTTTAAAATTAGATAATTCTGTGCAATGTTTATGACCCTTCCTAGTCTTCTGATGTTCAGTTAACACAGCCAGCACCCAATGGGGACCTGTTAGAAAAAGAAACAGGCTGGATGGTGGTGGCACACACCTTTAATCTCAGCACTTGGGAGGCAGAGGCAGGCAGATCTCTGTGAGCCTGTTCTACAGAACTAGTTCCAGGACAGCCAGGGCTACACACACAGAAACCCTCTCTTGATAAACCAAAAAAAGAAAGAGAAAGCAGAAACCAGTGTTTGCTGTGATTGGCAGGAAACTTTCCAAGTTGGTTGCTGGATTTGTTCCTGAATCATAGAGCTGGTCTCTTCTCGGATGTTCAGATTCTACCAACATCAGGGCCCATTGCCCTGCTGACCCATGGCTTCTGTTACAGGTGAGCCTTGTGCAAAGGGGCTGCCAGTGGTTGCAAGCTGGTGGACTCCAGAGATGGTGACTTATCATTCAGGCTGTCCCTGGAGGGTGTAGGTGCTGTGGTTCAGAGAACTGTGGGCCATAACCATCCTCCCTTGGCCCTCAGCGCACCTTTTATTGAGGGACAGCTGTGAACTGTGTAAAACATGACTGATCTCATTCTTTTTCCAGTGTTTTGAGCTGTGAAACCATGTGTCCCAGCACTGGCCTGTTCCTTTTATTTTGGTTATTATCCTCCTATGAAAATGCAAAAGCTACAACTTTACTGTCCTCATAAGCGCGGTGTGTGTTGTCACATGAGTGTGGGCTGTGGTGTGTGTTGGTCTGTGTACATATGTGTATATGTATATATCACACAGCAGGCCTGTCATGCTGCTGTTTGGTGGCAAAGCAACAAGTACAATAAAAGTCAACTTCAAAACAGCCTGTGGTTTCTTGGTGTGTCGGGTAGGGGAGTGTCCTGGCAAAGCACAATGGGACCCCTGAGCTCACTGTGTGCATAGGTACATAGACCTGAATGTGCTGCATGGGCCTGGCCAGTGTTTGGCTTCAGCTATGTATGTGGGCACAAGGGTGACCATACCAAATAGATCCTGGGGACCATGCCAAGCTCACCTGACCCTCAAGTATATGAGGTCTAGGACATGGCTAGAAATTCCTCTCTTGAAACACTAAGACCAATTTTATGAGCACCACATAAAAACCTGTATCCTAGGTGCACATAAAGGTAGCCTGAGCAGCCGCTCTTTGCAACCAAGAAAGGGCCTGGGTCAGGTGCCTCATGATAAGTTGGAAGACTTTTTCACCTAAAGTCTTGGTTTTTTTTTTTTTTTAATCTTTTTAAATGTACTTGGCTCCATGTATGTCTATGTGAGGGTATCAAACCTGACAGTTCCGAGCTGCCATGTGGGTGCTGGGAATTGAACATGGGTCCTCTGGAAGAGCAGTCAGTGCCCTTATCCACTGAGCCATCTCTCCAGCCCTTAAAGACTGTTTAAGAGCTAAATTCAAGTGCATGGAAAGCCTGTACTACCATTACCCACTGCTGAAGCCCGTACAGCAGGACACAAGCTGCCGTCGGCCTGGCTGGCTGATTGGCATACCTCCAAGGGCCAAGCTGAAAGCTGTGGTGGTTCCACATGGTGACCTAAATGTGGACCTAAATAAAGATAGCTGTTGTAAAATGTTTTCTCTGACCAGATATGTGTCTTATGTGATTTCCTGCCAAATTCTGTGAATTTGGCACTGAAATGGCACCTGATGTTGGCCCTACTGGGTCCCCTTTGAGCTGAGCCTCATTTCTTCCTTTCTGGTCCAGCTGAGACCACCCTTTCCCTCAGTGCTGATAGCTCATTTCTTTTTTTTTTTTTTTTTTTTGAGACAGGGTTTCTCTGTGTATCCTTGGGTGTTTTGGACTCACTTTGTAGACCAGGGTGGCTTTGAACTCACAGAGATCCACCTGCCTCTGCCTCCCAAGTGCTGGGATTAAAGGTGTGCACCACCACACCCGGCAATTAAACAGTTGTGAACTGCCATGTGGGTGCTGGGATTTGAACTCGGGTCCTTTGGAAGAGCAGCCAGTGCTCCTAACCACTGAGCCATCTCCCCAGCCCCTGATAGCTCATTTCTAATTGTCAGGACTAAAATGATGAATCTGTTAGTCCCTGCTAAGGCAGGTGGGTTTCTGTGAGATCTAAGCCAACCTGGTCTACCAGGTTACATAGACCTGGGGCAGTGAGGGAGGTGGGGCACTGTTAAACCTATAAGCCACAGATAGTCGGGCTACTGTTTCTGGAGCCCTTGTGGTGTGCCTGGCCCCAGAAGTTGAATTCTTGTCCTGGCTTTTTACTCCAGAGCAAGCCGTACTGTACCCGTGCTCTCCGGTCTCAGTGTCCACCCCAGCCTGGTGAACTTGTCTGAGTTCTGCTGTTCCTTCATCTACCTGGCTTAACACAGCACTAGCTTCTGCTAGTAGCTTCTAGAAGCTTCCCTGCTGTTCTCCACATGAAACTTGCTCATACTTTTGTGCTGAGTGTTTGGGTAAGTCCACTTAAGATCTGGAGCAGCCCAAGTTGGAGGCTGCCTGAACTGAGTGTGGCACATGTGGCATTCTGGTTCTGAGAATGAGACCCTGACCTCCCAACAGGCCTTGTCCTGTTTAAAAGGAACCAGGAGCAGCCAGGCGGTGGTGGCACACGTCTTTAATCCCAGTGCTTGGGAGGCAGAGGCAGGCGGATCTCTGTGAGTTCCAGGCCAGCCTGGTCTACTAAGTGAGTCCAGGACAGCCAGGGCTGTTACACAGAGAAACCCTGTCTCGAAAAACCAAAAAAAAAAAAAAGGAACCAGGAGCGTAGAGAGAATCTAGATGACCCAGCTTTTACGAAGGGCTAGACAGACCCTTCTGTTCCCAACCAGTTAGCTCCATCTCTGTCTACCTTTTGTCCTGGCCATTCATATTTTTGAGAGGTGTGCTCTATCTACATAGTATTCCTGGACGTGTAGTTGTGGTCGGTGTAAAAACAACCCCTAGCTGGTATTGACCCAGTTTATTGCTCCAGCATTTCTTGGTAGGATCCGTCCTGTTGTGTTTTAGCCATCTGGTGGTCCCTGGGGGATTTGTGAATTACTCTGTACATACACATGAATGCACACCTGAGGGCCAAGTAAGCACGTGTGTGCCTCAGGTGGTCACTTCAAGTTCTCATGTCCTTTTTGGTGTCTGTGTTTTCCCCACCACTGTGACACAAGGGTTCAGTCCTGGGCTACTACAAAATCCTTATCCTGGGGTGCCATTTTGGAGACCTTAGGGCTGTAATGGGGTACCTAGTTACAGCAGTACCAGCCTGAGGCTGAGGCCCAAACACTTAGAGTGAAAAAAGGCACCTTGACCATGAAGTCTCTGAGGTTTGAGCAGGTCCCCTCTGTCTGATCTGCACTCTCTCTCATGGGTGGAACCTATTTGCCTTTGATCCATCCATGTTTCTTTTTCCTTTTAAAATTTGTTTATTTATGTATTTTTTAAATGTAGGAGCACATGCTCTTTCTGCATGTGCATCTTATCTCTGTATAGATGGTCATGAGCCCATCACGTGTTGCTGGGAATTGAACACAGGACCTCTGAAAGAGCAGCTGGAGTTCTTAACCGCTGAGCCATCTTGCCAGTCCTTTTGGTTTTTCAGTACAGGGTTTCTCTGCATAGCCCTGGCCGTTCTGGAACTTGCTCTGTAGACCACACTGACCTCAAACTCAGATCCGCCTGCCTCTGCCTCCCAAGTGCTGGGATTAAGGTGTGCACCACCGCTGTCTGACTTGTCTTCACTTTATGTACATGAGTGTTTTGCTTGCGAGTATGTGTATACCATGTGTGTGCAGTACCAGTGGAGGCTGCGGAGGTGGGTCCCCCTGAGTCTGAAGTTAAAAAATGTTTGTGAGCTGCTGGATAGATAGATGCTGGAAATAAAATCCTGGTCCTCTGGAGAGCAGCCAGTGTTCTAGACTGCTGAGCCATTTCTTTAGCCCCACATCCTTGATTGTCACATGGGGCTAGGCAGGTTTTCTTCCCCTAATTTTGAGTAGAACTTGAGTTTAGGACCTCACACATCCTAGGCAAGCATTCAGCCACTGAGCTACATTTCCAGCCCAAGAAAACTCTTGAAAGACAATTTAGTTGAAGCCAATGTGTGCTTGCTTTTTGAGACAAGGTCTTGCTACGTAACTCTGTGAAACTAATCTTTGTTTTGGAAAAGCTGTACATGGTGGTGCATTCCTATAATCCTAGCACACTTGGGGCAGAGGCAGGAAGATTGCTGCAAGTTCGAGTGTCCAGTCTGGTCTGCACAGCATATTTCAAGCCAGCCAAGGCTATATATAGCAAGACCTTGTTTCCAAAAAAAACATACATGAACTAGAGAGAGAGCTCAGTGGTTAAGGGCATTTGGTGCTCTTCAGAGGACTGGATTTCAGTTCCCAGCACCCTCGTCAGACAGCTCACAGCTGTAATTCCATCTCCTAGGGATCTAACACCTCTGGCCTCTGCAGGCACCTGCATTCACATGCATATACTATAATACCCATATGTGGGTACATACACACATGAGTAAAAAGATTCAGGGGTTTGAAAAAACAAATGTATTTGAAGGTGAAAAGCAGCCAAAAAGTACTAAGAGTAGCAGACACCTCAGTACTTCCCCTTCAGATCTAAGACTAAACAATTTAGTTCAGATTTCCCATAAAGGAAGAAAATGACATTAGAGATCAGTTTGTGTTCTTCCCTGCCTAGTCTCTCCCTGAGGTGGCCCCTAGTATGTCTGTCCACTTGTTCTCTTCTTGAAGTGAAGGCGTACTTTTAAAAACTCTAAACACCTTCCAACCCACCAACCTGAGGCACTAAAGAAGGGATATAAACATCCTATGTCGTAGGTCCTTGGGGCAACTCCTTAGAGGTCCATACAAATCAGCATACACAGGGACAAATACAATCAGCAACAGGGACACAACAGACAAGCAGAGAGAACAGCTAATCAGGAGCACCAACAAGGCCAGCCAAAGAAACGGCTGCTTTTGCAACTCTGGCATTGGCAGTACTGATGAAAACAGTTGCCGCTCTCCCATTTGGGGCTACGATCTCTTCAGCCCGATTTGGGCTGTGGTGTTCAGCAGTAAAGGCAGCAGTAAGTCAGAAACAAATCTCTAAGCATCGCGTTGTCTGGAGTCTTTTGGAGTAGCCCCTCTGCATTTCCGGGGCCTCCTCCTTATACCTGCACAAGGACGCCTTCCAATTGGCCAACTTCATGCCCTCTGCATAAGGTGTGTCCTGTTGACCAAGATCACAAGCTCTCCAAGGAGTCTGTCCATCAAAGGATGTAATATGTTCCCCATACGTGCTGGCTTTCCAGCTGGCAAGACATCACACACTCTTTCACTCTTTCGTCAGGATATTTTATCTGCCTCTTTCACGAGTGTGTTTTTCAGTGGTGGACAAAGCACCCCCACATCCCATATTTGAGACAAAAACAAAACACACATTCATTCAACACAACCGTGCCTCCAGAGAAATCTGAACCTTCCCACACTGATGATGCCTTGCCAGCACTGGCTCCATAAGCACACTGCACCCTTGGCTTGCAAATGCTGTTTGTAAGCTAGTCCAAATAGATAGTGCTCTGTCCTAAATCACCTGCAGTCTGTTTCCTTCAGCTTTTGATGACTTGCAAATCTGCCTGGGGGGATACACCTAGGCCAGCCTCCTTCCTTTCATTTTCTGCCCACATTACAATATAATAACAGCTGACCCTTAAGCCAGGTATGTTTGTGTATACTTTTATTCCTATGAATTAGGAAGTAGAAGCAATCAGATCTCTGTGAGTTTGAGCCAGGGTGGTCTATGCAGTGAGACCCTGTATCAAAACAGTCCAGGGTAAAACCAAAAAAAAAAAAGCAAAAGGAAATTGACCACCCAGGTTTTTTTTTTTTTTTTTTTCCTAGACAGTGTTTCTTTCTGTAGCCCTAGGATTCTGGAACTCACTCTGTAGACCAGGAAGGATGGCCTTGAACTCACAGAGATCCACCTGCCTCCTGAGTGCTGGGATTAAAGGCATGTATCACCACCACACCCAGTAATTACAGACAGCTCTAAACTGCTATGTGGACACTGGGATTTGAACTTGGGTCCTTTGGAACAGCAGCCAGTTCTCTTAGGCGCTGAGCCAAAGCCTCCAGCCACCCAGAATTTTACATGTTACTGATAGGAAGATGCCCTTGGATGGGATTGCACAGAGTGAGGTCTGAAGACCTTCCTTTGATTATTGGCACTGAAGTGCTCTGTCAAGTGGTTGGTTACCTGCCTTACCTTCTCCCTGTTCTGGTCCTTAACAGCCCTGGTGCCAGATGTTTTTCCTGATTTAGTTTTATGTTTTTCATTAGGTAGAATCCATGTTTATTGCTTTCTGCATTTTAAGAGTTTAAAACATGTAACACTAAACCTGAATGAGGAACTTCTAGGATGGCGGGTGGGGGAGCATTGCTAGGCACTGTGCCCACCCTCAGACCACTATACTGAGAAGGAGGGTCTACACAACTGGGTCCAACCTGCTGAGGCTCCCCCCAGCACACTCAGGAGAGTCCCTCTCATGATGGGGAGCTCAGGTGTTTGCTTCAGATCCTTGGGATGTCCTCAGGTCCCTACCTAAGGGTAGCTAGCTACTTACCCTTGCTCAGCAGACCACCATGCTAAAAACCTCCCGGAGAATTCACAAGAGGGATGAATGTAGGGAGGAACCACAGCAAGCCCTGGGAGGATGCAGAGAGCTGGGCCCATGGAATGTGGCCTTCAGATGAGCAACAGGGGTTTCCTGCTACTACTGTTTGCATGCTGTGGCTCTGCAGGCCCAAGCTCAGGTAGCTTCAGAGCTCAGTAGCAGTTGCCTGCACAGGTAAGCACAAATCCCTAATCTGAAGCTTCCTGGGCTGTTGAATTAATTAATTAAATTACGTTGGTTGCCATTTGTAAAAGTAAATAATTAAATTATTTCTTAGTATTTATATTTAATTGGTCAGTGGTGTTAATCCTTAACCTGCCATTATAAATGAGCACACGGACACCTGATGGATTTTTAACAAGCCTTGGCCTGGATTGAGCAATCTTAGCCCATCTAAGCTAGCTCATAGTTCCTATTTCTTAAATATGACCCCATACATACATATGTCCCTTTGGACTGCTATTCTGATGTTCCAGGCCACATGGAATGATCTTCTTTACTCTAACCCATAGCGTGTGTCTCCTTCCTGCTTCAGCTGCTTGTCTTGGAGGCTTCTTCTACTTCTATTGGAGGCTTCCCTAACCTATCAACCTCTCTGCTTCAGAAGTCCACACCTTAGACCCACCGACCTCTGACTTTGCCCAATCTCAGGCTTCAGCATTTATTCAACCAGAGACAATGTAAGTAACAGACAGCAAGCAGGACCAATTAATTAACATTTAGAATACATACTATCATCCCATCACTGGCGTTCCCACATCAGCCAGTTGAGGAATACATATTTCTCTGACTCTAGCGATGTTTGAACTCCACAACATGCATGTCTAAGCAGAACTGGTCCAGGCACTAGGCGTATCTTGGCCTCCAGCTGGAAGCCAAAAGAACCCTCCCATAAGTTTGGTCCACCCTACCGTCCCCCAGATGTCACCACTAAAATAGCCATTGCTTCTGGCCCTGTCCTTCCCTGGGCCCAGTCTAGGATCATTCCCCATGTTAGATCCCTCTTCCTTTCCTAATCAAAGCACACTCAAACCAAGATCCACAGATCACCGATCACCGTCCATCAGGCAGGGCCCGCCTCCCTTAAACCTGCCTTCAGCTGGGCCAGTTCCAGGACAACCAAGTGTAAACAGAGAAGCTCTGTCTCAAAAACAAAACAAACAAACAAAAAAACCCCCACCGATCTCTAGTCCCAAACTTGACTGTGGAGACCTTCAACACCTCACAGCTGCAGGACATGGTGGTGCATTATTCTAATCCTGGCAATTGGGAGGCAGAGGAAATCAGATATCTGTAAGTTTGAGGCCAGCCTGGTCTATAAGGTGAGTTCCAGGCCATCCAATGTTACAAAGTGAGACACTTCTGTAGGCTTAAGGTTACTGTGTAATTCAAATGCTGATTTCTGTACCCCCCACTCCCACCCCAGGTCTTTTCACAATCCTTGTTCTGAGGAGCTCAATGTTGTGTAAACACTGCTCCCCTATTCTTTTCCTGGCTCAGCAACTGGCTGTAAGATGCTTTATTGACATATAAGGGGACAACTGGGGAGGAGGAGTTAAAGAAAGAAGTAGGAGTTGTTGAAGATTTTTTCCCAGTCTGTAGGTTGCCGTTTTGTTCGAATGACAGTGTCTTTTGCCTTACAGAAGCTTTTCAGTTTCATGAGGTCCCATTTATTGATTGTTGGTCTTAGATCCTGAGCTGTTGGTGTTCTGTTCAGGAAGTTGTCACTAATAGATTTAGTGTATCAGGCCTGATGTTCTGACAGAGAGCTAATATCCAAAATTTACAAAGAACCCAAGAAATTAAATGCCAAGAAACCAAATAATCCAATCAAAAAATGGGGAACAGAGTTAAACATAGAATTCACAAAGGAGGAATCCCTAATGGCTGAGAGACACTTGAAGAAATGCTCAGCATCCTTAATCATCAGAGAAATGCAACTCAAGAGGACTCTGAGATTCCATCTCACACCTGTCAGAATAGCTAAGATCAAAAGCTCAAATGACAGCACATGCTGGCGAGGTTGCGGAGAAGGGAACCCTCCTCCATTGCTGGTGGGAGTGAAGAAAACTTGTACAACCACTATGGAAATCAGTCTGGAGATGTCTTAGAAAACTTGAAATAGCTTTACCTCAAGACCCAGCCATACCACTTCTGGTTATACATCCAAAAAGACTATTACACAGAGAAACCCTGTTTTGAAAAACCAACAAACACACACACACAAAATAGAAAAGAAATAGGAGATTGAGCAACATGCAGAGGTCCAGGAGACATGAGGAAGATTCAGTGGAGCAAAGAGAGCACTAAAAAGCAAGTAACTCGAGGATTTTGGCAAAGAGGGAGTCAGAATGTACTTTAAAGTCAAAATAATATAACTGAGTCTCAATTATTTTGGTGATAGCCAGGTTAAGAGACTGTGAAAGAGAGTTGAAATGATGGCTCAGTGGTTCAGAGCACTGACTGTTCTTCCAGAGGAACCGGGTTCAATTCCTGGCACCCACATGATTCACAACTGTGTGTAACTGCTGTTCCAAACAATCTGATGACAAACATGTAGTCAAAACAGCAATGTACATAAAATAAAAGTAAATTATTAAAAAAAGAAACTGTGAAACAAACACAACTATATAAAAGTAACCTTAACACACTTTTGTAATGGGAATTAGTTTTCTTTTTTTTTTTTTTTGGTTTTTCGAGACAGGGTTTCTCTGTGTTTCCTTGGCTGTCCTGGACTCACTTTGTAGACCAGGCTGGCCTCGAACTCACAGTGATCTGCCTGCCTCTGCCTCCCAAGTGCTGGGATTAAAGGCGTGCACCACCACCGCCCGGCGGGAATTAGTTTTCTTTAGTGAATTAGTATGCAGATCATCCTGGGACAAGGCCACACATAGCCCTGGTCAACCATTGAGAGGGCACTCTGAAAGCCCAGAAAACTGAAAGGAGCTTGTAGCTCGGGGCTCGAGGGATCTGGGCTGAGATGGGCGGAGCCCAGTTGAGGCCACAGCTCAGAGAGAAACATGCCTTGTTGAGGGGCGTGGTTGAAAACTCTTTTTGAAGCCTGGGGAAAGTGCCCAGTGAAGGGGCGTGGCTGCTTCCCAAGAAGCCATGGGAACTGTCGGAAACCAGAGAGGTCACTGGAGCTGCCAAATAGTGTGAGAAAGGGCGAGACTTCAAAAGACCACGAGACCACGCCCTATGTAAGCCAGGGAGCTTCTCGTGAAGCCCCCATGGCCGGTGAGGAGACGGGAGTGGGTGCAGCAGAGGTGCAAAGCCCACTGCCAGCCCTTGGGCCCTGCAGAGTCCGAGAAAGAGACTCTTGCCACAAGCCATCCCAAAAAGGCTGGCAGAAACGGCGTGGCATTGAAACTCCTGAGAGGAGCCGGGCGTGGTGGCTCACGCCTTTAATCCAGCTCTTGGGAGGCAGAGGCAGGCAGTTCATTGTGAGTTCGAGGCCAGCCTGGTCTACAAAGCGAGTCCAGGACAGCCAGGGCTACACAGAGAAACCCTGTCTCGAAAAACCAAAAAAAACTGCTGAGAGGACGTTCATGAAAACTGGACACTAAAGACATCCAGGGGCCCGAGAGTTGTCGGGCGAACTGGCGAAATGGCAGGAGGTGGGCACAGTTCGGAGACCGTGGCAAGGACCTCAAAAACAGGCAAAGGATGGCCCTGTCATGCGAGACTGAACAAGGCTTTAAAGTGAAGGACTAGGCCTCAAGGAAGGCATGTGCTGAGGAGACTGAAAGTGACAGTCTCGCAAGGAGGCCAGCCAGCCACACGAGCAGTCAGACAGTGGGGACCTTAGGCCCAAAGGAAGCTGAGCCAAGTGGAAGAAAAGATTGCCGAGACTGCCAGAGCCAGACTGAGAACACTTGAAGTGCGCCTGCAGATAGAGGACTGACCTAGGTGCCCGCATATGGACCTGCACTAGAGAGCTCTGATAGCCTTTCAAGGGGGTTAAAATAGGACTGGTTTTAGGTGTTCTTAGGTATTAAGTGTTTATTAGGGTTAGGTATTAGGTATTGTAGGTTATAGATGTTAATAAATATAGATGTCTTAAATAAATTTTTTTAAATTTTTTTGTTTGTACATTTCTCCACCCCCCACCCCAAAAAACACTCTAAATCAAAACCCTTGGCCTCCACAATTTTCTCTGGCTGCTTTTCCTCATCTGGTGTGCTAACCTGTGTAGCCCTGTAGATGTCCTACCTACAGCGCTCTTGTTGCAGGGTCTCTGGAGCACCTGACATGCCTTATGGCCCAGACCAGCCATCTTTGCCTACTGCTTCCTGACTCCAGGTGGCCAAGCATAGACACCTTGCACCCCTGTGGGGACCTCCACCAGTTCTTCCAAGCTCCAGGTTTTCCATCTGTCGGGGCAATGATGTGTTACCCTGAAACTGCTAAGCTGGGGAAAGAGGCTGACAAACCTGTGAGGTGTATAGACAACCATTTTCAAATGGTTCCATGACACACATCACCCATCACCCTCTCTTGCAATGGTCCAAGAGGGACCCAGACATCTAGAGGTACAAAGGCTTTCTATCTCTAAGCTTCAAGTCCTAACCCCGAGTGTGCTCCTTGGGCATTTTCACCCAGGCTCACCCCAAGACAAGCAGTTGTGCTGACCTTGTGTATCCTGGTCTCAGGGGCTAAAAACGTTGCATTTCTTTATGTGGATGACACCCTGCAAGTATTTATGAGGCTTTACGTGGGGAAATGGAACGGTAGCTTAAGGGTCAAGATCTGCCCAGACCCAGTGCTTAGGCCATATTAAATTCTAACAGGTCTCTGTGTGTTTATAAGTGGTAGGTTGAGGGACAACTACGCCACCCTAATAAGTATATATATTAATTATTAGTTATTATTTGCTACTACACATCCTCATGTGGGTGAAGATATCCAGTCAGGGCCTTGAGATTAGGTCTCCTGCTCTAAGCTCTTCTATGGATCCCACTGACCTTCAGGAAGAAGGAAGAAACTACCTTCCCTAGGGTGTGGTAGAAGTTAGGCCTTTTTAGTGAATTAGTAGGTAGTTCAGATTAACATCTGGCAGCACGTGAAGAGGAGCTTGACGTTCCTGTAACCTGCTGAAATTGACAAAGCCCAGCTGAGACCAGACAATATGCTCTGTTGAAGGGGCGTGGCTGAGGAACCGCACAAGCCGCCCAGATGACATTGGTTCCATGGTTGCCCTGAGAAGCAGCCAGACTGCTGGACATAGAGAGAGAGAGAGAGAGAGAGAGAGAGAGAGAGAGAGAGAGAGAGATTCTGTGAACCCTTGAGACCACCAAGGATCAAGAGATAATGCGATATATAAGCCAGAAAGCTCCATGAGGCCGCTCTCCTCCTCCTGCCCTCGCCAACTGACAAGGCACGCTGGAGAAGTGCACAGCAAGGTATGGCATATTCAGGCCATTGTGCCACAATGGTCATAAACTGAAAGGCAGAGTCCAAGAGAGAAAGACTTTTCATTGAAAGTTAGCCTGAGAAAGACCCTTTGCTATTAAGGCTGGCAGCAAAGCAGGCGGAGTTTGGAAGCTGCTCGGAGAAGCTATGGAAAAAGCCGGCCTCAGTTTGGCAGCTGGAACAGACCGACTTTATAAACCGGCCACAACTCGATGGTTGAAATAAGTTGGCCTTTGCAAACTGGCAAAGGAAGGCCCAACAGACTTTAAGCTTGAAAGGTACTACTTGCTGGGACTGCTGTAAACCAAGTCATCCTGCATGGACCTATGCTAAGAATATTAATATTCTTTTAATAAAGTTAAAATTGTGTTAGTTAGGAGTTCTTAGATAGATTATAGGTTTTAGGTTATAGAATATAGGTGTTTTATAGATATTTGTTAAGTATTAATAAATATAAATGTTTTAAATAAAAGTATTCTGTTACACTAGGGGCTTGTTGCCTGTCAGGGTGGAGCAACAGGGTCCATCCCATCCCAGAGCTTCATCACCATATTTGAAATATGCATGTTTCTGGTATGTGCTGTGTGGATGCACACACTACATGTTTAGGTGCTGTTGGTATGCACATATGTGTATGGATTTGATTTGTTCTCAAGGACTTAGGTAGAACCCTCCTGGGAAAGACTTAGTCCCTATCCAGCTTCTTACAGTATTCCTAAATGTCTCATCTGGGAAAGCCTGCCTGGGAGGAATAGTCTTTCTTCAGTTTCCCAGCACAAAGTGCAGGAATGAGTGTGCCACTGGACAGAGTCTGGAGACATGGGAGAGGGTCCACTTACTAGGTTATAGGGAAGGTCCTCCTGAACTCTGCTTTGGTCCTCTGTCTCTCTCTAGTGCCTGGCTGGCTGTCCCTAGAAACCACTCACCTCATCTCCCCACCACTGTGGTCTGGTTTCCACCCAGCATCTTGTTCCTGTCTCATGACAAGTTGTCCCATGACAAGCAGGAAAAAGGCCCACACTAGGCTTGAATGGGGTTTGGGAGAGCCTGTTTCAGGTTCTCGGACTGCCTGACACAGCTCAGAGACCCATAACTCATATCCAGTAGCTGTCCATGGTATGTTTGTCACCTCATTGGGGCAGAATCAACATGGCAGTGAGCAGATGCCTGGCAGTTGCTAGAGAACCCTCTTAACCTCTGGAGTCCAGCAGCACTGAGGCAGGGCGGGACACGAGACTTTGGTACTGACAACCTGAGTTGAAGCTGGGTCTTCTTCCACTGCTCAATCCTTGCCACAGCTGCACATGCACCAGCTTCTGCTGGGTCCCTTGGTATTACAAATGTGGCTGGGAGGAAGTGGTCACAGAGGCTGCCTCCTATAATATGCAGTGCCCTAGGTACCCTGTCTCTGGATCCAGGTCAGGTGAGCACCGAGCTGTGTGGTTCTCGGGCTGTGTGATGCATCTGGAGACCTAACCCTCATCCCCATCAGGAAATGAATGAACAGACTTCAACTGTAAGGACAGTAGAGTGCAGGGCTGAGAGTGCCCTGTCCTGCTGGACAGAAGACAGACCTTTTACATCATTCTCATATACCTTGGGAAAAGTGCCTCAGCTAAGCCCATGCAGAATACATTCTGCCACACCGTCTTTTCCTAAAGCTTTATTTATTTTATAAAATGTGTAAATTGAATATAAATTGAATATTATTTAAATTTTAAAATTTAAATAAGTTAATGTGTTGTCTCTGCAATTCCAGACTAGGAGACAGGAGGCTGGGTAGAAATAAGAGTAGCTCAGATGGAACTAACTCATACAGGCTGCCTCCTCATCGCTGCCATCCGGAACTGAATCTGTCCCAAAGTATCGATCACCAAAATTCCCTGCAAAAAGAAATGGCATTGTGTGAGTGGGTTCCCCTGGGTCATCAGCCATGTCCCTCAGGCTACGACAGCCTCACCGATGCCTGGGATGATACGGAAAAGGTCATTGACCCGCTTGTCCACAGCTGTGGTGATGATTCTCACACGTGGAAATGCATAGGCCACAGAGTGCACACCCATCTCTGCCATGAGCAAGGATAGCAAGAAAATCTTGTCCTCAGGCACATCATGGTCCTATGCAACACAGGGGCAGAATAAGTCCCATCACCAAGGGAGTCTGCCTGCGGCCCACCCAGGTCTACTCACCAGGAGCACCCGGACAGCCATCATGGCTGCTGCCCCCGTAGAGACGGTGCAATCCATCAGGATCACGTGGTCATCACTAATATCCTTGGGAAGCCTCAGGTAATGGAGCTGTGGTTGATAGTAAGGTCAGAATAGGGCCCCCACGTCAGGCCTCTGACCTCCCCACGCCCCCACTGGGTCGGTCACGGCTGAGGCCCCGGCCCTTCCCCAGCCCTCCTCAGCTCGGCACCTCAGGCTCCCCCGTGAGCTGGTTGGTCTGGATGAGGATGGTTCCTATGCGCACATCCTTGCACACAGCACGCAGTGCAGGTTCCATGGTTTCTCCTGCACGCAGAATGGACACTCCAGTGATCTAGTGGGGAAGGGAAGGGAGGCTGAGTAGGCTGCAGGCTGGGTGCCTCCGAACCCAGCAGCTGCTGCCATCTCACCCCGAGCCATGGGCACCTGCTTTCCAGCGTAGCACTTTCCCACATAGTCCTGCCCCTGTGGGGTCTGTACGGTGCAGTTCTGTGTAGAGAGTTGGGGAATCTATGAATAACCAGAGCCTAGCCTCCCATCATGAGCCCACACCTGGAAGGGTGGGACACCCTCTCCCCATCCCCCCACAAGCCGACACCTGGAAGGGTAGGAAGGACAGTGCATGTTCAATGAGCAGCCGCATCAATCTTTTGGAGTAGAAAATGAATTCATCCCGACTGGTCTCCTTGTCCCTGAAGGTGGAACAAGCAGGGTTAGAAAAGGGTGGGGCAGAGCCTGGTGTGGAGTGCAGCAGGCTGCAGGAGCTCTCCACAGGTGGGCCCTTACCTGATGATGGTGTGCATGCCTCGTACCTGCGGTGTGCTCTTGAGGACACTCAGTGTCTGAGGAAGGGGGTGGCACTGGTGAGCAGATGCCAGTGCAGCCCTGGGGGTACAAACCAATTGGCATATCTTATCCCAGATTCCCTTTCTGCCCAGAGGACATCTGAACATCACTGTAGGGGCAAGGGTATGTGCAGGGTGGGAGCTCTCTGCTGACTACGGCTGACCCATGGAAGATGCCTTGTCACCTGAAATGTCACTGAAAAGTGAGAATGCTCAATTCTGAACCCTGAACACAGCCTTAGTGAGGAGGATTTGGCAGGAGGCTGAGGCATGAGGTGTCCCCTCCTACACTCAGATAAAGTAGAGAGGCCAGACATGGGGAAGAAGAGATCTTACTGTGGGAATAGTAATGGGCATAAATCTCCAGAAGGACAGCTTGTCCCCACCTTCTCCCGGGAGCAACATGTAAGCTGGAGGTCAAGCTCCACTTAGGCCCAATCCCCAGCCAGGGTGCCCTCCCTCTCAGGAGGCTCAGTGCCAAAGGCTGCCCCACCAGAGACGTATACCAGGAGAGGGAAGGAGAAGGACTGTGAGAAGCAGAAAGACGGGGGGCTGGTTAGGGGGCTAAGGAGGGGGTCACTGAAGCACAAGGTGCAGGGGCAGGGCGGGGTGCAGGGTGGCACTCGGTGTAGCATAACCAGCTTGCTCTGCTCACATATCCCAACGCAGCTTCCTCTGCTCGCCAGGTGAAGAGCGTGTTCAGGGAGGGAACAAGGCAGGAAACAGGTTTACAAAGTGGAAAAGAACAGAGAGAAAAACACTTAGTGGGGAGAGCAGCCAAGTCCTTAAAGAAGGTACCCTGTGGCTACCAGCTGGCTAAAGACTTGAGGCAGGAGGCTGGCAGCAGCCTTGGCGCCTGAGGTTGGAGCACCACCCACATCCAGACACTTTTCCCTCCTGCTCATCAGTAACTTCCTAGAGTTGAAGAAGACCAAGGGGACCACTGGCCACCACTTCCTTGGCTGACCAGAAAATGGAAAGTGGAGCTGGCTGTGTCTGGAAACTTTTATCAGAATCGGGGCTTTAAGGGCCCTGGCATTCAAAACAGCCAGGGCTGTTACACAGAGAAACCAAGTCTGCCCCCCCCCCACAAAAAAAAAAGAGAAAGAGAGCCCTGGCACAGGTCTGTGGCACCCTGGTCTTGAAGAGGCCAAGGGGAGACTCATGCAAGGACAGGAAGCAGGGCTGTGAAGATGGCCCTGGAGGCATTTTCAACACTGGCTCAGAACTCCTGTGGTATCCAGTGGGATGAGGGCTCCCACAGTGGCTCAACTGGGTCTTCCCAACTCCAAGGAAAGCCTGGGAGAATGGTAGATCCCTGATGCTGCCTATGGCTCCCACCTGGCTTTGATCAGCAGGGTGATAACGGGCTCAGTCTATCTCAGCACCCTGTGCAGTGCCAGCATTACTTCTTCTGCTTGACTTGTGCTGCAGCTTGAAGACTCAGCTAGCACAGGGCAGGGCCTGGGTAGGTGGGGAAGAGAAGGCAGGGCCAAGCCAAGCCCTCACTCCCCACCTCAGGGAGAGCTAGAGCCCATGGAACGGTCTAGCTTACAAGATACAGCAGCCCTAGATGTAAAACCCAAGACTTATGATTGCAGGAACATGTCAATGTGGTCCGTCTTGGATCATGCATGGCAGTGCTGGCCCAGAAGGACAGCTGTCTCTCTGTGGCGGGAGCCCAAGGTAGGCTGTATGGGGGAGAAGCCTCCATGAACATCTGGCCAGCACAGGTAATACATAAACCCTGAGAAAATAGTTCAATTTCTCTGTACCTTAGTGTTCTTATTTGCCAGCAAGGCTGTGCCACTCTACCCTGTGTTGGTATGGACTGCCTGCCTGGTTGGCCAGGTGACAGCTGACCTGGAGTTCTATGTAGATGTTGGAAATGCCTCCATCTGTGCAGACCACTGTGGAGTCTTACCTGACGCTGAGTTCACGCTGTGACAGCAATGCAGGGAGACACAAGGGAATGGGTGACGCATCAGTGACCAGGGCAAGCAGCCAGGCTACCCCACGCCCCAGCGATGGACACTCCACAGCCCCATGTGGGCTCAGGGCCTGCAAACTCCAGAGGATGCAAGCTTCTAATGTGGGGACCAGCTGGCCTGTGGCTCTGGGCTATAGTAGTAGTGCCTAGGCAGGACAGTAGTCAGATCCCACATTGCAGCCATAATGTGGGGCCTATAGTGTGGAAGCATTGCTTGTAAAGTGACCCCCCATTCACAACGAGAAGACATGAAACCCAGTGCTGGAACCCACAACCCCTGTTACTCCTACAGGGCCGGGAGGGACAGGAGTGTACCCTTCCATGCACGGCCAAGTGCCCTTGCCTATCACATAGGGCTGGGCCAGATAAATAAGCTTAGGGAGCAGGTTCAGGACACTAGAGAGCCAGTACCTGCAGGGGACGGAAAATACGTGGGGTGGGGCAGCAGGCAGGGCTCAGGTCGCTGTCTGGCTGACTAACCTCTTCCAGCTGGCTGTGAACGTGCTGTACAATCAGGTCAATGGCTACTGTGTTCCCACTCCCTGGAGTGCGACAAAGAGAAGGTAACTCAGAAGAACCTCGGCGGCCCTTCTACCCCACCAGCAAGAAGACAAGGGATGGAAGGGTCACCTCTGGGCACCACAATATCTGCCAGGCGCATGGTAGGCTGGATGTACTGATCAAAAGCAGGCTTGACAAATTTGTTGTACTGTTTAATGACACCCTCGATGTCCCGGCCTCGCTCACTGATGTCCCTGCGTAGCCGCCGTACCAGTCGGATATCAGAGTCTGTGTCTACAAAGATCTTCATGTCCAGGAGCTGGGTGGAGACAACACAAGGCTGACGCAGGCATCAGTGGCACCACCAAACAGAAGCTAGAGTGGCAACATGATCAGCTCTCTGGGCCACAGTCATTGGGGTCAGCTCCCACAGGAACCCACTGGCCTAACCATTGGTGCCCATAAGGTGATCCATAGGAAGTGTGCACTGGGATATGTGTGTGGGTATGGGGTGCTACTTGTTAGGGGCACCGAATGGTACTTGCCAGTGTGATGTAGACAGGGCTTTACTCATTATACCTCCATGAACACTGGGGGAGTAAGGGCTCGTGAGCTCTGGGTATGGCCTCCTTCAGTCCATGTGTGAGAGGTAATCCCTGAAAGAGCCATCTGGGGATTGGGGCTGCCATGTGGAGATGGTAAGAGTCCTCTTGGCCTGGGCCAATCATAGTCAGATATATCCTGGAAGCAAGGTCCCTCAATCTCACTGGCTTTAAGCCCTTGTTTGTTCCTCAGCAAGGAAGAACACCATGAGCACGGGAAATAGAAGTCCAACTCCCAGCAGGTAGGAGAGGAAACCACTATTCCCAGAAGCCACACCCCACTGCAGTAGTCAGTTAGCTAATAGTAAAGAACAGCCATGAAGCCGGATGGCGGTGGCACACGCCTTTGATCCCAGTACTCAGAAGGCAGAGGCAGGCAAATCTGTCAGTTTGAAGCCAGCCTGGTCTACAGAGTGAGTTCCATGACAGTCAGAGCTGTTACACAGAGAAACCCTATCTCAAAAAAAACCTTACAAAAGAAAAAAGTCAGCCGTCAATGCCTAGGACACAGCAGAAGCGCTAGACAGGCAGCATCCACTCAAACAGTGCAGAGCATGGGGTAGGGCAGGGGCTTGTGAAAGACTGTGTTTAAGGGGGTGCTTGTGGAGTGGGTGCTCCCAGCAAGCTCTCACCTCCAGCAGTGTCTTGTCAGCAAAGGCCATGATGCCCTCAAAGATGATGACATTTGCACCATATAGTGTTTTCTGCAAAGGGACCAAGGGAGGTTTAATGTCCAGCTCAGGCCTCTCCAGCCTCTTCCATAGCCCCAGCACCATGAGCCTACCCAGTCCTTTTTCCGACTATGAGTGGTGAAATCATAGATGGGCACTTGGACGCTCCTGCCCTGCTTTAGTTTCTTGAGGGTGGAAATGATGAGATCAAAGTCGAAGGCATCAGGATGGTCAAAGTTGAAATTGTTGCAGGCAGCCTGTTCCTGCTGCTGCTGTGTTAGAACCTAGTGGGGCATGATGAAGCTCAGCAACCACAGGCCTACATTGTAGGGGCTAAGGGGTCACAGGAAGGAGGTACTCTCTGGGGAAGATGAGCAGGGTTTCACCTTATAGAAGGAGTCCATGGACAGCAGGACCACCCAGGGCACATCTAGCGCCTCAATGATCATCCTGGCCACAGTGGTCTTCCCAGATGCACTGCCACCTCCCAAGCCTGTGGAGAGGAAGAGTACCTCACGATTAGTTGCAGCTGGGATGGCCATGCAGCCTCACCCCCAAGGTGCCTTTCCACACTCCTCTTACCAATGGCAAAGGCCTCCTTGGACTGTGTGCCATGTTCGTTGTACCATGGTGGCCGCCCAGCTGTGTAAATGGTACGTTTGCTTGTGCGAAGCAGGGGTGGCTCTGACTTGCACTGGCTAGTGGTACGCTTCCGGGGTGAGCGTCCAGTACCCACTGGTGGGAGAAGTCTGTCCAAGGACCCTGCATTGCTGCCATGAAGAGGAATATGCTCAGCCTCAGCCAACAGTTGTCAACCTCCTTGGTCATTCCGATGTAAGACAGGCACAGTATGGGCTCATCTGGGGAGGACGTGCCCAAGTAACCTGCCTGGGGCTGGTCCATGGGATAAACTGGGACACAAGATCTCAGACTGTCCACCCAAGCAAGAATAAGGGATAGCAATTAGTGGCAAGAGGATATAGGAGGATATGCACAATCTCAGAGCCACAATCCTAACCCCCGTGTAGATTGTAATAGGTAGAACCTCATTCCCAGGGAATAAATTCCCAAGGATAAGGAAGATCCCACTAAGGACTGTGTCCCCCTCCCCAACGTAGCATGCTCTTTAGGTAATCTGTTCACTGCTGCCCTGCAGGACGGTTGCCCCACGAGATAAGAGTGCAGAATACTGGCCACATGCAAATGGCAAGATATATATGTTCTGGGAAACTCCCTGGCCTGGCACCCTGTCAATAAATGTAAGACAGAAAGCTAGAAAGGAGTCTAGAAGGCCTCTGAAGAACTCACTTCTCAATATGACTCCTTCTGTGTTCCCAAGACAGACACCTCCAGCAAACTGTAAATGCCACCTGTCTTGGCTGGTGTAAGTACACACACACACACACACACACACACACACACACACACACACACACA
>CAJQZJ010033208.1:326830-343328 GCA_907164525.1 Lophiomys imhausi | reverse complement strand
ACACACACACACACACACACACACACACACACACACACACACACACATGCATGTGGTGGTGGTTTGAGATCATGACCCAAAACTAACACAGGGTGCAAGAGGGAAATTTAACCGAGATCAGATCTGTACATGTACACACCTACAGCCTATCACTTACACTAGGTAGGCCCCAAGAACCCTGCTGACATTGCGGTTGGTCTGCATCCCTAAAGGGCCATTTATGGCCGTGGCCTTCACATCTCAGAGTGTGCAGCAGCAGTTTCTACACAAGTTCAGTGTGCTGCATCCCTTTCTCTTACCTGCCACTTGTCTGAGATACAGCCTGATGCAAAAGTGCCAGGAGAATGAGAGCCACGCTGAAGAGACGCGCTTTCTGACCACTACCCAAAAAGAAGCTTGGGTAGGTCACATGACCCCAGTCTCAACTTTCAAACTACTCACGAAGCTCTCAGGTCAGTGGCTTAGCCAAGCATGCTATGGGTCACCCATGTGGGATCAAGCTGAACTGTAGCCACTGACTATACAGAACAGAGTGTTGGGTGGGCAGGAGGGGTGCCTATAGAAATGTCAGATGGACATGCCAGACTAGCTCAGGGTGAGATGCCCCCTACAGTGGGTGGTATAGTCTAGAGTACCACAAGAAAAAGAATACTGCACGGAACACCAGGTATGCCCGAAGTGAATGAGATAGACTGGGAGGGCCAGAAAAGTATCCCTAGGGCACCCGGTGACAAAAGCACACTTCATTAAAACATGGTTCAGTTTACATAGAGGCCAGTTGAAGGGTGCTCATTTAGGGACTGAGGACATAGCTTAGTAAACAAGCCTAAGGCCTGATCCCCAGTACACCCCAAAAGATGCTCACCCAAAACCACATTCATGCCAGTGAATGCTTGTGAGAAAGGTGTGTATTCAGGAAACCTGAAACAAATACGCCACTATAATAATCAGGATTTCCCTGGAGACTACCATTTGGGTCAGGAACTTCTGTCACATTTGGATGTTTTACAAGTACAAGTTCTCTTATCAAAATGGAAGCTGGGTTTGTCTAGGAAACTCTATGTCCTGTTGTTGTTACTGCTGCTTCATAGTTCTCAGTACGGTAGCTTCCAGGGCTGATGTGCCAGGATGTGGGTCAAGACAAACTTTCTGCCTCTGGGATAGCCCAGTTTGGGAACAATGATGTTCTCAGCTAGAATCCTTCCTAGAACCAGAAACACTGTGGCTGTGTGCACATGAGTGGGGGCAGGCAGTGGCAAGAATGTGTGACATGTAACTGGTATAGTGGCAGCCCTGAAGGGTGTAAGACACCAGGCACAAGTGAGCAACATGAAAAAAACGCATCTGTGTCTAACCAAGAAAACACCCTGAATGCATCCTTGGGGACAAAGACAGACAGCCTGCTTGTTCCTACATCATCCATCCTTACCAGAGCTCAGAGTGAGCACAGGGAATAATTAGCCAGCTTGTTAGGTTTGGCCTCACCACCACTGTTCTGGAGACAAGTGCAGGAGCTGAAAGTATGGAGCTAGGCATAAATAAGCTGAGACCTGATTCTGACAGTCTCAGGGATACACAGCACGTGAGGGACACAGGTCAAGAAACGATAGGCTGATTGAAGGGATGTCACCTGCATCCCAACTCGAGCCTGCCCAAATGGCTCAGTCAAAAAGGGTGACAACTGTAAACACAAACAATGAGGTCCCCAGATCCCTGGGCAGAGGGTAGGGTGATTGCTCACGTGGGTATACTAATCCAGTAGGCAAGAGCTAAGGGGCCCCAGTTAGGGGAGAAGCAAAGACTCTCTTCTCTAGGGTTCCAGACTGGGTCTTGCCTTGGTCTCTAGTGGCAGCATGACCACAATACACAGGGTAGCTCTAGGAGGCCACAGTAAACAAAACAAACAAAACATCAGGTCATCTGTCTCCCTACTGGGCCTTCTCTACCTTCCCTAGGGAGTTGCCTCAGCTTTGGGGAGGAAACTACTCCAATGAAGAACATTTGACTTGTACAAGGCAGAACAACCTGATAAAGCTCCCAGCACTGCCTGTAGACTGTGCTCTGGTCACCAGTGGTAAACACAAGTACACACAAAGCCAAGATACAGTCAAACAGAAATCTGACCAAGGGGGCCATAGGCTGGAACTGTTTTCCTGATCCCCGTGAGTGACTCTCACAGTAGCAGCTCCCCTGGGGGTTCCGGAACCCTTCTCCACCCTGGTGAAGACCCCTTCCAAGGCTTGTGCTGCTGATGGGAAGAGTGCCCAGTTGTAAGCAGATCAGAGAGGACTTTGCTAGAAATCTGCCTCACTCTGACTGGGATATCAGACTGTCTATACCAAGCCCAGCCTCCCTGTCCTCCCCAAAGTTAAACAGCTGCCTCCTTAGAGCCAGAGATAAGCCAACAACCCATTTCTCACAGAAGGTGCCCTTTGGTGGGAAAGTTACACAAAATATTTCATCTCTTATCCACAGGCAGATAAAGGGGCTTCTGACCACAATAACAAAAGTTCATTTGTATAAACAGAATTAAGAGCCACAGCAAATACAAGACGCTGCCATACCTCACAGCCCCAAGCACTGTTCAGCTCCCAGGAGCACCTGCCAGCTTGTTTGTTTTCAGATATCCATGGACACGAATCACACATAAGTCAGAAGTGGTCAGTATCACTGGTAAGTTGAGGTTCTCATCAGCAGGGATTCTGCGGCAACTCACCTGCTTTCTGCTCCAAGAGCCCAGCACCCTGAGATCCTGATGCCAGGGTAAGCTGGGGGGCTGCTCATGGTCAAGGTTGCAGGTAGGCACAGAGGGCTCAGAGGTGGGTGTCCCAGGACAGCGGGATGACCCAGGTGTGTGTATGGTCTAGGTTCCAGCACTACCTCTTAGAACTACGGTTGTCCTTAAGGACAGCTTGGGAGTTCTGACCACCTCAACTGGTCCTCCATGGGTGGCATTGCTCTTGTGGGCAGCACAGCAGAAGAGTGAGGGCTAGGTGGGGTTGGACCCCTAGCTGGCACAAGTAGCTTCTATGCACAGGAGGTGGAGCATACCAGCTAGGAGGCCACAGGAGCCTTACTGCACTAAGGGAACACACTCAATGCTAGTCTCGGAGGCTAAGGCCACATGCATAAGAGGATCACTCAGTCAGGGCACATGCACCAGATATTAATAGTACTGACCCTGGCCTGCACAATCCCCAGGCCAGTTGGTGTAAAGTGTAGTTCAGGGTTAGCTGGTATACACATTAGCTTGGGCTTGCTGAGGACCACTAGTACCTTTCCCCAAATTTCCTGGCTCACCACGCATACACAGCAAGACAAAGAAATCTAAAACCCCTCCAGGCCAGGCAATCTGAATGTCAGTGCTGAGCTGGGTGCCCCTCCCCTGGCCCCAAGGTGCCTCCTACATGGATAAACAAATCTGAAACTCTACCCTAGCACATCCAAGAATAACTGTCCCACCCTCACCTCACAGAGGTTCCAGCAAGTCTGATGGTCACTAAGGTGTCACTAGCCAGCATGAGACACAGCCACCTCCCTACCCCACAGCATGGAGAAAAAGGGAAGATTTGGTCCCAGCCTCAGCTGAAACGTCTTTTCTAAGATCTAATCAGAGGTTTTGCTGGCCTTGGAGTTCTCTTCCAGGGGTGGGTTGGCCTTATTGCAATCTCATCCTACCTGGCTGGCCTCCAGCACTAAGATAGTCTGGCAGAGCTCAGGGAAGAAGGGCGCTTCCAAGTGGACTTCATACACCTGAAGGAGTCATTCCGGGAGCTGCCTTGGAGGCAGCTGTTCTCACTGCCTAGGTATCTCATGGGTACCTACATCCCCACTAGACACCAGGAGCAGGAAGAGCCTATCTATGTTTGCATGTGCATGTATGTGTTTACAAAGCTCATCTGTCCCTCTGACTCCACTCTCAGGTGGTTGTACATAGGATTGATCTGAGAGGTTAATATTGTTCTAAGGCAGGGGTGCAGAGTTAAGGGTCCTAGGGAACCAGTGTACTAGTTTGGCTGTCTGAGCACAACAGAGGACCCTGACATAATTCCTTGAGTACCCCAGCAGGTCAGATCAGTGGGTAGAAAAAAAAAGGCCACAGGTCTGTGGGAAGCTAACACTGTGCTGGTCTCAGAAAGGGAAGGCTTAGTTCCAGGTGTGCGACTGCTAACACAATAGACCTGTCCCACATATTGACTCACTAGCCTCCGCCTGTGATTCATTAGAGCCTGCCCCCCCCACACACACACACACACTTCATCCTTATCTAGGATACACCAGGCTGCTAGGCTGCTATAGTCCCTAACTTCCATCCCTGAAGTTTTGTCCTTTCAGGCCTCCATTTTAGGCTTCACAGCCGTCTGAGGTAGTTACTAGTGGAAGCTGCTGCTCAGTCTTCACTTCCCCGTCAGTTGTGGCTCAAACACGATCACACTTACCAGGGAGCTGCCGCAGACCTGTACCCTTATCAAAGAAATAGAGGTTACAGAGGACCTAAGCAGGTGCCTCACTGATAAGGTCATGGAAGTCAGAGCTGCCCTGGAATTTTATCCCCATGTCAGAGAAACCAGAATCAAATGTGTACAGCAAGGACTGAAGAGAGGAAGGCTCATCACTTGGACCACGAAGGGACTAAGAAAGGTCTCAAGGTCCCTCTGCTACTACGCCTAGATATATATAGTCAAGCCACAATTCCTGGTGCTTCTATGGAAGACCTGCAAGAGGCAGGGCACAGTCTGTATCTTCTCAGGGTGTTTCCTCAGGAACCCTTGGAGGTATGTGGCCACAGCCTCTTTGATTCTGGTTAAATCAAGACCTTTCTGAACTAGAAAGCACCACAAATCTGGCTTGCTAAACCCAACCACGCCTTTCAGATTTCCCAGTCAGAATGCCTGGAGTGTATGAACTAGCCGGGATCCGCCTAGTGCACTGCCAGCACCTGCCGTCCCTAAGGCTTCCCAGGCGGTGCTAACCAGGCCTGCAGAGCCGGAAGACATCGGACCGGAAGAGGTACCACACGAAGTCCCGAACGTGGTTGCCGCCCCCTGGCGGCCGTAGCCTGGAGCTGCTACTCGTGGTGCCAGGCCGAGCGCCGACGAGGACCCTACAGCCCTCTCTCCATTCTCCTGAAAGCCTCGAAAGTCTCAAGGGCCCCCAAACTCTCGGACAGGTAGAGATCACAACCCCACCCTACATTCACAAGGACCACTGGCCGCCAGGTGAACTCACAAGGTCGAGCACGCCTACCACCCGTCTGGGAGCCCAGAACCAAGTGCGCACCCACTAGGGACAGAAACCCACGCCACACAGGTCAAACAGGTTCCACTCTCCGCGCCTCCAAAAGCTAGGGCTTGGGCCAGTTCCCCCTTCCGTCCCCTGGGGCTCTCCAGGCCGCCTGCCATCTTCCCTCTCCCCTGCAGGTAGTTGCCGACACAAGGCTCAGGAGGCCCCAAGGCGCCCAAGAGCCGCCGAAACCGGTCCAGAATCCACGCGGCTCTGGAGAGCAAGCTGCCCAAACGCGGAGACGCTCGAACTTTAGGAAGGGATGCAAGCCGTGCTCCGACCCCTCCCAGAAGCGCGGCCCCTGCCTTATTCAGGCCCGCGCCTACCGGTCCTCGCACGCGGTTTCACTCTGCTCGGCCGGGCGGCCAGGCGCGTCTGGGGCCACAGTAGATTGTGGGGGCGAAAGGGAAGCGCCTGCAGAGGCCGGCGGCGCAGCCATGGCGTCCCGAGCCCGGCCGGAGACCCGGGAGGCGCGCCGAGATTCAGGCGCACTGCGGACTACGAGCCCCACAAGGCCGTGCGGCAAGCCCCGGAAAGGGCCCTCATCTCAACACAAACTCAGCTACACAAAAGCCCTGGAAAAAAAAAATCAATAAACATTTATTTGATACAGTGATTTTAATACATACAGTTGATGGCCCACCACCGCACCACTCCGGGCCAGGGAATGAGGATGGGGACAGATGATCACAAGGCGGGCAGGACCCAGGCTCACCTCAAAACATCTTGCAAATAAAACACTTTGTAGATAGAATATATATGCATGTATATCTATGGTTACAAGTGATAGCCAGAAATGCACTTGTGTAATGAGAACTGCATTCAAACCAAACCAAGGAACCCAAAGTTTAGGAGGTGCTGCAGTCAGGTATTAGGGGTGACCTGGGAAACCAGGCCTCCAGGGGAAAGGGCCTGGATTTCACCCAACAGGGGAACACAGGAACAGCTCTCCCTTCAGAACCACCACAGGGACAGGAAAGGCCCCAAAGCCCCCAGGAGGCACCATTATCTGCCTATGCAGGAACATAAAGTGCACCCTGGTTCTGCATGAAATGTCTTCCCCTGGCACTTCTGTTTTTTAGGGCAGGGCAAGCGCTGAGCCAGAGGTAGATCTGTATAGACCCTGACTTTTGCATTTTGCCAAGGACCCAGGGTTTGTTTGGGCCTCCAAGTCCATGCCCACCACCTCCTAGAGCTCTGCCACTGTGGTCCCTCTTAGTAAGGGTGTGTAGGCTGGTGATTACCTTTGGGCCAGAGTAGGGAGGTGGGCATACTGATAAGCCCTGCCACCTTGGAAAAGCTTTGCAGACTAGCCTGCCAATACTCACCAGCCACCATTGGCTGGCACCTAGCCAACTGCCACTTTTGACAGCTGCCCCCATACCCACCTTGAAGATGGAGTTAAAGTGCTAAACATCAATTTACCAGAACCCCAGGTCCCACACAAGGCCTGGATGTGGGCTTCATGGTATGTTCTGGAAACTCAGCCCTAGCAAACCCAGGTCCCTACAAGTGCCAAGTACCTGAGAGGCTGTGGTGGATGGTCACACCCCACAGAGGTGTTGAGAAAGTGCACTTGGTCCCCCTTCCCTTCCAGAGTTGTACAACAGCACCCCAAAGCCCCAGCCTACCCTTTGACACTGGATCATACCCACCCTCTGATCACGTCAGTGTACAGCTCATCAGGCCAGGGTTGCCCAGAGTCAGAGCCTTCCTAGATAGGAGTGTACAAGGACTTCATCCCACATCTCCCTGGAGCTGACCTCCTGGGAACCCCTTCCTGCTGAGGTTAGGGGGGCATGTACTAGCCCAGCTCTACCTTCGGCACCAGGAAACCCTTAGCACCAAAACATAAGATTGTTGAGTTTTTGTATTAAAAAAACAGAATTTAAAAAAAGGTTGCTACTTGTCACAGCAACAAGACTGGCATCAACAACATCCAGGAGACACAGAGGCAAATATCAAAATTCACATCGTCCAGGATCAGCAGAGGCCTCAGTCTACCCCTATCCACACTATAAAAAGCCTGTTCCAACCCCTCCAGCCTTCTCCTCCTGGTGGCTCACAGCGGGGTGGGCAGGGTTAGAAGGTAGAACTAGGAAAGAAGCCAGATCTCTCTTCCTGGCTCTGCCCAACCTGCAGACCCTGTTATCCTCAGGGCCCCTAAAATCAGAGGTGGGGCCCAGCCTAGAGGCGCTACACTGGCTGAGACCCCATCTTTCACTATCCTTTAGTTTCTGTATGTCACTAGATACAGAGGGCAGATAAAAGAGTGAGAGGGTGGGAAGGGCTTCTACAGAACTTGGCTTATGAGCCCAACCAGCATGGCAGACATAAGCAGTCTCTCAGAGGTGCTACTCCTGAGCTAGGCTCCTGGTCAGCCTCTGCTTCACATGGCTCTGGCCCCAGGGAGGCAGGTCTCAGGTGCCAATCACAAGATCAGAAAATAAAGGTTTAAGGTGGAGCACCTAGTTCTCTTAAGGTAGAACACACAAGAGTTCTTTCCTTGCCTGGAAGCCTACATACTCCACCACGACCCCACCAATCACATGGGGTAAGGCCTGAAGCACAGCAGGGATGACAGAGGAGGGAAGCAGGCCCAGAGAGGTAGAAAACAGAAGCAAGGTGGGGTCAGAGAGGTGGACGTAAGAGGACAGTTGGGTGGGTGGCTGTCAGGGCAGCATGGCAGTAGCTAGACAGGGTCTGTCCTGGGAGGTAGCTGGGAGAACTGGAGTTCCAGTGTTGGGTGGAGGCGAGGCCCGAGTGATGGCCGCCAGACTGCTCAGATGCCTCATCAGCCACAACTATGGGTCACCAGGAATGTCTGAGCCTTGAGGGAGTCAGAGTGGGGACCCTACTGGGCCAAAGAGGGTAGAAAATGGGGCCATTTGACTACTGAAGCACATTTCATGCCCCACGGTGCCAAGGCTCTAGATCCTGCCAGGTCCATGGATGTCCTTGTGGGGTGGCTGGGACCCCAGCCTATTGCACTCTTGCTGCTGCCCCTGGCACTCCTGGGGAGCCTCACCTAGCCATGTGAGGCAGCCTAAACGGGAAGGACCACTTACAGGGAGAGCAGAGCGTTTGGCCAACCCTCTGGACAGATGGGGGTGTGTGTGGAGGTGGAGGATAGGTCTGGAACTGGCTCCCCTACTCTGGACAACACAGGGCATGATGTGTACGCCCTGCCCACTAGGCTCACTTTTCAGGTGCTTTCCCAGCTCCAGCCTTCTTCCCAGTGGAGCCCCGGGCCCCCCTGTCTCTGCCTCCTGGGGGGCCAGTCATCCCTGTTAGGGGGAAGCTTAGATGCTGGCTCCTCAGAGGACCGTTCCTTGGGCTTGCGGCCCCGCTTCTTTCCTCCTGACACACTTTTCTTCTTCTCTTTCCTAGGCATCACAGAGTCCTGGCTCCTGTGTTTGGGAGGCGGGTCAGCTGAGGTCCGGAACCAATTCTAGTCAGAGAAAACTTACAGTAAAGACTGGGAAGCTTGATTCAAACCTACAAATCTAACTCTTTTTCTTTAAAAAAATTTAATTTTTTTTTTTTTTGGTATTTGCATCTGCAGGAGTGCAGGTGCCTGTGGAGGCCAGGGACCTCCTGACACCAGTGCTGGGAAACAAACTCTGGTTCTCTGGAAGAACAGGAAGTACTCTTAACTACTGAAACCATTTTTCCAACCCACCTAAACTATTTTTTTGGTCGGGCATGTAACTGTTAGGAAGTGGATGAAGACAGAGTTTCCCCAGCCGAGGGAAGCTCCACTCAGTGGCTGGGTACCAGACTGGAGCACCCCAGACTATTCTTTTTTTCTTTTTCCTTTTTCTTCAAGATTTATCACCCCATGCTCTTGACACTTCAGGGGAAGTGGACCCTATTTTGAGAAGAAAACACCAGATTTCTGAGTGTATACCACATGAACCACCTGTTCTCTACTTCCCACCCCTAGGGCCAGCCTCCAGGCCTGCGGGCCCAGAAGATAACTCTCACCTCTGCATGGGTCTTAAGGATGTGGTACTTGACGCCGCTCTCAGAGCTGAACTCTTTGGGACACAGCAGGCAGCGGTACTTCCCAACCAGGTGGTCCCCCTGCAATGCACAGTGGTCCAGTACCCCCATTCGGGAGATTCAAAGCACCCACATCTAGCCCAAGCCCTTATCCTGCTGCTAGAAGGTTAGGACTGAGGTCAGCCAGAGAGCACTGCTGCACAGTCTTTTAGGACGTGTGTTGATGGTGGGCTGTGGACTGGAACTATCTGGTATAGCATCTCTACGCCACCCTGGCTACAGCACTAGAGATAAGAGGGGTGAGATGAGATGAGGCAGGTGCTGTAGCCACAGGTCATAGTCCCTCAGTGAATGTCCTCGTCCCAAGCCCAGTGTGCCCTCTGCTCAATGAACACTTCTACCACATAAGACAAGGAGACTCCAGGGCAGGACTTGGAACCAAATGACTAGTGTAGGAACAAAGAGGGATTCTGGGCCACCTGCTGAGCATCTACTGGTCCCTGAGATCATATATAGCGGACAGGGTAGGTGTCTTACACTGATGCAGACAACCCTTGGCAAGAGAAAGGTATAAGTGCCCTGCCCCCCCCCCCCCCCCCCACCCCAGGGAATAACTCCAGAACTGACCTTGCTGCAGCTGGCAAGATGGGCCTTGAGACCGGACACACTGGAGTAGATGGCTTCACAACACTGCAGGCAGGAGACAGCTGTGGAGGAAGCCCTCCCACAACTCCACACAAGGGTCATCCTACCTCAACCCCAGAGCACTCTGGGGCCTTCCTGAAGGCAGGTCTCTGGAGCCCTAGATTTTGGGCAGGGTGGGTATATAGGTCCCCAGACTGAAGTCCCCTTTACTGATGTGGTGTCTATGTGAAGACCCTACAGAACCCCAGGGTCAGATAGACTGATCATACTGAAGAAGGTTAATTTCCAACAGAACGTTCACTGTCTTAACCTCTACTGTTGCCTGAAGGGCCAAACCTAAGCCATCTATCCTGGAGCCCCAGTGACCCACTCCACTCCCTGCTGGTCCCAGCTTACATCATTAGGGCAGTTCACATGGCCCTTCTCCTTGACTTCATTCTTCCACGCCTCCAGCAGCTGGGGGCTGAGTGTGGGGAGGCCTGGCCGAGTGTAGTTGAGCTGCAAAGCCAGGCACAGCACTGGGTGAGCTTCAGGCTGAGGCACAACACTGCTTGGACACAATGTATGTGCTTCTGCAGCAGGCTCATTCCCCTTTACAGATGGGGTTGGTAGATGGCCAAGGTGATAATAATATGGCTGCCACAGGGGAATCAAATGAGGCTTGTCCTGGTCAGAGACCAAGAGGTTGGGGGAGCAATTTTAGGGAATGATCAAGGGCCAAGATCCTGCTCACCCTTAGGTGGGCCACTCACCCGTGCAGTCTCAGGCACAAGGTCATCCTTCATGCGCCGTTTGGTCCAGTCACGGGCCAGCTCATCTTCTGCAATCTCCTGTAGATGGAACACGGCAACCTGGGCCGATGTGCGACGGATACGACCGCTTGGGGTTCGTTCTACCCCAAGCAGGTCCTCAGTGTCAGGAACCTTGTCTGTGGGCTCCTCGGGGGGGCTAGACAGGAAGGATACACAGAGACCAGCATAAGCCACAGAGAAGGAAGACATCCAGAGGCCAGCAGTTAGAGTTGGCATGAGTTGTAGACCAGGTGAGCTCTCTGCAGGTATGGAGACCCACAATGCAGATGTGGACAATACAAGAAAAACAAGACACTGGGGCCCCAGGCTCCCATCCTCCTAGGACACGTAAGACCTAGGTCAATTAAAGGCATGGACTCAGGAAACATGCATGACACAGTAGCACATTAGAGCAAGGACAAGGCGGGTAAATGGCCACTCACCGGGGCTGTGTGCTCTGAACGCACGTGATAGTCATGGCCAGCCTTGGATCGGTAAGTCTTGCCACAGTGGGTACAGGGGAAGGAGGGACTGTCTATCTCACAGGGTGGCTTCCCACAGCGCCGCTGGTGGTACTGATAACCCATGAGACTGGAGAAGGCAGCCCCACAGCCCTGGGGATCCAGGTCAGAAACCACGTAAGCAACCATCCAGGTTCCCAAGCCTTGACTACTACCACCCCCATCACAGCCCAACACTGACCTCTAGGGGACAGCGCAGCCGCCCCATCTGCTTAAGCACCTTCCGAAGCCTCTCGCGCTCCTCCTGCTCTCCACCCTCCGAGGCCTCAGCATCAGTGGGCTGGAGACAGAGCAAGCCTCAGACCTGATGCCAGCCAGGGTTAGGGCCATAGATCAAAAATCAGGCACAGAGGAGCAGCAGTAGAGTGAGAGATCAGCACTCAGGGCTAGACAAGAGCTGGGGGTCAGGCAGCGTACCTTGGCACTGTGTTCAGCCATGGTGTGGTAGTTGAGACCAGCCTTGGACTTGAACTGTTTTCGGCAGTGCTGGCATCTGAGTGCTTCCTGCAACTGCAGATGTGGCCTGACTATGAGAAACCCATCTAGGCCGGGGATCCTCCCTCCCCAGTGTTCTAGAGGGTAAGAGGGTGGGAAGCTTACCTTATGACACACTTCCATGTGCTTTTTGAGCCCCACAAGGGTCTTCCGGGTAACCATGTTGCAGGTGGGGCAGACAGCCTCCCCCCGTTCATGGATAGCTCGTTGCCACTGCTCCTCAGGGCCGCCTGTGAAGCAGGGCCAGGTCTCAGGCTTGAGGGGGTCCCAAATGCCCTGGACTCCAGAGGCATCCCCCATGCCTTTGCTAGAGGATCCAGCCCACCATGGACACCTGTCCTGGGTCCTGCCAGGCAGCCCCCACCTGGGGCTGGGTGGGCCACAGGAGTTGGTGTCTCCTTGCTGACAGTGACAGGGGTGGCCAGCACCTTCTTCCGCACTTCTTCGGAGCTTGATCCCTCTTGCTTCTTGGAGCGATGAACTCGGGCCTTGTCTTCAGCTTTGGCCAGGCCTGTGTGCAAGGATAAGATAAATGGGCCAGCCAGGAGGTGGTGGTGCACACCTTTAATCTCAGCACTCGGGAGGTAGAGGCAGGCAGATCTCTGTGAGTTCTAGGCCAGCCTGGTCTACAAAGTGAGTCCAGGACAGTCAGAGCTGCACTGAGAAACTCTGTCCTGAAAAAACAAAAACAAACAAAAAGTGGGGCTAAAGAGATGGCTCAGCAGTCAAGAGCACTGGCTGCTCTTCCAGAGGACCTGAGTTCAATTCCCAGCACCCACACGGCAGCTCACAGCTGCCTGTATCTCCAGGATCCAACATCCTCACATAGGCATACACACAAAACACCAATAAAAATAAAAATAAATTAAGATAAATGGACCAAATACTGACATACTCAGTCCCAGAGGTGTCCAGCTGGCTGGGGTCTTACCTTTGAGCCCAAAGGTCCCTGAGATAGATGGCTGCTCCCCTGTGAATTTCTTCGGTGTTTTCTGTTTCCTTCCTGACTCAGGGAATAAAAAATTAGTTCCAAGACCCTGGTCACATAACCATTGAAAGACCAGAGCCCACCATGGCCAGTCTCCCAGGGCTCTTATCTTACTGTGTTTTGTGCGCTCAGGGTCCTCCTCTGGCTGGGACACTGGGCCTACAGGCCGCAGTGCCTCTTTGCCCATCAAGGACCTGCTGCCTGGCAGCAGGGAACTGTTGCTGGGATCTGTACTCAGCTGGAAGGTCACACTCTGGCCCATGGTAGATGGGCTGTATTCTCCATTTTCTGGCCTTGCCTGCTTGGGCAGGATGGGGCAGGTGCCCAAACTGTCTGCAGCCCTGCAAGTGGCAGGCAAGGTGAGGTCCAGGCAAACCCAGTGGCCCTCTCACCCCCCAAGCACATCTGACAACTCGCCACCCCAAATGACTTCCTGTACCTTTTCTTATTGCTGTTCTTGCCTGTAGCACGAGGTGTTTTGTTCTCAGATTTGGTCAGCAACACCATTTTGCAGGGTGGTGTGTGTCTGCTGATGGCAATGGGCCTGCTGACCGGCACTGGCTTGCTGACCACAATGGGCCTGCTGACTGGTACTGGCTTGGTGAGTGGCACAGGTTTTGTAACTGTCACAAGCTTGGTGACTGGCATGTGTTTGGTGAGTGGCACAGGTTTTGTGATTGGGATGGGCTTGGTGACTGTCACAGGCCTAGAGACTGGCATGGGCCTACTGACTGGGACAGGCTTGGTGACTGGTATCGGCCTAGTGACTGTGACTGGCTTGCTGATGCCAATGGGCTTGCTGACTCCCACTGGTTTGCTAATAGTAACAGGTTTGCTCACTCCGATGGGCTTGCTGACCCCAACAGGCCGGTTGATGGTGACCGGCCGGTTGACTGGGCCAGGTTTGGGGGCAGGCAGGGGATGGTCCATGTGATTCCAAATCCGGTGCTTCTCCAGCTGGGTCTTGGAGGTGAATGCGGCCTCGCAGAAGGGGCAAGGGAAGGCCAGCCTATCTGAGATAGCGCCCTGGGCAGGGAGGGCAGGTGTGGGATGGGGCCCCGGGGGCCTCTGCCCAGATGCACCCCCAGGTCTCCTCTTCCCTGACCCACAGACCCTTACCCCTCGGCACCGCTGATAGTGGTACTTGAGCCCATAGATGCTGGGGAACTCCAGCCAGCACCCTGAGTTTGGACACTTCACCCTTGAGTGTGCCTTGAATTCATCTTTCCACTGGTTCATCAGAGAGAGCTGGGCAGAGGAAAAGGCCAAGCTGCTGACCTGCAGCTACCCGTACTCAAAGCTCCCCCAAGCCAAATAAGCCCTTCAACCTCAAGAGCAGTCCAACAATTCAAGCCATGCTGCAGACCTGTGCTGGGGACTACTAACAGCCCATGGGACAGTATGACAGTCAGATGCAAGGGGCCTAGGCTAAATGCTGAAACAAGCTGGCACAAGATGTAAGGGGGGCTGGGAGGGGCAGGGCAGTGGCCTTCACAGGCTGAATAGCATGAGCCCCACCCTAACCCTCAGGGAGCTCACAGGAATATCTCGGAGAGCTTGGTTCTCAGCTTTCGGCCTCCCTTTTTTCTTCCCTTCTGTCCTGTCACTGGCTGGGTTTCCGGGGTCAAAGCAGAGTGGGGCCTGGCCAGGCACTGTATGTCCACTGTGGACCACTGGCATCCCTGAAGCACAGGAGACAGCAAGGCTCAGTGGCTGCACAACATCACCAACCCCCAAGGGGCAACAACCCCAGACTGAGTCTTGGCTCACCCATTCCAAGGCTAGAGCTAACCCAGGACAAGAGCTGAGACCTCAGGCTAATCTAGCGATCTGCTCCCTACAAAGGCCCTCAGGATCCCCAAGGATGTAACTACAGCACTGGCTATCTGCATCCTCTAGAACTGATGGCTGCCCTAGCTCCTCACCCAGCTTTGGTGGGTCCTGCAACATGGGAAGCTGGACCTCCTTGCGGCTGCCACCCTTTCCAGGTCCACTTCTGTTGGATCCTTGAAGCCGGCGGCCTCCTCCAACACAGAAGGATTCAGTCATCTCTACAGAGCAAGCCCACAGATCTATGAGATGAATAGGCCCAGGACTTTCACTGGGGCTCTCCTAGAGGCCCCCAATAGGCTTCGCTAGCCCTGACCTCTTCTATCTATCACCTTAAAAATCAACTACTCTCATCTGGATGCACAGAACCAAAGTGTGGTGATGGTGAGGATCAGGTAGGGCCTGTGTTCAGAAGGGGCCTATGCAATTGAAGGAGATTGATAATACTCTGCACGGGGAAATTTTTTTTTTTTTTTGGTTTTTCACGACAGGTTTTCTACGACAGGTTTTCTCTGTGTATCCCTGGCTGTCCTGGACTCACTTTGTAGACCAGGTTGGCCTTGAACTCACAGAGATCCACCTGCCTCTGCCTCCCAAGTGCTGGGACTAAAGGCGTGAGCCACCACTGCCCGGCAATTACAGACAGCTGTGAACGGCCATGTAGGTGCTGGGATTTGAACGCAGGTCCTTTGGAAGAACAGCCGGTGCTCTTAACTACTGAGCCATCTCTCCAGCCCCCTCATGGGGAAAATTAACACCAGTAATGATTGCTGTCTCGCAGGCAGCTACACCATGACATCTGAGAGACACTTTCTCCTCAGGGTCCTGGCCGCAGCCCATCCAGATACTGACACTAACCTACCCAGATAGGCACCCTTGAAGACCTCTCTACAGACACGGGGGCCAACATGGGTGCTGAGGGCCCACTTCCCCACCACATGCACCCATTCTCTAGTGGGCAAAGTGAAGATCCACTGGAAACACATTTTGGTCCCCATGCTTGCTGAGCCATCCCACCTGCCTGTCTTCTCAGCCTTCTGTGCAGCCAGGGCCCCTCCACCCAGGTGGAAGCACTGGTTCAGGCGACCCTGGGCTAGGAGCCCACCACCATCTCTTGCTACTCTCAACAGCTTCTAGGTTCCTTGTCTAGGAGTCCACTTCAGCTGAACAAGTTATAACCAATCCCGGCAAGAAGAGGCCAGCGCTCCAGAGAGTGCCAGGCTGAGGCTGTGGGTCTGTCCTGCTTGTGGCATCACAGACCCTGACAAGAGAGGCCCTGGGCCCAGACAGCCCTGCCGAGGCCTCTCTGAGGCCCCCAAAGCCACAGGAGTGGGCGGAACCAAAGAGCAAGGGTCGAGCAGGTGAGCCCTTCCCTAACAGTTCCTGATCAATCCGAGTTGGAGGGGGTGTGCCGGGGCTGCTATGGAAGGTCGGAGGTCAGGGCAGCCACCGTCCGTTGCCAAGGGCAACACCCTCTCCCGGGCCTGGGGAGGGAGGGTCTTAAATCAACCAAAGTTCCCTGGGTGTCCTCGCTTTTTGCAGCTGCAGGAGGAAAACGACTTCTCCGGACCCTGGTTACATCGGGGCCCCGGGGCCATAGTGCCTGCTGCGCCCTTCCAGTCTTTCGGGGCCCGGGCAGAGATCCGAGTGAGGCCCGGCCGCCAGAGTGGGGGGAAACCCCCTCCTCCACCCGGGGTCCCCGCAACCTCCCCTGGAGCCTCCGGGAAGAGGGCACCGCTGCCGCGGGCTACTCCGCCCGGCGCGGCCAGGACGCGCACCTGGAGGCCGCGGCCACCCACCTGTCACCTGAGGCCGGACGCGGCGGCAGCCCGGCCCGGAAGCGCCGACCGCGGGGGCGGGGGAGGCGGAGGCAGCGAACCAAAATGGCGACTTTTTCTGGAGGAGGAGGAGGAGAAGCCAGGCGGGAGGACGGCGCCGGC
>CAJQZJ010033208.1:309265-326430 GCA_907164525.1 Lophiomys imhausi | reverse complement strand
GCGGCGCCCAGCGGGTGCAGCCGGGCCGGAGCCGGAGCCGGGGCGCGGGGCGCGGGGCGCGGGGCGCGGGGTCCGGGCGGCGCTCGCTGCGCGCTGCGCACATGCGCGCTCCGCCCCGCCCACCTTTGACAGTTTTATTGCGGGGGGGGGGGAACGCGAACTCTCGCGGTATTCCCACGGCCGGCGCTGCGGGGAAGGGGACGCAGGGTCCGCGAGCTCCTCGGTCCGCCGGGAGCGAGGGGCCCCTGCGGCGCGTGCCTGGGCCGGGAGCCGCCTTGTGGGCCGTCCAGGAAACTGAGGCTGTGTCAGGACCCTGGACACTACCCTAAATCCTTCTCGCAGAAACCTGTGTGGATGCGCCAGCTGAAGGAGATCCTAGGGAGGAAGCGTTCCATTATAGGACGTGTAGGCCTCTCTCTAGCTGTCCCGGTGGCCAACGCAGCCAATCTAGACGCTGTGAAGACCTCTAGGCTTTATTAGGGTTACTGGCTGCTGAATCGACTTCTCCCATCTTGGGGAAAAGTGGTCCTAGACCAACGGCCAGTACTAGCCTTTCTAGAGCCTCAGCTGCTAGTGTCAGATCTGGGGGATTTGGGAATAAATAAAGCAGAGAGATAAACGCCTATTTGGCCGACTGGGGAGGGCAAGCTGGCTGGTCAAGGAGGCAGAGTGCAGAGCCTGGGGCCCCACCGCAGGCCCAGGGATACTCTAGCAAGAGAGAAGCTTTCGTTGCGCCCCAGGCAGTGGGGATCCACGCCTGGAATCCCAGCTCTCAGGAGGCAGAGGCAGGCAGATCTCTGAGTTTGAGTGGTCTACAGAGTGAGTTCCAGGACACCCAGAACTACACAGAGAAACCCTGTCTTGAATCCCCCAGCCACCCAAAGATAAACTTTCACTTGTGCAGAGCTCCAATCTCCTTTGGGAAGAGATAAGCCTGTTCAATAGAGAAGAAAATTCAGCTTTCATTTGGGGGTCATAATACTGTTACCGCACACCCCAAGTTTTTTGAAGCGGGGTCTCATTGGGTAGCCCCTCAGGTAGCCTGGAACTCACTTTGTAGACCAGCCCAGCATCAAACTCAGAGATCTGCCTGCTTCTGCCTCCCATATCCTGGGATTAAAGGCATGTGTCACCAGGATGTGGAACATCATAATGTTGGTAGGGGAGGTCAGTGTGCATATTGAGGTACATTCAAGGTTGTCAGCTTTCCCTGTGTGAATCTGAGCAGTGTGATGAGATACCAATGCCCATAGGTGGTTATGTGCCTAAGTGACCATCTGATGGTATGTAGTGGTCATGTGTGGGCATCACGATGTCATGGCATATCTGCAAGTCCTGTTCTAAGTAAGATTGATGCTCCCCTGTGTGTTAGTATCCAGGTGACTACATATCAGGGTGTGTGGGATATATATAACATATCCAGGTTAAGTACATCCATGTGTAACTAGGTGTCAGGACTTGAAGGCCTGGCTTTTTGTTTTATTTTTTCCAGACAGGATTTCTCTGGGTAGCCCTGACTGTCCTGGACTCACTTTGCTGACCAGGCTGGCCTTGATCTCACAGACATCGGCTTGCCTCTGCCTCCCGAGTGCTAGGATTAAAGGTGTGCACCACCATGTCTAGCAAAGGGCTGACTTTTAAACATTTGTATGTGTGCAAAGAGGCCAGAAAAGGACATCAGATCTCCTGGAGCTGGAGTTACAGGCACTTGTGAGCTGCCTGAAGTGAGTGCTGGCAACTCAATTCTGCAAGAGCATCAAGTGCTCTTAATCACTGTGCCATCTCTCTAAACCCTAACCTCCCTGTAACTCACTTTTGTGTGTATCTAGGTGTCAAGACATTTTATGATGTAGTGTGCTTGTGTGCACTGTCAAATGCTATGTCTTATGTGTTTGTGTGTTTATTAGGTAATTATATCTATTCATATCATATATAACATGTCGTTATATATCTTTGTACATATCATTGTGTCTGGCCAAACATGCAAGTGTGTTTGTATGTATTCAAGCATGTCTAGGTGCTGTGTTCCTATGTTTGCGGCTCAGGCCTCTGTGTTCCTATGTTTGTGGCTCACGCCTCTGTGCTCCTATGTTTGCGGCTCATGCCTCTGTGCTCCTCCTATGTTTGCGGCTCAGGCCTCTGTGTTCCTATGTTTGCGGCTCACGCTTCTGTGCTCCTGTGTTTGCGGCTCAGGCCTCTGTGTTCCTATGTTTGCGGCTCAGGCCTCTGTGTTCCTATGTTTGCGGCTCAGGTCTCTGTGTTCCTATGTTTGCGGCTCATACCTCTGTGCTCCTATTTGTATGTCTGGGTGCTGTGTTCCTATGTTTGCGGCTCAGGCCTCTGTGTTCCTATATTTGTAGCTCAGGCCTCATTGTTCCTATGTTTGTGGCTCATGCCTCTGTGCTTCTATGTTTGTGGCTCATGCCTCTGTGTTCCTATGTTTGCGGCTCATGTCTCTGTGTTCCTATGTTTGCGGCTCAGGCCTCTGTGCTCCTATGCATTTGCATGTCTGGTTGCTGTGTTCAGAGTGTGGCTTCATGTGCTCTGTATGTCAGGGTATGGCTGAAGAGCAATCCCAACAGATGACCATGTTAAATTCCTAAACCTGTAGTTTATTTAGAAAAAGTGCCTTTGTAGATGTGACTCAAGTTTTTGAGATCTATCTGGATTACACAAGTGAACCCTAAATTTAAGGGAGATATTTGAGAACCAGAAGAGTATGATTACATAAACAGTGATAGAGCCCTCAGCTTCGGAATACCAGACAGCCAATAGAAAGGTGAATAGATAAGGACTCTTCTCTACTTTTAGAGGACCTCTGTTTCGGTTTCTATGCTGGGGATCAAACCTGGGCCTGGGCTACAGATCATGTCCAATATCACTGAGCTACACTCCCAGATCTGGAACCAGCATGAACCCAGTTAGATAAGCTCCAGAGAGTCTCATTCCACATGTCCAAGCTGTTGTTCTGAGTGTGTCAGAGCTGTCCTGTCCCAGACTGGTGTATACACAGGCCCTCTACCCATCTTGCTTGCCCTGGTGTCCTGGAGTTAGTTACCAGGTAGCTTCCCCAGGATGCAACACCACTGCCCTCTAGTGGTTCTATCTACAGGCACTGTCCTGGACCCTTAGAGACCAACACTGATGGCATTTAGGAACCAGATTTATTTCTGAATTTTTTTTTTATGAGTATAAAAGTGACCAAAAACCAAGGAAGACAGGACAGGAGCACAGGGTAGAAAAGACAGAGGAGAGATAAAGGGGGCAGAGAGGGCCCTCTCGTTGCTGGTGCAAGGACTGGGGGATTCTAGCGGCAGGCAAACACAGTAAGGGGACCCCTCCATGGATGGAAGGCATACAAGATGGGAGATGACAGGCCAGTGACACAAATTAACTGTAATGAGCAACCTTGAATAGAGGCCAGCTCCTGGCACACAAAGGGAACTGGAGGGCGAGCCTCAACTGTTCCTGAGATTTTACAGTCCCTGGGAAAGTTAGTAGAGGGTTGAGTGAGCTGCCAGGGTCATCCTCACTGCCCTTCCTCCTGGCAGTACCAGCCCCCAGATACCCAAGGAGAGACTGTTCAGGTGTCTCGTGACACATGAGAGGAACAACCCTACATAATTTTCTCATGTGAATACAGTTTTTTGGGGGAAAGCTACAGAGGTGCGCATGCGTGCACACACACACACTTCTTCATGATGGTCTCTAAGAGCCAGGGAATAGGGAAGATGTTTAAAAGCAAGACTTCTTCAAAGGTAAGATGGAGAACCCTGCTGAACTGCTGGGCTGTGTGTGTAGTCACCTGTGCAGCACTGGAATCTATGTTGTGCCACACACTGGCTTTGCAGCTTGAGCACCCTGGACCTCTCTCAGCTTCAGTTCTCATGACTGCACAGGGTACGCTGAAGTTTCATGATCACTGAGTGAAGCACATGACATGACGCCTAGCTGAGCTGATGGCCATCACTGTGGACAGCAGGTTGGGCCAGCCTGCTGTCCTTAGGGATAGGGGACGGATACACCTGAAAGAGAGCCAAGACAGCTTGTCCCACTGTGTGGCTGGCCTGCAGGTGTGTGGGAAAGACACAGAAGTAAAAGACTGAAGGGGAGGACTCATGACTCAGATGGGGGACGGTCACACGTTAGAGGAAGCATAAATAAACAGACTCCCTGGAAGTCTGGGGACATTCAAACCCTATGTTAGCTCCAGGCAGCTGCCCTGTTTGCTTCCAGCAGCACCAGGGAGTAGACCTGGGCTTGGATCCCAGGTCTATAAGCAGGCAGCAGCCACCCACCCAGCCACAGGGCAGAACCTGTAGTGCCTCTCCAGAGGCACCTGGCGGTGGCAGTCCTGTCCCTCCCTGTTCACTGGGTAGTTTAGCCACTAGGCTACCCTGCAGGACCCAAAGGGGCCATAGGGCCAGCTCTGCCTCATCCTTGGCTGTGGGCTCTGGTCACAGTGTTGGGGTCTGGGGTCCAAGTGTAGGCAGCAGCTAGGACATGTTTCCGAAGGAAGCTGTAAGATGGATAGGAGGGAGAGTTAAATTTTTGGCATGCCCAGTGATAGTCCTTACCAGATACCCCAGCCACCCTTTAGTGGTCAGAATAGTCGTTCTACACCCTCAGTCTAGACCCTCCCCCAACCCTGGTACTCTAGTTTCCTGATACTAACCTTGGCTGAGCAGCTGCAGGCTCCGTCCCTCCTCACGAACCTGCAGGTGGAGCACCTGCTGCAGCACCTCCTGCCTCTGAGCCTCTTGGGTCAACCCCATTCTCTGCAGCTTATCTGCATTCAGTCGCAGCAGAGCTCGGCCTAGGGAGAGAGAAAGAAGAAGGCAGTGAGGTAAATGGAGGGAGAGCATAAGACTCTCCATCACGCTGGGTGTGGTGGTGCACGCCTTTAATCCCAGCAATAGGGAGGCAGAGGCAAGTGGATCTCTGTGAGTTCGAGGCTACTCTGGTCTACAAAGCAAGACTAGGACAGCCAGGGCTGTTCCACAGAGAAACCCTGTCTCAAAAAACAAAACAAAAGGCTCTCCATCAGGATAAACAACACCAAAACCAAACCCACCAAAGACCAGGAGAGTAGAGCAGAGACTCAGGGATTCTTTTTTTTTTTTTTTTTTGGTTTTTCGAGACAGGGTGTCTCTGTGTATCCTTGACTGTCCTGGACTCACTTTGTAGACCAGGCTGGCCTCGAACTCACAGAGATCCGCCTGCCTCTGCCTCCCAAGTGCTGGGATTAAAGGCGTGCACCACCATGTCCAGCTGACTCAGGGATTCTTAAAGGAAAAAAGGTAGAAAAAAAAAGACAAGATTGGTTAAAAAAGATAGAGGCCATATCAGAAGCATCAAAAGACAGACCAGAGAGACTAGGAGAGGTCAACAGAGACACACAGCACAGCCACAGAAAGGAGGCTGACTTAGGAGAATACAAGACAGATCGAGTCTTGGCACCTGGTCCTCCCTAACCCTGACCCCCATACCAGTGATGGCATGCTGGGAGAAGGCCTCCACATAGACGAGGTAGTTGTGAGGACAATGTTTCTTGAGCCACTTGCAAACGTCCTGCTGGCTCCACAAGACGACTGGCCTTGTCAGGCCACCCAGTGAAGGGCTCGTATGGTACAAGCCGTAGTGATCAGAGTATAGCAGGGCCTGCAGGTAGGGAGGTAAGGTCAGTAGAATGAAGGCAATAAAAGTTGGGGGGAAGGGCTAAGATTTAGGTGGGATAGGTAGGTACCTGGGGGGTCTCTGAGCCTGGCTGTTGAAGGAGCTTGATTGGTCTACTGCTGGATGCCCTTTGGCTGCGGGAGTCATGCCATGTGAGGCTGGTGCCTGGTGTCCGAGGCAGGTGGTGAGGTATGTTCTCAGCTGACACTGTGTGCTCTAGGAGGGTCTGGCAGAAGCTGAAATGGGCAGAGGCTGTATGCAGGGGTGTGCATACAGAGTGGTCAGGGGCAGGCTCCTCCTCCCCTGTGACTTAGTTCCCTGACAAGTAAATCTTCTCTCTACCAATGAGAGTAATTTCACCTCTGGGGGAATCTCAAGCCCCTGAGACCAAAAAATAATAAACAAACAAACAAACAAACAAATAAATAAATAGAAAGAAAGAAAAGAGTTGTCTTGAGGAGTTCTTTCAGAAGATAAACTGGGGGCCAGGCGTGGTGGTGCACACCTTTAATCCCAGCACTTGGGAGGCAGAGGCAGGTGGATCTCTGTGAGTTCAAGGCCAGTCTGTTCTACAAAGTGAGTCCAGGACAGTCAAGGATACACAGAGACACCCTGCCTTGAAAAACCTAAAACAAAACAAAAACCCACCAGAAGATAAACTAGACATGCCTTTCCCTTTATCAGCTGATACTCCACATTCTGTCCCCAAGTGTGCTAAGATTAGAGGATGAAACCTCCCCATGGCCAGGCCTGGGGCGCTGTCCCCAGGGCTGCCCTGACTTGCTTTGCCCTTGTCCTTGGGCTGGCACACAGGCCTCCTACATGCCATTCAGGACCAGGGTGTGCACACACCTAGGTCTTTAATAGTCTTTTTTAACTATGACTCACTGACACAAAGTTTGAACTCTGGGAAAGCTGACAAGAACCTGTCAGACACAACTGGATTTCCCTTCTGTGCGGCTTCTGCAAGGCCCTACCCCAGCACAACTAGTGTGAACTGAATAGGATGCCAGCTAGGCATGGACTCGTCAGCAGAGACATGCTGGGGACCTTCTTCTCCCACTAATTCACTGCACTTGTTAATTAGTCGGTTTTAGGGCCATCTATGGGAAGCACTACTGACATTAGTTTGAGATGGCCAGTGTCTGGATCCCCAAGGCTTGCCCAGGTCTTGATGCACAGAAAGCACCCATAAGCACTGGATATGAACAAATGACTCTATGTGGTGCCTGCAAATCAACAGAAGAAAGAAGGTGGGCTTAAAAAGTGTGTGGCCACTCTCTGGGGTAGGCTCTTGAACCATAAGACCTATAATCAAGCAAGGTTCAGGGAGTTGGCACTGTAGTCTGAGGGCTTTGCAGGGCCTTCCCTGGCCTAGGGCTAGACTGGAAACCAGTCCAATATCTTGGCTATAACCACACCTGCCAGGGCTGCCCAGGCCCCGCCTATTTCCTCCCTGCACCGGGCCAGAGTCTGTCTTTCCCAACCTCAACCTCAGAATTATATGCCTCCTCCGCCCACCTGGACCTCAACGTTAGGGCTTGGGGGAGTTTCTGTGAAGTAATGGGCGGCCAGAGTGTGGTGTCAGCTTGGTGAAGAAGCTCCTGCCAGTCAACCCCACTCCAAGCGAAGGCCTGAGACTGACCAACGCCTTCCCGCCCCATAATGCTGGACAAAGGCCCTTGGACTCTAGTTAATACACCCCTTCCCCGGCGGTGGCCGCCCCCGGAAACCCTCTGAGTCCAGCTCCGATGCTGTCCTTGGGCCCTGGTATCCCTCCGGCTCCCACGCCGCCGCTCACGATATTCCCTGTTCCTGGGTCCATCCCAGCTCACCGTCCACATCCGGGCGCTCCCCGAAGCCTGCTCGCACAGCCCCGGCGCGAGCTCGCGGAGGGCTCAGCTTTGACCTCAACTCGGTGAACATGGAGCCCGCGGGTGCGCGGCTCGGGCACACGCCCCTTGCGGAGCACCCGGCGGCCGGTGTGGCCCGTGGCCGACGCTCACCGCGTCCCCACCCGCCGGAGCCGGCTGAGCCTAAGCCGGTCCCCGCGGCCGGGGAGTCTGCGCGGCAAAGCACCTGCCGCCCAGCCCTAGGCGCAAGGCGCGCTCCGGGAGCTCGGAGGTGTATCGGCGGCGCGCGGGGCTGCGAATGCGGAGGGCGTCCGCCAGGGCAAACGGCGTCCTTCGCACCTGGGTACGACTCCCTGAACCAGCCTCTCCTGCAACCCGCTGGAGGGCCTTTGCGGTTGGCCAGCGAGGAATGGAATGGTCGGTTTCCTCAGTCTGGGGGTGGTGGGAACCGTAATCACACCTGTGGGTTTTTACCCACCCGGTCCCTCCAAGGGCCGGACCAATCTCTCCTAAATACCTCTTTGCCCTAATGTGCTCATTCCTTTTTAAAAATTTATTAACGTTTTGGCGGAATGTATATCTGTGCACCACGCACGTACCTGGTCCCCAGAAAGGGACGTCGACCCGTGTCCTCTGCAAAAAACGAGAACTGCTCTTTTTTTTGTTTGTTTATTTATTATGTATACAATATTTGCTCTAACATATATGCCCGGGCAGATCTCAATGTAGATGGCTGTGAGCTACCATGTGGTTGCTGGGAATTGAACTCAGGACCTTGGGAAGAACAGCCAGTGCTCTTAACCTCTGCGCCACCTCTCCAGCCCCAAGACCTGCTCTTAACCACCGAGTTATATAGCTCCAGCCCCAGTAGCTCATTCTTTACAGGAGCATTCCCTTATCTCAGACACACTTTCCAGAGACACCCGCTGACCCTCGTTCGCGGGCCACTTTGCTGTGAATTCCAGGCAGTACTATCCCAGACTCATCTCTGTGGAGTCCTTGAGTAAGGCTCAGTTCTCAAGGGTTCTGTTAACAGACTCAATCCTGTACCTCCTTAAAACCCTGTCTGTAGTGGAGTTGGGACTGGTTGTTTGCTTCAGTACCTCACTGAAAGGCATTGGACGCAAAAGTATGGTTGCCTTGTCCAGCATGGAGTCCAGGCCGCAGCAACTTGCAGTTTTCCCTGCCTGCCCTAGAGCCTGGTGCAGCGGGTGTAAGAAAAGTGAGACAGAGAGGCACAGTCTGTCTCAACAGGTTGAGACTGCTTTATTGAAACACCGAGGGGCCACCAACCTAGAGGGGCTGGGAGACATACACACACACACACACACAGGCTACCAGGAAGTTACAGCTATTTTTGTGGTTTAACTGGGAGCAGAGTTGTTTTCTGTTCCCCTGGCATATTGTTTCTGCAGGTAGAGCCGGCCATACCTGGGGCCAAGCAATTCTTTATAGCTTGGGGTTATTGTCCAATACAGCCTAACTCATGACCTGCGGCTATTATTATTATTACCCAACAGGTGGGACTGGCATTGTCTTCCAGGAAGAGCTGCACATAGGCAGAACGCGTCTGTGCAAAGTACAGTGGCGTGCGTTCTCCACCCAGGGCACTGGGCACACAATCGGTCCCAAGCTTGTGACGCTGGTCCACACACTAGTGCACTATACACTTGTTCTGCGAAGGCGCGCGGGGGCCGGGTGGGAGTGCTCCCAGATCTGAAAGCTGAGCGCAGTCTGGACGGTCGGTGACCGCAAACCGGCTCAATACAGCCAGGCAAGTCGGAAGTGGTCATGGCAGCTGAACCAACCTTCTAAGACTAAGCGGCCATGCTTGCACCCGAACGTTCCTGAACAGGCCTACTGGGCTCAGGCTGCGCGTCGTGGCTGGCACGGCAATCGAACCCATTACCCGGCTGCGCTGCGGCTAGCAGTTTGCGCGCGTGCGCCTCTCCCCTCAGCACGCCCGACCAGCAGCCTTGACCGGAAAAGCTTTGCAAACCCACAGCTTTGACTTCCGCCCGAGCAGCTTGGTGGGCGGGGATTTCCGCGACCTCGCTCTCTCCTTCCGGGGCGCAGGTGACGTACTGGGTGCTTCTCTTCCAGCTGCGACACCGGGCCGAGAGGACGCTGAGGCTCCTGCCGCGTACCTGCCCCCCCTGCCTTTGTCTGTTTCGGCCAGCGACGCCGCCATGAACAAGAAGAAGAAGCCGTTCCTGGGCATGCCCGCGCCGCTGGGCTACGTACCCGGGCTGGGCCGGGGGTAAGGCGGTGGGCGGAGCTTGCCCCGGGACGGGTGGCTGGTGCCCTGGAACCCAGATCGCTCTCGGCCCAGTTGAGAACGATACTAGACTAGTAACCACGAGGGTTACATACATAGAGACCTCGTCTCGAAACAAAACGAAAAGAAGTGGCTGGGGGTGGTGGTGCACGTCTCTAAGTCCAGCATTGAGGCGGGGCGCGCGGGGGTAGCGGGGAGGCGGCGGCGGAGGCCTTCGTATCCTGAGTTAGAGACCAGCCTGATCTACGTAGCTAATTCCAAGACAGCCAGGGCTGCACAGCGAGTTCCAGGACAGCTAGGGTTACTTAGAGAAACTCTGTCTCAAAAACAAGATTCACATTTACCGCCACAAAATCCGAGAGGCACCTTATAATTTGGCATAATGCCTGCTGGACACAGGATTTTTTTTTTTTTTTTAAGTCAGAATAAACGGGTTCATGAGGCCTGATGCCACCCTGAGATGTAACTCAGGGATTAACTACGCAGAGGTCTGAACCTCAGTGTTTTGGTGTCTGACATAAGTAATATCTCTAAGCAAGTAGGCTGTAAGAAACAGTTGAGTCTCTGATGTATACAGTAAAATGTGCCACTCCTTTCTTCCCTTCAGCATCTTTCTAGGATGTATGGCCATAGGTCACCTGTTCAAATTCTCTGGACAGAGATGGCTATGCCTGCTAACCATAAGGTGTTGGGTAAATGAATAGTTCTCGTCCTACTTCTGTATGCAATTAAGTAGGGGAACATAAGTCTCTTTTGGTAATGCTATTAGAAGGGGAGCATTACACCCTTCTTCAGAAGACCCACCCTTTACAAGAAGGGTTTTAGTGTTCATATAAATAAACACACAAAGGAGAACAGAAGTCAAGAGACATTCAGCAGGGTAGTATTTTAGTCAGGTTTACAAAGAGGATTTTGAAGTGTCAGATTTGGGAGGAGTAAAGGAAAAGAGTGGAATTTGGTATAGACATGGAAAAAGGCAAGTAGGGGGCAAGTGAGGTGGCTAGAGGGTTTCATCCCCAGAATTCGTGGTAGGAGAGAACTGACCCTAGAAGTTACTGTCTTCTGACCTCTACACCTGTGTCAGGTCACACACACTAAATAAATAAATAAACAGTTTAAAAGGGAAGCTGGAAGTGTAGATGCATGGTGCCACAAAGCCCTGGTCTTTGATTCTAGCATCTTGTATAACCTCCTTAAAAATATAAAAGGGAATAGACAGGTGGCTTAGCAGTTAAGAGCGCTTACCACTTTTGTAGAGGACTTGAGTTTGATTTCTAACACCCACATCAGATTACTCATAACTTGCTTGTAACTTCAGTTCTAGGGGATCTGGTTTCCTTTTCTGACCTTCACAGGCACCTGCATGCATGTAGTATTTATGGTTTTTTTTTTTGTTTTGTTTTTGGAGACTGGATTTCTCTGTGTAGCCCTGGCTGTCCTGGATTCACTTTGTAGACCAAGCTGGCCTTGAACTTGCAGAGATCCACCTGCCTCTGCCTCCCGAGTGCTGGGATTAAATGCTTGCACCACATGCCCTGCAGTTACAGACAGCTGTGAACTGCCATGTGGGTGCTGGGATTTGAACTCAGGTCCTTTGGAAGAGCAGTCAGTACTCTTAATCGCTGAGCCATCTCTCCAGCCCCCCACATATGTTATTTATAAATACACAGCTTCACACACATACACATAAATAAAAACTAATGCAAAAGAGCAAGACCAGGCCTTGTGAGGCTAGAAAAGAAAGGAGTCCAGAACAGTGGGATTTACAAGAAGAATGTAGCTGGAGGAGGCCATGGGGACCATTGGATCTAGCATTAGGATAGAGCTCCCATAGTTTTCTGAGCTCCATTTTGAAAAGAATCACCTGACAGGTTGAGGATTGAAGTAGGAGTAGGCTAGAGGCAGGGATGGTAAATGGATTTCCAGCTGTGCCAGGGGCTGTGGTTTTGGAGGAGTGATTTGTCAATAGTGTTTGGGACAGGTAGAATGGAGAGAACACAAAAGGAAGACAAAGATGGTGGTACTTGTTATGGAATGGCTGTTAGTGGTTGATCATTCTGGAACAGTGCTGAGTCCATAAAAGAGGAAACTCAGTTTAGGCCTGACTGGAAGTGGAGAGTTCATGTTCAAGAGACAGTTGAAAATGTGAGGCCAGAACTGGAGAGGAAGGATTTCTGAAGGCCTGGACAGTGATGTGCAGGAGAAATGGACACACCTTGGGATGAAGAGAACTGTCTCCCACCTACTCCTTATAGCTTAAAAGCATGCAGTTCATTGGTGCCAGAGTCTCTGGAGGTTTCCAGAAATGTCAGAAGTGATGTTGCTAAATGATGATCAGAAGAGCGTAGCATCAGGGTCAGTTAACTAATGTCTCTGGACTTCCTCCAGTGCCACTGGCTTCACCACCCGATCAGACATTGGGCCTGCCCGGGATGCAAATGACCCTGTGGATGATCGCCATGCCCCACCCGGGAAGAGAACTGTGGGGGACCAGATGAAGAAAAATCAGGCTGCTGATGATGATGATGAGGATCTGAATGATACCAACTATGATGAGGTGATTTCTTTGGGGGTGGGGGAGGGTTCGAGACAGGGTTTCTCTGTGTAATAGCCCTGTCTGTAATAGACCAGGCTTGAAGGGTCTGTGTTGTAGCATTCAAGATTAACTGCTGGGTAATGCCATTAATGACATTTCTCCATCAGTGCTCCACATAGCACTTACCAGCCCTATGAAAGCCAGCCACAATAAAGTCTCAGGTCAATTCCAGCTTGTCGGAAATTTTCTCTTTTTTTTTTGGGTGGGGGGGAGGTTGACACAGGGTTTCTCCTTGTATCCCTGGCTGTCTTGGAACTCTCTTTGTAGACCAGGAAGGCCTCGAATTCACAGAGATCTGCCTGCTTCTGCCTCCACAGTGCTGGGATTAAAGGTGTGCGCCACCACCGGCCAGCTTGACTGGAATTTTCTATATCCAGCGACCAAAATGTGTTGTGTCTTCAGCAATACGGTCTTACCTTCTTGTTATGGTGGTCAACCAAGAGCAATGGGACTAGATTGTGTAGTTTTAAAGGGAGCGTTTGTGGATGCATCCTGTTAGTGTTCTGGGACCATCACTCTGAGAGAGACCCTGCAGGATGAATTTAGGATTCTCAGCAGCAGGGGGAACAACCTCTGAAGGATAGAACTCTCAGCCCACTTGGCAGGGCATATCTTTATTGTTACACAAAAGGCGCCTTTAAAGTCGATGTCTGGCCGGGCGGTGGTGGCGCACGCCTTTAATCCCAGCACTTGGGAGGCAGAAGCAGGCGGATCTTTGCGAGTTTGAGGCCAGCCTGGTCTACAAAGTGAGTCCAGGACAGCCAGGGCTACAGAGAGAAACCCTGTCTCGAAAAACCAAGAAAAAAAAAAAAGAAAAAAAGAAAAAAAAAAATAAAGTCGATGTCTGTGCACCAAAACCTCTTATCTGATTTAGGAGTTGCCTGAAGGAACTATTACCTAAGCATTTCTTATCCATACCAGACTTCCTGGTTGGGCTGGAGAGATGGCTCAGCGGTTAAGAACACTGGCTGTTCTTCCAAAGGACCTGGGTTCAAATCCCAGCACCCACATGGCAGTTCACAGCTGTCTGTAACTGCTGGGTGTGTGGTGCACACCTTTAATCCCAGCATTCAGGAGGCAGAGGCAGGCGGATCTCTGCAAGTTCAAGGCCAGCCTGGTCTACAAAGTGAATTTCTCTGTTACACAGAGAAACCCTTGTCTCAAAAAAGGAGGGGAAAAAGACTTCCTGGTTTGCCAGGTATGTCGAAGGACTAAGTTATGCAAAGACTCTGAATCCTTAGGAAGAGTAACTCCATAAATCTCAGATAAAAATCACTGAGTATTCATAAAAGGCTGCTTTAAAGCCTAGGTGCCATCACTCCAGAATTCATGCCTCTTACAGTGTCTCTGTTAAAATTGTGCTACTGCATCCCACATCTGGTACTGAGATTTTCAGTTAATGACATGCATGTCTCTTGTCTTAGTTAGGGTTTCTATTGCTGTGAAGAGACACCATCCCCACAGCAACTCTTATAAAGGAAAACATTTAATTGTGGCTGGTTTACAGTTTCAGAGGTTTAGTCCACTATCGTCATGGCAGGAAGCATGGTGGCATGCAGGCGGACATGGTGCTGGAGAGGTAGCTGAGAGTTCTACATCTCACAGGCAACAGGAAGAGATAGTAACACATTTCCTCCAACAAGGCCACACCGTCTAATAGCCATTCCCTGTGGACCTATGGTGGCCATTTTTCTTCAAACCACATTATCCATCCCTGCAGGGAACCTACCTGTGTCTTCTTAAAAAATTATGGTCTTTAATTAGCTTTAAAGTTGTGGGTTTCCACAAGGGTTTTTCATGCACCTTTAGTTTTGGTTAATCTACCCCCCAACTCTTGTCCTGCTCCGTCACTTGCATTCCCTGTTATTTAGTCTTTAGTCCCTAGTGTCCCTGTGCTCTACCTTCATGCCATGTTTAAATACTTTGCACACAAAAATACGACTTTGAAAGGCCCACAATTTTTAAAAACTCGAACACTTTAAAAGTTCAATGTCTCTTTAACTGTGAGCTCTGTAAAATCAAAAACAAGTTAGTATTTTTTTAATTCCAAGAAGGTGCTATGGGATAAAAACTCAGAGACTACTTAGCATGACCAAAGTTCGATTTGAGAGTCTGTGTTAAACTGGCTGGCAACTGTCTGGACAAAAGCACAGAGCAGCCCGAATCTTTATTACAGAGAGGTTTTTTGTTTGTTTGTTTTTGTTTTTTCGAGACAGGGTTTCTCTGGTAACAGGTCTGGCTGTCCTGGTTTCACTTTGTAGATCAGGCTGGCCTCGAACTCATAGAGATCCGCCTGTCTTTGCCTCCCAAGTGCTGGGATTAAAGGCGTGCGCCACCACCGCCCACCTTACAGGGAGTTTTTAAAGACAAAGAACACAGAACTACATCCTGAGCTGGGCGGCGGCAGCGGCGGTGGCTTTAATCCCAGCACTTGGGAGGCAGAGGCAGGTGTATCTTTGCGAGTTCGAGGCCAGCTGGTCTACAAAGTGAGTCCAGCACAGCCAGGGCTATACAGAGAAACCCTGTCTCAAAAAAACAAAAAACAAAAAAAAACCCCAAAAAACAAAACAACAACAACAAAAAAAGAACTACATCCTGGTCAGTACTTGCAGGGGGGAAGCAAGCAAGCAAATTTTTTTTTTAACTGTTTATTTATTACTTCAGTTTACATCTCCATCACAGTCCCCTCCCTCCACCCTTTCCAGGCCACCCACAAGCAAGCAGTTTAACAAGAGCCAAGAATATGCAGTTAGCTGGGGCATTTTTACCCCAAGTTTCTAGAACAGGGTTTGGTGTTTACCCATGGGACTTATCAGGGCAGGGAGTAGAAACTAAGAATGGGTTCTGTTGCATGAATTTTTTTTTTTTTTTTTGGTTTTTCGAGACAGGGTTTCTCTGTATAACAGCTCTGGCTGTCCTAGACTCACTTTGTAGACCAGGCTGGCCTCGAACTCACAGAGATCCACCTACCTCTACCTCCCAAGTGCTGGGATTAAAGGCGTGCGCCACCAATGCCCGGCTTTGCATGAGTTATTAATATTTATAACTGAGACATGATTACTAGGTCAGCAGAGTTATTCCTTAACCCCCTACTTATAAATAAACACACAGAGACTCATTGGATTTTAATACAACCTGAAGCACTGCGACTGGGCAGGTCTCAACCCTCTAAGCTAGCTTTCTACCTCCCAACCAAAAGGAGACTCAAAACATACAAATACCTAGGCCATTCAGCTAGGCTCATTACATGATTAGCTTGTAACTTAATTAACCCGTTTGTTCTGGTCCAAGTTCTGCCATGTGGCTGGTTACCTCTGCTCAGGTACCATGTGTGTCCTCTTCCATCTTCCTGGTGAACCTTCCTGTGCCTGGCACTATCCCAGAATCCTTTCTGCCTACTAGGTGTCCCACCTTCTGTTCTAACTTTTCCTGTAGGCCATAGGTCTTTTATTGACAGCTGCTACATACATACAATACACAAGATATCCCTTCCACAGTCTCCATTGCAATTGAGGGTGCACTTTCACAATAGCCTCTCCTAGCCTAGGGATTAAAGTCCTGTGCCACCCACAACCCGGCAAAAATAATATAACACTTAAAAAATATGCACACACACACACACAGATAATCAAAATAACCCTGAATATAAAGAATAATCCTGGAGGTATCAGCATGCCTGGTTCCAAATGACACTACAAAGCCACAGTTGTGACAGGGCTGCACTAGCAGATAGATCAGTAGGAAAGCAGACCCAAATACAGGGCCTCAGAACTAAGGCATTTGAGTTTTTACAAAGATGCCAAGAACATATGTACACTGTGCCAAGGACATCTTGAACAATTATCACTAGTAAAGCTGGGTTTCTCCTTATCCTTTACAAAAATCAACTCTAAATGAATCAAGAACCTCAATACATAATCTGAAGTTCTCATAATGCTAAGGAAAATGTATACCTTAGAATATAGGCATGAGTAAGGGTTTTCTGAATAGGATTCCATTTACTCAGAAATTAAGGCCAATAATCTACAAATAGGATCTCATGAAATTAAAAATCCCAGCACTGGGGAGGCAGAGGTGGGCAGATCTCTGTGAGTTCGAGGTCAGTCTGTCTATAGAGCAAGTTCTAGGACAGCAGGGTTACACAGAGAAATCCTGTCTCAAAAACTAAAAAAAAAAAAAAAAAAAAAAAAAGTTATTTGTGTGTGTGTGTGTGTGTGTCTGTCTGTCTGTCTTTCTATGCATGTTTGTTTGCAGTTTGTGTGCATGTTCTCAAAGAGGCCAGAAGAGGGTGTCTGATCCTCTGGAGCAGTTGTGTGCTGTTGAACACAGGCACTAAAACCAGAGCTCCGGTCTCCTCTCCTCTGCAAGAACAGTAAGCACTCCTTAGCTGCCGAATCATCTGTTTAGCCCCTCTATAGGAATTTTAAGATTTTTTTTTCCTATTTCTGTAAAGAATGTTGATGGGATTTTGAATTTTTATTTAATTCTTATTTGTTTGCATGTGTACATATGGAAATGACCACCAAAGCCAGAAGAGGGTGTCAGATCCCCTCGAGCTGGAGTTTATGGTGTGAACAGCTGATGTAGGTGCTGGAAATAGAACTTGGGTCCCTTGAAAGAGCAGTGAGTGTTGTTAACTGCTGAGACATCTCTTCAACTATGTCACTGGAATTTTGATTTAGGGTTGCGTTGAATGATTAGATTACTTTTTAATAAGATAGCTGTAACCGAACTTTTAAATTATTATTTATTTAACTCTTAT
>CAJQZJ010033208.1:293493-304265 GCA_907164525.1 Lophiomys imhausi | reverse complement strand
ATTCACTAAATCTAACTTATATTAACCTATCAGCCCCTACAGATAGCCATTTAAAAAAATTTCTCCGGCCGGGCGTGGTGGCTCACGCCTTTAATCCCAGCACTTGGGAGGCAGAGGCAGGCGGATCTCTGTGAGTTCGAGGCCAGCCTGGTCTACAAAGCAAGTCCAGGACAGCCAGGGCTGTTACACAGAGAAACCCTGTCTCGAAAAACCAAAAAAAAAAAAAAAAAAATTTCTCCGATCCATGAACATGAGTTTTCCCTGGTTTTTAATATGATGGTTATGGGTTTGTCATAGCCTTTGTTGTATTGAGATACATTCTTTTTAGTCCATTTTCATCATGACTTAACATGAAGGGGTGTTAGATTTTTGTCAAAAAGCCTTTTCTGCATCTATCAAGATAACCATATACTTTCTGTGACTATTATGAAATTATATTTTATTTATGTACTATTTTAAATTCTGTATGTATGTGTGTCAGTGTATGGGTGTGCACTGGATTCATTACAACTGAAGGTATGGGCAGTTGTGAGCTGCCTGATTCGGGTGCTGGGAGTCACGTCAGGTCCTCTGCTAGGGTAGTGCGTGCTCTTAACCTCCGAGCCACCTCTCCAGCTCTGATTTTATTTAAATTGTGAGCTTGCATATGAGTACGTGTGGAGCAGAAGCTGGTATTGATGCCCCCTGGAGTTAGAGGCAGTTGTGAGCTGCCTAATATGGTGCTGATTAGGAAGTTGAGGCCATTAATATTTAGAGTTCTTTTTTTAAAGATTTATTTATTATGTATACAGTGTTCTGTCTGCAGGTATATCTGCAGGCCAGAAGAGGGCACCAGATTTCATTATGGATGGTTGTGAGCCACCATGTGGTTGCTGGGAATTGAACTCATGACCTCTGGAAGAGCAGCCAGTGCTCTTAACCGCTGAGCCATCTCTCCAGCCCCCTAGAGTTCTTATAGAATGGTGTGTATCTGTATCAATTCTTGTCATTTTCTGATTTTGTAGTGCGTTTCTCTCCTTATCTTAACTATAACCGTAACAAGGTTTATTCTTTTCTGTAGCCTCATGGGAAATCTAACTGGGCAATGTACAACCAAAACTAAACCATCATGAGACATATGTTCAAGAATGCAAATTAATAATAAATAATAATAAATAAAAAGAATACTTACAAAGTGCATTGCTGACACAGTTGTGCTCTGAATTGAAAGATAAAGTTATTGATAAAGTGACTTGTGTCGGGCTCTCACCAGTCCCAGGAAGGGCTGGCTGACCAGCTCCCACAGAGATAGCTCAGATTCACTGTCCTTCTTTAGCAGGCTGTGAGAGAAAGCAGCAGAAGCACAGACAGCTGTCACTGCTGGCTCTTTTTGTAAGGAGATGCACCCGTAGGCTCAGCACAGCACGCTGGTGTTCTCTTGGACGCTCTTCCGCAACGCTCTTATGTTCTTGGACTTCGTTGTTGCTTGGTACAGACAGCTGATGTCTTTCAAGATACTTTTTAAGTATCTAATGAACATCTTTCATTTGAGAAAAATTATTTGTAGAATGTTAATTTTGAAATAATTTTAAACTTGCAGGAACTTGGAAAAATAATATCCTAAAAAAATAGAAAAGGGGCTAGAGAGGTGGTTCAGTGGTTAAGTACTTTTTAGTTCAGTTCCCAGCACCAACATCAAGCTTCTCACACTACTTCCAACTTCATTTCCAGCAGATCCAGTGTCTTCTGGCTTCTGGTTGTCTGCACATGTATGCCCAAAAATGTACACGTGCATACACACACACAGGCATAACTTTTAAACTATTTGTTAATATCTCTAAACACCTCCCAACCCATCAACCCGTGGCATATTAGAAGGCTACTTGTCCTCAGGCATGGTTCCTTGGGGTACTTGTCAGGAGTCCATACAAATGAGCCGTAGGAATATGGGAACAGTTGCAGTGTGTCTGCAGGGACACCAACCACAATCAGCGGAAGCTGTAGCGATCACCCGGCTCTGGCATTGCGGTGTCTACTGTCTCACTTCTGCTTGGGGTCGAGGCCCCCTCCATCTGTCCAAGACTGTCAAAGCTAAATGGAGCAGATGCTGCACCCCCGCTTGCTTCAGCGGTCTTGTCAGTTTGTCCAGCTTTTCCGAACCTCCTCTGAGGAAGTCCTGTGCCACGGGCTCTTCTGCCCACCTGAGCTTGCTGACTTGGGGCTGGTGCTGTACTTCCTGCTGCCTAGGAGCTAGCCATTGCTGTCTCTCACTTGAGGCCATGGTCGCTTCAGCGTCCATTGGCCTAGACTCAAGTGTGATGGGTTAGAGTTCTTTTTTTTTTTTTTTTTTTGGTTTTTCGAGACAGGGTTTCTCTGTGTAGCCCTGGCTGTCCTGGACTCACTTTGTAGACCAGGCTGGCCTCGAACTCACAAAGATCCGCCTGCCTCTGCCTCCCAAGTGCTGGGATTAAAGGCGTGCGCCACCACCGCCCGGCTCAGGTTAGAGTTCTTTAGTGAATTAGTAAGGACTCTTCAAGGGCATGCAGGCCAGCCTGGCCCCTGCCAGCATATGGACCTTTTCAAAGCCTGGGAAACTGAAATGAGCTGTGGCTTGGTATTGCTTAGGTGCTAGAGGGGTCTGGGCTGAGATGAGGCCTGCAGAAGGTGCCCGGTGAATGGGTGTGGGTGCAGAGCTGCAGAAGTCGAGGGAACTGTGTAACCAAACTTTTTAATTATTATTTAACATTAATTTATTTATTACTATATTCACTTATAACAAACACCAACAATTTCTTAACTGTTAATCCTATAAATTCCTACAACCCCTTTAACCTATCCACTAAACCTATTGATAATTATTTTCCTAACCTTTTACAATGATACAGTCTCTGGGGCAGGTCCTCAGTCGTCAGGAACACAGTCTTTGTTGTAGATTCTTTAACGCACTTAGCAGTCCTTTTTCTGGATCTCTCAGATGCAGGTTCGTCAGGGTAAGTTGGTTATTGCATTGTCTCTGACAGGTCTCTTGGCCTTTTGGCAGGGCACTGTCTGGAGTCTTTCAAAGTAAAGCAATGATGAGCAGCAGTGCCAAGTAAAAAGCCCTTCTCGAGTTTTCTGGGTCTTTTTATACATTCTCTCTAATTATGCATAAGGATGTTTTCTCATTGGCTAACCTTATGTCCCCCTTCTGAGGTACACATGTTAACCCAGACCATGAAATGAACATTGCCAGGTGTTCCCCACAGGTGCAAGTTTTTGGCTGCCCTGGACTCAGTTTGTAGACCAGGCTGGCCTTGAACTCTCAGAGATCCACCTGCCTCTGCCTCCCGAGTGCTGGGATTAAAGGCGTGGGCCACCACACCTGGCTTGTATGTTCTTTTAAGCTTTGTCTCATCTTACACAATTTTAGTAAATTATAGAAACCTAGAGAATATTGATACTATGTTATTAACTAAGCATCAGATTTTGTTTGAATTTTACAATGTTTCAATAAATGTCTTCTGGCATGGAACCTGGTCCAGGATTTCTCAGTGTTCTCTCTCTCTCCCTTCCTTTCCTTTTCTTTCTTTCTTTCTTGACAGGGTTTGTCTGTGTAACCCTGGCTATACTAGAACTCACTCTGTAGACTAGTCTGGCCTTCAAGACAGGGTTTCTCTGTGTATCTCTGGCTGTCCTGGACTCACTTTGTAGACCAGGCTGGCCTTGAACTCACAGAGATCTGACTGCCTCTGCCTCCCAAGTGCTGGGATTAAAGACGTGTGCCGCCACCACCACACCTGGCTATATTTTGTTTTTGTTTTGTTTTTTTTTTTTAAAGCTCATTTTGACATAATCTGGAATCACCTGGGAAGAGAGTCTCAATAAAGAAATTATCCAGATCAGGCTGGCCTGTGGGCATGTCTGTTGGGGTTTGTCTTGATTATTGATTGAGGTGGGAAAATCCACCTGAATGTAGGTGGCACCATTGCACGGGCCTTGAATTGTACAAGGGTGAAGAAAGCTAGCTGATCAGAGGTAAACAAGGGTGCATTTATTTTCTGTCCTTGAGTATTGATGTGCTGTGATCAGCTCCCTCAAGCCTCTCTGTTCATTATCTTCCTGAAGTGGTGGGCTGTAACTGGATTTGTAGATCGAATAAACCCTTTCTTCCCTAAGTTGTTCTTTAGTCGGGGTGTTTTATCACAGCAGCAGAAATGAACTGATATGCTTAGTTTTTTTCTAATTCAAAAAACTCCTCTGCCTTTTTTTTTTTTTTTTAAGATTTAGTTATGTATAAGAGTGTTTTGCATGCTTTCTGTGCTGGTGGGAAAGCTGGAAAGCTGACCCTTTAAATGTGTTGTTTGGTTCTTAGTTTAATGGCTATGCTGGGAGCCTCTTCTCAAGTGGGCCCTATGAGAAAGATGATGAAGAAGCAGATGCTATTTATGCAGCTCTGGATAAAAGGATGGATGAACGAAGAAAAGAAAGAAGGTATGTTACTTGATACTGTGTGTTGTAGAAGTTAGGTCTCTTTGGTGAAATTGGTAGGCAGTTAAGATTAGCATCTGGCAGCACATAGGGAGGAGCTTGGTGTCCTTTTCTTTACATGTTGGTATGGATGGACCCAGTTGTGGCTGAACCATATGCCCTGTTGAAAGGTGTTGCTAAGAAACCTCAAAAGCCATGCAGATGATGTCATTTGCCATGCGAAGCAATGGGACCACTGGGAAATCTTGAGAGACTTTGGGCCCTCGGCCGAGGATCGAGAAATATGAGGATTTATAAGCCAGAGAATTCCACATGGTCTTTCTCTTCCTCCTGCCCTCACACGCCGAAGAAGAGCACAGCAAGATACGCAAAGGCGTGGCATAAACCTGCTCAGAGAGAGTGTTTTAACGGTGTCTGTCTTGAGGCCCCAGAGCACCGGAAAAGTGAGTGGACAAGCATAGTTAAGAGGCTCCTTGGAGAAGCTTTCAGTCTTGAGACTTGCCTGGGCCAAAAAGACTGTGGAGGCGAGTCTTAGCTGATTGAGAAACCTGCCCTCAGTTGGCGGTTGGGACAGACTGACTTTATAAACTGGCCTTATGGACTGGCAAAATAAGGCCCAACAGACCTTAAGCTTAAAAGATACTACCTGGTGGGACTGCTGTAAACCAAGCCATCCTGCATGGACCTACGCTAAGAATTTTAATATCCTTTTACAAAAGTTAAAATAGTGTTATTTAAATGTTTTTAGGTAGATAATAGAATGTTCTTAGATATTGGGGTGTTTTAGATTATAGGGTTTAGGTTATAGGATTTAGGTATTTTATAGATGATTGATAACTATTAATAAATATAAGTGTGATAAATAAAAATTTCAGTTACAACCGTGTTTATCCAACTTCCAGACAAAATAAATTTCTTTTTGTTCTGTTTTATTTTGGGTTGGGAGGAAAGCTGTAATATGTCTGTTGACTTTGGAGGCCACATGGACCTTGGTCTGTAACAGCTGCATAAATAAATGCTGGGTATTCGCAGAACAGCCTCAAGGTTTAGAAGTGCCACAAAATGCCAAAGGGCAACTTCGACAGGTCAAGGGAGTCTGAGAAGGTGCTCATAGAGTTGTTGGAAGGGGGCCAGAGCTCACAGCTCTTGTCAGCTGGGAACTGGACACGGATTGCACCCAGCCTTAGCCTCTGTTGATAGCAGGTGATTAGGGGGAGAAACTTAATTATCTGGGGCTAGTGCTCCCTGTGACCATCGAGAGACTCTGAACTCTTTAACTTTTTGGGGGAGCAGTGAGAAAGAAAAAAGAAAAGGGGAAAGAAACACACACTCAGTGGATAAAGCAAAGGCTCCAATCCCACAAGCTCTAACAAGCTTCAACAGCTTCGTACATATGTAACCGAAGTTTTTAATTATTATTTAACATTAATTTATTTATTACTATATTCACTTATAACAAACACCAACAATTTCTTAACTATTAATCCTACAAATTCTTACAACTCCTTTAACCTATCCACTAAACCTATTGATAATTATTTTTCTAACCTTTTAGAATGATACAGTCTCTGGGGCAGGTCCTCAGTCCTCAGGAACACAGTCTTTGTTGTAGATTCTTTAACGTACTTAGCAGTCCTTTTTCTGGATCTCTCAGATGCAGGTTCGTCAGGGTAAGTTGGTTATTGCAGTCTCACCTTAAATAAGGTTTGATGCTTTCTTCTCTCTGGGAGACCCCAGCCCCTTCGCATCAGCAACTCTGCCACTCTACTTCAGAGTCCTTAAAGCCAGGCACAGTTTCCTTTAGGCCACTGTTCAGACAGGTCAAACCCCTCTAGGCAAAAGCTGAGCCACAGGGTTTAGTCCTTGGCCTTTTGGTGTCTTGCTCAGGCTTTCTTTGCTCACCAGCTTCTTTCTGCCTCAGGGAAAGAAAGTATGTGTAACCGTATGTTTTTCCACTTGGCCTCTTTGTTCCCAGAAATAATGACTCTGAGACTGAATTATTTACAAATGCCTTGACCAAATAGCTTTGGCTGATTCCCTGACTAGCTCATAATTAATTAATTAACTAATTAACTAAAAATGTATTTATTTTATGTGCATTGGTGTTTTGACTGCAAGTGTGTCTGTGTGAGGGTGTCAGATCCACTGGAACAGCAGTTACAGACAGTTGTGAGCTGCTATGCAGGTGCTGGGAATTGAACCTGGGTCCTCTGGAAGAGCAGCCAGTGCTCTTAACCACTGAGCCACCTCTCTAGCCCTAGTGCATACTTTATAATCCCGTTTATTTTACACTATTTCCTGCCACATGGCTAGTTTCTGCTCCTCTGTTTTCATATGTCTGTCCCCCTCAGTGTCCGGGGCAAATCTCCCCTCTCTCTTGGTGTTATCCCAGAAAAATCTCTCTGCCTGCTGGATGTCCCATCTTCTATTTCTAGGCCTGTAGGTTTTTATTGACAAGTGATGCTTCTATACAGTACACAGAGATCCTCTCCCAGTATGAGCTCTTAACCAGTGAAGTCTCCCAGTCCTTTCTTTTTTTGCTTTTTGTTTTTTGAGGTGGTGTTTCATTATGTAGCCCAAGGTGGCCTTGAATTCATGGGAACCCTCTTGTCTCAGCCTTCTGCATGCCCAGAATTGTGACCTGTGCCATCATGCTCATCTTAGGGTTGCCAACTTGAATATTTGTTTGTTTTTACTACTATGAATGTTTCACCTGCATGGATGTGTGTCCCTGGTGCCCATGGAGGGCAGAAGAGCATGTTAGAGCTCCAAAAACTAGAGTTACAGATGGTTGTAAGTTGCCGCCATATGGGTACTGGTAACTGAACCCAAGTCCCCTGCAAGACCAGCAAGTGCACTTAGCCTCTGAGCTGTCTCGTTAGCCCTAGGTTCTATCCCAGAAAATCTTGAAATGGGCAGATAACAGTGATGTCATTCTCTCTGTTAAGTAATTTGGAAATTGAGTCCAGGCGGCAAGTGAAATCTAGGTCTTGTGATTGGAAACAGTGGTTTGCAAGTTCGTGCCACGTGTGTCCATTGTGAGATGGGTTGGGTCAAATGAGGCTGGTGGGTGAAGCAGACTGTAGGGAACCTGAAGGGAGCAAGGAACTTGGGTACCTGTTTAAGATGTGACTCTGGTATTTGTCTTGTGGGGCTTCAAGGTAGCATCTTACCCTGAACTCTGCTGTGGTAAATCTGTTGTGTTTATGTTCACTCTGTATTTCTTAAAATGACAACTTTGTGAATTCTGTGTCCTAATTTTGGGAAAGTGTAACCGAACTTTTAAATTATTATTTATCACTTATTTATTTATTACTAAATTCACTTATAACAAACACCAACAATTTCTTAACTTAATCCTATAAATTCCTACAACCCCTTTAACCTATCCACTAAACCTATTGATAATTATAACAACTACTTTCATAACCTTTTAGAATGATACAGTCTCTGGGGCAGGTCCTCAGTCGTCAGGAACACAGTCTTTGTTGTAGATTCTTTAACACACTTAGCAGTCCTTTTTCTGGATCTCTCAGATGCAGGTTCGTCAGGGTAAGTTGGTTATTGCAGTCTCACCTTAAATAAGGCTTCATGCTTTCTTCTCTGTGGGAGACCCCAGCCGTCTGCAGGCCAACTTACTTCTTTTGAATCAGGAACTCAGCTGCTCTGCCTCAGTCCTTAAAGCCAGGCACAGTTTCCTTTAGGCCACTGTTTGGACAGATCAAACCCCTCTAGGCAAAAGCTGAGCCACAGGGTCCAGTCCTTGGCCTTTTGGTGTCTTGCTCAGGCTTTCTTTGCTCACTGGCTTCTTTTCGCTTCAGGGAGAGAGCTGGCCATCAATGGCCAGCCGTTTTTTCAGCAGGACTCTTGGAGCTCTCTAGCATCAGGGGCCTCTTCTTCTTCTGGGCTCCATGCACTGTCCTTAAATAGGAGGAACTCTGTTTCAGCTTAATTTGGGCTCCGCCCACTTAGCAGCTGAAAACAATGTCAGGCCAGATACTTTGTTTCAAGTCTATTGAGTCTTTTCTGTTTTCCTGACTTCAAACTTGTTTTTCAGTCTATTAAGTCTTTCCTGTTTTTCCTGACTTCATGCTGATAATGCTCTTCAGGCCCCGAATTAAGAGACAATATCAGAAACTCCGGTATATTTTCTAAATCTAATTTATCTAACCCCTACAGGAAAGTTTATAGAAAGTAAGCACACGATAACACAAAGCATAATTATGTTGCTGTGTAAGTTTCGTTTGTTTGGCTTTATTGTTGAGACAGGGTCTTACTCTAGTGCACGCTTCCTGGAATTTGCTATATAACCTAGGTTGGCCTTGAACTCAGAAATTTTCCTGCTTCTGCTTTCCAAGTGACAGGATTAAAGACAAGTTCCATGTGCCAAGAAGAAACCATCTTTGAGCCAGGCATAGTGATGCATATATAATCCCAGCGTTTGGGAGTTAGAGGCAGGCAGATCCCTGAGTCCAGGCCAGCCTGCTCTACAGAGGGAGTTTCAGGGCAGCCAGGGCAACACAGAGAAACCCTATTTTGAAAAACAAACAACAACAACAAAAAAAAAAGTGAAGTGAGTCTGACTTTTCCAGAGCTGGTGATGTTGACAAAATAGTCTTCTGAGTTGCAGGGCACGGATGGACTGCCGCAGCTTCTGCTTACCATGCAGTCGGCAAGAGGAGACAGCTGTCATAGCCCCACCATGAGAGTAAATTCTTTGGTAACATTGAGCAAGCTTCATTTTCTGTCTCCCTAAAGCAGGATTTGAAATATAGCATTGAACACAGGAAAGGATAGGATTTATATAGCCCAAAATACAAAACAAAACAAAACAAAAAGCCTGCAAGACTGGGGAGTTTACAAGGGTTGGGGGATTTCCAGAGGAATTTTTGTTACGTAGGGATTTGGCTGAACATTTTTAAATTACCAGCGGAACATCTTACCGGGTGTGTTTAAGGTGTGAGTCAAACTCCATAGGGTGGGCAGCATGTCAAATTCCAGATCAGGTTAAAGCCGACCAGCTTGAATTTCACAGCAAATGGAAATGAACTTGTTTTGAGCTCATAACAAAATGGCTCCCATCGTAAAGATGGAGTTAGGCCGGCGCATCACAACTGACACTGCGGAGTGCAGTATTTAAGTGTTTGCTGATCAGGTGTGCAGTTTAGAGGAGTAAAATATATTTTCCCTTATAATGGATTTTTTTTTTTTTGGAGACAGGGTCTCTCTACATTGCCCAGGCTGTTATACGTAGAGCAAGGCTGGCCTTGAACTCACAGAGATATGCCTACCTCTGCCTCCCAGTATTTAGATTACAGATTGTGTGCCAACATGCCTGACCATAATGGATTTATTTTGATGTAAACATATTATTACTTGAATATCTATGAAAGTAGCATACCTGGTTTCTTCATTTTCCACCTGTTTTCATTTGGTAAGTAATTGAAAAATTAAATTTGTGATTATATAGGCAGTTACCTAAAATATATTGTAGTTAACTGTTAAATACATAAATTGGTTTTGGTTATTTAATTAAGGTAGACAACAAACTAACTTTGTAGTAGACCTCCAATTTTTTTTAATGGATTTTATTTTTTAAGATTTATTTTATGTATATATATATATATTATGACTTTTTTGCCTACATATATGTATGTGTACTAAGTGCATTACCTAGTGCCCATAGTTGTCAAAAAAGGGCATTCATTGGCCCCTTGAACTGGGGCTGTGAGAGCTGTGAGCCACCATGTGGGTCCTGGGAGAAACAAACCTGGGTTCTCTATACGGACAAGCGCTCTAAGCCCACATCTAGTATTTCTCCAGACCCTATATCTATATTCCTAATGCAGGCACATATTTTATTTCCTAGAGAGCAAAGGGAGAAAGAAGAGATTGAGAAATACCGAATGGAACGTCCCAAAATCCAGCAGCAGTTTTCAGATCTCAAGGTGAGCAGATAGGCTAGCACACTGTTTCCCAGACCTTCACTTAAGCTGCAGCCGCAGCAGCCGCAGCACCCTAACTGCTTTGGTGTGTAACACTGTTACTTAGCTCCGAAGATTAATTGCTTAGGGGATGTTTGTGCTTCAGTGTATTTGATCATCTGTCATATATGTTAAAAATTAAAACAAAGCAAAAAGAACCCTTTTCTTTTATGGTTAAAGATAAGAAAATAGTCTTTATTAAATTTCTCTCCATTTAGATATAAGCTTTCTAAACTTCCTAGTAGACTTTGACCTGATAATTTACCTTTTAGTAAATGTCGCGCCCGCCTCGCCAATAAGGAAAGCGCCACACAATCAGGATTCTTCTGACAGCATTTATTG
>CAJQZJ010033208.1:250238-286330 GCA_907164525.1 Lophiomys imhausi | reverse complement strand
TGTGTGTGTGTGTGTGTGTGTGTGTGTGTGTGTGTGTGTGTGTGTGTTTTGTCTTGTTTTTGAGATCGGTCTCACTGTTAGCCTGGACTGACTTTGGGCTCACCATGTAGTTAGTGCAGGTGGTTTTAAACTCAGAGCGATCTCGCCTTAGCCCTGAGGTGCTGACACAGTATAGGCTGAGCCTCCTTATCCTGCTTGTCCTTTTTTCTTGGTACTGAGGATTAAGTCCATGCCTCATATATACCAAGCAAACATTTTCCTGTCAGACTAATCCCTAACCCTGCATATTTTAAAAATCAAATTAATGCTGGGCACGGTGGTACACGCCTGGAGACCAGCCTGGTCTACAAAGCGAGTCCAGGACAGCCTTGTATACACAGTGAGATGCTGTTTCTAACCCCCCCAATCAAATTTTACTTATTTGTGTTTTTGTTTTTGCTTGTCATAGTTTTGTTGTTGTTGTGGTGGTGGTGGTTGTTTTTGGTACTAGAGATCAAACCCAAGGCTGTACATATGCTAACTGGGCAAATATTATACGAGCCACCCAAACTCTTTTTGTGTGGGTGTGTGTGGTGGTTTGAATAGGATGGCTCCCATAGACTCATGTGTCTGAATGTTTGGCCTATAGGGAGTGGCACTGGTGTTAGGAGGTGGTATGACCTTGTTGGAGGAAGTGAGTCACTGTGGGGCGGGCTTTGGGGTCTCCTATGCTCGAGCGATGCCCAGTGTGAACACAGTCTCCTTCTGCTGCCTTTGGATCTATATGTAGGACTCCCAGCTCCTTCTCAAGTGCCATGTCTGTATGACTCGACCGTGTCTCCCGCCATGACGATAATGGACTAAACCTCTGAAACTATAAGCTAGCCCCAATTGTTCACCTTTATAAGAGTTCCTGTGGTCATGGTGTCTCTTCACAGCAATGAAACCCAAACTAAGATGGTGTGGGTGGGGTCTATATGTGCCACATACTTGAGGAGCTAGAGTAGGAAACCAAGACTGGAAGAGGTTGTTAATTGTCCTGCTCTGTCATGTGACACTTGAGGTCTCTCACTTGAACCTCAGCTTTGTTTTGGCTAGACTGACTGGCGGGCGGACTCCTAAGATCCCTCCTAGTGCTGGGATGACGGGTGCACACGGCTGTGTATACTTTTTATTTGTTTGTTTTTTTTTTTTTTTTTTGGTTTTTCGAGACAGGGTTTCTCTGTGTATCCTTGGCTGTCCTGGACTCACTTTGTAGACCAGGCTGGCCTCGAACTCACAAAGATCCGCCTGCCTCTGCCTCCCAAGTGCTGGGATTAAAGGCGTGCGCCACCACCGCCCGGCTGTTTGTTTGTTTTTTTATGTGAGTGCTAGGGATTTAGTTTAAGCTTTATGCTTGCTCTGAGCCACCTCCCCAGACCCCAGACCCCAGGCCTTTAAGAAAAGAAATTTTGTTTTGAGTCAGGGTCTCCCTACTTTGCTGACATACTTGAGTGCAGACCAGAGCTCTGCCTACCTCTGCCTCAAGAGAAAACCCTGTCTCCAAAAAAAAAAAAAAGAATAGAATGAACTGTTCTATTGAGCTTAAAGAAATTACCAACCTTTTACTTACGAATTTCTGAATTTAAGTCAGTCTTGGAAGACATTTCTTTTCTTTCTTTCTTTTTTTTTTCTTTCTTCGAGACAGGGTTTCTCTGTGTAGCCCAGGCTTGCCTGGACTCCCTTTGTAGACCAGGCTGACCTCAAACTCACAGAGATCCACCTGCCTCTGCCTCCTGAGTGCTCCGATTAAAGGTGTTCACAACCATGCCCAGCAGAAGACATTTCTTATATGTCTACTTGAGTTTTTTTTCCCCCTAGGATCTTTTAGGATCTCTCTGTCTTGGTTTCTTTTCTTTTTCTTTTTTTCTTTTCTGGTTTTTGCTATTTTGAGACAAGGGTTCTTTGTGCAGAGCCCTGGCTGTCCTTTAACTTGCTTTACAGACCAGAACTCACAGAGATCTACCTGCCTCTGCTTCCCTGAGTAATGGAATTAAAGGAGTGGATTCCCACACCCAGTTTTGGTTACTTTTCTTTTTTTTTTTTTTAAGATTTTATTCATTATGTATACAATGTTTTGTCTGCATGCATGCCTGCAGGCCAGAAAGAGCACCAGATCTCATTGTAGATGGTTATGAGCCACCATGTGGTTGCTGGGAATTGAACTCAGGACTTCTGGAAGAGCAGCCAGTGCTCTTAACCTCTGAGCCATCTCTCCAGCCCGTTGGTTACTTTTCTATTGGTGTGATAAAACACCATGACCAAGGCAACCTATAAAAGAAAGCATTTAGCTGGGCGGTGGTGGCGCACGCCTTTAATCCCAGCACTTGGGAGGCAGAGGCAGGCGGATCTTTGTGAGTTCGAGGCCAGCCTGGTCTACAAAGCGAGTCCAGGACAGCCAGAGATATTCAGAGAAACCCTGTCTCGAAAAACCAAAAAAAAAAAAAAAAAAAAGAAAGCATTTAATTTGGCTTGTGGTTTCAGAGGGTGAGAGTCCATGCTGTGGACTGAAGGAACAGCTGAGAGCTCATGTCTTGATCCACAACCGTGTTACAGAGAGAGAAGGAGAAACACACACTGGGAGTGGCCGAGTCTTTTGAAACCTCAAAGCCCCCCTCCAGTGACACATCCCCTCTAACAAGGCCATACCCACTAAGCCTTTCCAAATAGTTTCACCAACTGGAGACCAAGTATTCACACATGAGCCTATGGGAGCCATTCTTGTTCAACCCTAACCCCCAATATTGACCCTTGTAGATTCCCCACTTTCCATGTAGAAGACATTTTCTAATCACTAACTTTTGTTTGAGTTACAGTAAGGTTGTTTTCCTCCTGACTACTTACTCTTGGTGAGGTTTGTTGGGAGGGCCTCCAGGGTCCTTGATAGTTCATTGTTTGAGACACTGTGGTCATGTCTGGCTGATTCTCACCTTTACCTGTCTCACAGGTGTCTGACTCAGTGAGTGGGCAGACTGTTGTGGATCCCAAAGGCTATTTGACAGATCTGAATTCTATGATCCCCACCCACGGAGGGGACATAAAGTGAGTTTGCTGCAGAGCTGGTGGGTTGAAATGGGAACTCTAATTGCCTAGGGTGTTGTGGGTTTTGGGGTTTTGTTTTGTTTTGTTTTGTTTTTTTTTGTTTTTTCCAGACAGGGATAGCTCTAGCTGTCCCGGAACTCACTTTGTAGCCAGGGCTGTTACACAGAGAAACCCTGTCTCAAAAAAAACAAAACAACTAAACAAAAAAAGATATGACACGGATGTTCTGAGATGTGTAGAAACATATTTGTATTCATTTACTGTGTGTGTTAAATATTTTACAAGTAATGTCAGTGCCTGTGATGAGCTAGAAAGCAACTTGTTAATTGTGCCATGTTTCCTGTCTGGACATTCAGGCCTCAGTTTATTTGCTCAATACCCCACAGAGTTCTTTTGGATTTTGTATCCTTGGCATGTCTTCCTTAGCAATTTATGCCTTGTGTCTGAAGAGGGTGAGGTGCACTTGCCCTGCCTCATGCCACACCTCTGGTAGTGTGGCCTGATGTTTTGTGCCTTCTCATTCTTACAGTGACATCAAGAAGGCACGACTACTTCTCAAATCTGTTCGCGAAACAAACCCACATCACCCACCAGCGTGGATCGCGTCAGCTCGACTGGAAGAAGTTACTGGAAAGCTACAAGTGGCTCGGAACCTTATCATGAAAGGGACAGAGATGTGCCCCAAGGTGAAGCCTATAGCCTATTCCTCTTGACAGCTGAATGATTTCTGGTTCCCAGAAACCTCCTGTGTTCTGTCAGGCATGGTACCTACCAACAAGGTTCTAAATGGAGAGAAAGGAGTTTCTTTCTTTCTTTTGTGTGGAGTAGAGACTGATCCACCATTATAATGGCAGGGTAAACATCACTGAAAGTGACAAACTGGGCCGCAAATATAGGACACCTAGAGGTTGAAGCCAGAGAGATGGCTCAGCAGTTGAGAGCACTGAGTGCTCTTCCAGAGGACCTGGGCTTGATTTCCAGCACCCACATGGCAGCCCACAACTGTCTATACCCCCATTTCCAGGGCATCTGACACCCTCTTCTGGATATGCATCCAGGGAAAACACCCATTTACATAAAATAAGTAAATTTGAAAACAAAAACATAAAAAATCTTTCAGGTTAATGCCAGGTCTTAGTATATTCCAGCACTTGTGTTTTGGGAAGTGGGATGATTAGACAAGATTAAAAAGTAATTAAAACCAACCGGATGTCATAGGCTTTTCTGTGTGGACTAGGTATTCCCGAGAGTGAAAGAAACCCTCCGTGGAATTCTCCGAACTTTAGGCACAAATCAGAACTTGCCAGGCAGATGTTCTTACTGCTCTCCCCTCCCCCCAGAGTGAAGATGTCTGGCTAGAAGCAGCCAGGTTACAGCCTGGGGACACAGCCAAGGCTGTGGTGGCTCAAGCTGTCCGTCACCTCCCACAGTCTGTTAGGATTTACATTAGAGCAGCAGAGCTAGAAACAGACATTCGAGCAAAGAAGCGTGTTCTTCGGAAAGGTAAGCCTCCCTGGGAGGTAACCCTCAGAATGTCCCTTGAAGGTGTTTTTCTTGCTTTCTGATGTGTTGTTCTCATGGAGAGCAGTTTCACTCTACCTTTGCTCAGAAATTTTGTGAGAGTAGTTAAGAAGCTGGTAATGCCAGCTAGGCCTTTTCCTGGGCTGGTTTTCAGCCGTTGGACTTTCTGTGAAAAGGAACTCTAGTAGGGTAGCTTGCATACTGATTGGAGGCCACGTTCTTGCTTTTCTGTAGTGTGTGAGCTGGACAGTCACTGTCATCCAAGTTTTCCTTATTAGCAGTACAGGCGCAGGGTGGTGACCCTGCAGGTACAGCCCCACCAGCACAGCCTGTGCCCTGAAGATGGAACTTTGACGTGCACAAAGGTCCAGAAGAATTAGTACAGAAACATCACCACTTTCATGTGCACACAGAGCAAATGCCAACTGTGTGTCATACAGCGGGTATCACTCCTTACCTGGATGAGTGATCCGGTGACCTAGACCCTTTAAGGACTGGATCTCCAATTGGTGGTTTTGCTTCTTTTGACTATACCCTGTCTGTCTGTCTGTCTGTCTGTCTGTCTAACTCTCTCTCTCTCTTTCCTCCCCGCCCCATTTTTTTCCTTTTCCTTTGGGTTTCTCTGTGTAACAAGCCCTGGCTGTCCTAGACTCACTTTTGTAGACCAGGCTGGCCTTGATCTCACAGAGATCTGCCTGCCTCTGCCTCCCAGGTGTTGGGATTAAAAGTGTGCACCACCACGACTAACAATTACAGATGGCTTTGAACTGCCATGTGGGTGCTGGGATTTGAACCTGGGTCTTTTGGAACTGCTGAGCCATCTCTCCAACCCCTTTCTTTTCTTTTCTCTCTTTCTTTCTCTCTCTCTCTCTCTCTCTCTTTCTCTCTCTCTCTCTCTCTCTCTCTCTCTCTTTCTTTCTAGACAGGATTTTATATGTAGCCCAAGCTGGTCTCAAATGCATGCTTTTTGGTTTTGCCTTGTGGGTTCTGCAGGTTTACAGTATCATTCCAGGCTCTCCTCTTAACTTTATAGTGGCATTTAGAAGCACTAAATTAAGACTCAAAAGCCTCTTAACTGTAAAATAGTCTACCCAGAGTATACTAGGAACTAGGAACTTGATTGTCACCTGAGAGTCAGTGTTGGTCTTATAACTTGATTAAATTGTTCTGTCTTTGGATTAAATTAAATTGTCCTCTTGGTGGTGAAGTTTGGAAAAGTAAAAGTAGGGTATAAAGCATATGGGAGCTGCTCAGACAACTTTGTACATTCAGAAGCCTATATACTCTGCTGTGTAGGTTGGTGTATGTCTGTGGTTATGCTTCATGTAAGATTCAGGTCTTGGCTTATAAGGCCTTTTTGTGTTCTGGTGTTCTTAAGGGTTAGGGAATATCCAGGTACTCTGCCAGGCCAGAATTCCTTACTAAAGTAAGGGCTATATAGAAGGCCTGTCTTCCATGACTCTGGGTGTCTTAGTTAAGGTTCTATTGCTGTGAAGACACACCATGACCACAGCACTCCCCGGGACAGGGTTTCTCTTTTTTTTTTTTTGGTTTTTCGAGACAGGGTTTCTCTGTGTAACCCTGGCTGTCCTGGACTCACTTTGTAGACCAGGTTGGCCTCTGCCTCCCGAGTGCTAGGATTAAAGGCGTGCGCCACCATGCCCGGCTGACAGGGTTTCTTTGTATATCTCTGGCTGTCTTGGACTCACTTTTGTAGACCAGGCTAGCCTTTAACTCACAGAGGTATGCCTGCCTCTGCCTCCCTAGTGTGGAGATTAAAGGCATGTGCCATCACACTCAGCAATTACAGACAGCAGTGAACTGTCATGTGGGTGCTGGGATTTTGAACCTGGGTCCTTTGGAAGAGCAGCTAGTGCTCTTAGCCGCTGAATCATCTCTCCAGCCTGCCCTACACAGGATTTCATTCTTTTTTAAAAAAATTTATTTATTAATTATGTATACAGTATTTGTCCTGCATGTATGCCTGCAGGCCATAAGAGGGCACCAGATCTCATTATAGATGGTTGTGAGCCACTTTGTGGTTTCTGGGAATTGAACTCATGACCTCTGGAAGAGCAGTCAGTGCTCTTAACCTCTGAGCCCCCGTTTCTGTCCTGGACTCTCTTTGTAGGCTAGGCACCTGTCTCTGCCTTCTGAGTGCTGGGATTGAAGGTGTGCACCACCACGCCCAGCATGACCACGGCAGGTCTTACAAAGGAAAACATTTGATTGGAACTGGCTTAGAGTTCAGAGGTTTAGTCCCATTATTGTCTTGGAGGGAAGCATGGAGGCAGACATGGTCCTGGAGAAGGAGCTGAGAGTTCTACATCTGGATCTGCAGGGAAGAACAGTGAGTGAGCTGCTAGGCCTGACCTGAGCTTCTGAAACCTCAAAGGTTCCCCGCCCCCAGTGAAACACTGTCTCCAACAAGGCCACACCTCCAATAATGCTACTCACTGTGAGATTATGTGGGCCATTTTCATTCAGACCTCCACACTGTGTATCTATCTTCTGGCCATCTCTCAGTTGACTCAATGAATTTAATCCTAGGTTAAGCCTTTTCCCTTTTGATTCCTGTGGTCCTAATGCTTTTCTGGAGCCATGAATGTAGCAGATAAGTCCTTAGCTTCTCATTGTGGGAAGTGTCTGCCTGTGGCTTAGTCATCTTAGTGGCATCCATGCTGTACCTGCCTCTGTTCCATCTTTTCTGTGCTCTTCCCAACCTGACGAAGCTGATGCATGTATCCCCCTCTTGAGGAATGGTCAGGCAATGCTCAGTTCATGGAGAGACAAGCTGTTTGAGTTCTTAGCCAGTACTAGTTCCCTGCTGGGACCATCTCTTGTAGTAGTAAATATATATATAGTTATTAGCAGGGTGGAACTATCCCTGAACTTGCCAATCATAAATAAACACACACAGAGACCTGTTGGAATTATAATATGGTCTAAGCACTGGATCTGAGCAGATCTTACCCCTTTAAGCTAACTTTCTACTTCTCCAGATAAAACCCATAGATACTTGCACGTTCCATGGGCTGTTTCTCTCCATGCCATGCCGATGTCCCAGGCCACATGGAGTTCTGATCCCTCACCCATGGCGTCTGTCTTTTTTCCTCCTCCTCTCTCTTCTCCCCCTCTGCCTTTCACTCCCCATCCTGTGAACCTTCTCCCTGCCCAGTCACAGGCTTCAGTTTATTAAAGCCAATCAGAGAAATGGGTAGCGGGCAGGCAGGGTTACACAGCTTGGTACACGTGATGGGTTCATACAGTAAGGAAGATAGCAAGCAGACCTTGGAGCAAATTAGTTTACATTGGAATACATAGTAGATCACCCCATCAATCTTCCTCAGTAGATGAGCAGATAAGTCAGGAGAGTGCAGCTTTATTCTGAGAGGCTTTGGTACTGCACTGTGCAAGCTTTCCCAAGGATTGCATGGGTAGTCCCCAGGCGTTGGATCTGTGGGGTCAGAGGAACCTAGACCTGTTGCTGAATTGTCTGTTGCTTTAGGTCTCACTATGTAGCAAAACCCTGGGTACTTACCAAATAGACAGGTGGGGTCCACTGTGGAGTTCAGGCTCTGAGGTTAGGTGCTGACTTCCAGTAGATACTACAAGAACATCTTGGTTCATCATGGAAGGAAGTCCCAATGTGCCCCAGAACATGGTACCCTGCAAAATTCCCCCAAGGGTGCGCCCTTTGGGTTTGTACGGAATGTCTCCCATTTTTCTGGCTTCTCCATTTCAAGCACATGGTGTCCCTGCTTCAGCTCCTGTCACCATAGTCAGGGCCACCTGAGGCTTTTTGCAGCAGAGCAGCCGATCTGCTTGGCTCTGTGAGAAGAAAGGGACACTGCAGAGGCTGCTTACCCTGCTAGGTGGCACAAGGGTTAGAGGAACAAAGTCCTCACATATAGCAGGGGAGCCCTGCTACTATTGAGTAGGCTGACCTATTTGACAAGCCACGCTGGCTTTTCATACCTCCCCCAGATAGTATACCTTATGCCCCTTTCGTGTGAGTTTTATGGATCTGCATGTTCTACAACATTAATCCTTGGGTAGCTGCCCAGAGCTACCTGGGATTGCTGCTGTTTTCTTTTCCATGATTTGTTTTTACTCATCGAAACCTGCTCGGTAGGCCCTTCCGTAGCCTACCTACTGGGAATTGAATTTGTATCCTCTGCAAGAGCAGCAAGTGCTCTTCACCACTGCCATTTTCTAGCCCTTGCTTTTTACTTTTTGACAGAGTCTCGATATTTATCCCTGGTTGGCCTGGAAATTGCTGTGTTGACAGGTTGGCCTTGAACTCATAGAGATGACCTCTGCCTCTCAAGTGCTAGAATTAAAGTTACGCACCATCATGACCAGCTTTTCCTTTGTTTGTTTTTTGTTTGTGTGTCAGAGAGAAAGTGAGTGTCAAGGAGCAGGGTTCTCTCTGCTCTCCATTATGAATGAGGTGACGTTGAGCAGAGGCTGAGGAACCTGTGTGGGAGTCTTTTATTTATTTATTTATTTATTTGGATTTTCAATGCAGGGTTTCTCTGTGGAGCCTTGGCTATCCTGGGCTCACTTTGTAGACCCGGCTAACCTTGAACTCACAGAGATTCACCTGCCTCTGCCTCCTGAGTTCTGGGATTAAAGGCTTGTGCCATGCCCAGCAATATCATGCCCAGCTGTGAGCTACCATGTGGGTGCTGAGATTTGAACCTTTAGAAGAGCAGCCAGTGCTCTTAACCGCTGAGCATCTCTCCAGCCTCCTGTGTGGACTTCTTTATAGATTTCAATTGCAATCTGGAGCAGAGGGTAGGTGGCTTTTGTTGTTGTTGTTATTATTGAGAGTGATGTTGGTGGCATTACAATTCTGTTACTCTTTCTGCTGTTCTTACCAGAATTATTCTAAGGATAACTTTCTTAAATCAAAATTTAGTTACTCTGATTTTCAGTAAATTCATTAGGTTTATTTGCTGCTTCCAGAATAATGAGCTGCTCTCCACCATTCCTTAGTGGCAATGAATGAGATTTAAGATGGACTTTTTTTTTTTTAATGCTAGGTGTTAAATTCAGGATCTTATGTGTATTCGTCAAGCGCTTTGCTACTGAACTACAGCCATCCCCAATTTTTAACATTTAAAAAAAATTTTTTTAAAGAGGTGTTGTCTCGCTGGGCAGTGGTGGCGCACGCCTTTAATCCCAGCACTTGGGAGGCAGAGGCAGGCGGATCTTTGCGAGTTCGAGGCCAGCCTGGTCTACAAATTGAGTCCAGGACAGCCAGGGCTACACAGAGAAACCCTGTCTCGAAAAACCAAAAAAAAAAAAAAAAAGAGGTGTTGTCTCGATTAGCTAGGTTAACCCCAATCCTGTTACTCAGTTTAATCTAGAAATATCCCAAGTGGCTGGGTCTGGGGATCTTCATCACTGTGCTTGGCCCCTGCTATGAACGCCTAGATTTCGTGTATTTCGTCCTTCAACACATTGCAGTGTGTGGGTGGGGAGTTGGATCCAGGATTTCATACATGCCAAACAAGCACTTTACCCAGATCTACATTGCAGGTTTTTATAGTGGTCTCTTTCATCCAGTTTCACTTGAGTTTAAGTTAGCCTGCATTCAACCACAACATGAAAACTAATAGAAAATTGCAGAAATAATCAGGGTGTGGGGACACATCCCAACCTGTGAAAGGTAGAGGCAGGAGGATCAGGAGTTCACTACATAGAGACATCTTTGACTATATAATGCTTGAGGGATATGAGACCCTGTGTGTGTTAAGTGGGCAGTGAGCTCACACATTCAGAAATTTGCAGGCTGTAGAAATAAGTCATTCACAAGTTTAAGTCACCATTCTGGGAAGAATGGTGGAACTTCTGCCAACCTGATGACCCTCACGCCGCGGTGGAGTGTCCGTGCTACCTGTTGTGCTGCTGACCAATCAGGGAGTCCCTGTCCCAGTTATCTAATGGTCACATATATACCCACACATAATGACACATGTACACACATGATAACATATATATATCACACACATAGATTCTGGTCTGCTACAGAGTATCCCATCAGTGTTCTGTAGGAGTTCCTTCCAGAGTTTGCATGACTTTTTCCTCTTTTTTAAAGCTTTAGGTCTACTTTTTTTTCCTCTTTTTTTTTTTTGAGATATAGTTTTTCTGTGTAGCCCTTGGCTGTCCTGGAACTTGCTCTATAGATCAGGCTGGCCTCTAACTTACAGAGATCTGCCTGCCTCTACCTCCAGAATGCTGGGATTGAAGTTGTGCACTACCACCACCCAACATTAAGTCTTAAGGGAAAACAATCAGGAGGGTTTTGTTTTTGTTTTTTGGGGGACACTGGACATTTAAAATATATTTTTAGTAAATCATATGTGGATTTTAGGTATATAGTTTGGTGGTTTGGGGGGGGGTTGTTTGGTTTTATTTTGTTTTGGTTTGGTTTTGTCACTTTCGCTGTCCTGGAGCTCACTCTGTATTTATGTGACAATTCCTACTGATACAACTTCAATGACCTTTGGCTATTCCTTTCTTTCTGGTACACCAAGATGGCTCCTGTCTGGCTTTATGTCTACCCCAATATCAAAGAACCCACAGAACGGGCATGTTTGTAGCCCTTGATTATCATCTGGGAGGAGGCTTCTTACCCAGCTGACTGTGTCCTTCTGACACTCTTGTTTTTTTGACCTTTCCCAGCCCTTGAGCATGTTCCAAACTCTGTTCGATTGTGGAAAGCAGCTGTTGAGCTTGAAGAACCTGAAGATGCTAGAATCATGCTGAGCCGAGCGGTGGAGTGCTGTCCTACCAGTGTAGAGGTGAGTCTGCCAGGCTCAGGACCTCCGCCCAAGTCCAGTGCCTGAGATGTATGCTGGTCACTTGGCAGTGGAGGACATCGTAAGGCCTGGAATGGTATTCTACAGTAGCTGCCACAGCACAGGTGAAAGTGCAAGTGATGTGTACTCCACACATGTGGTAGGTGGGCAAAACTGAGTCTTTATTCCTCATCCCTGATAGCTATAGAAAACCGTGTTGGGAACTGCACTCTAGCGTGTGCATGTGTTCACAGGCACACTAAAATAAAGACTCTGCACACTTTGAGGGTGGAATGTTGCAGTCGGTAGCATTGAGGCATAGGAATTCCAGAGGGCCAAGAATAGTCACACAGCTGCCTGGGAACCCACCCTGCTCATCTTTTGCCAAGTGTGGCACATTTACGCAGTGCTCAGAACCTGTGATCAAGAGTTCCATCTGCCTTTTGTGCTTTCCAGGGTCAGAAGCATAACTGAACAGCTCAGACCTGAAAAAGTCTCCTGTAACGATATCGGCTCTGTTTAAGCTTCAGGCTTCAGAAGGAACTTTGCAGACATGCTGTGGGCTACTGAGACTGGCTCGCCGTCCAGCCTAGAAGATGCCACTTGTTGGCACCAGCATTCAACACACTTCTCTTTTTTTTCTGATGTCTTTTGTGTAGCTCTGGCTTGCTTTGGCAAGGCTGGAAACTTACGAAAATGCTCGCAAGGTCTTAAATAAAGCCCGCGAGAATATTCCTACAGACCGGCACATCTGGATCACAGCTGCCAAGCTTGAGGAGGCCAACGGGAACACTCAGATGGTGGAGAAGATCATTGACCGAGCCATCACCTCCCTGCGGGCCAATGGTGTGGAGATCAATCGGGAACAGTGGATCCAGGTTAGTTAGGCTTGCTGCCTAACTATCAGCACTATATCAGCACTAAGGAAGCTAAGGCAGGGAGATTCCAAGTTTAAGGCCAGCCTGCATGGGCTACATAGCAGGACTCTGTTTTGAATGAGTGAATAAGTAAATACACTTTTTTCAATTTCATTTTATGTATATGGGTGTTTGACTGCATGCATATCTGTGCTCCAGAAGAGGCACTGGAGTTATGGATAGTTACAAACTTCCATGTATGTGTTGGGAATTGATCCAGATCCTCTAAAAGACTAGCAAGTGCTCTTACCCACTGAGTCTTATCTCCTGAGAGTTGGGGTCTCACATAAGATTCAGGGTGCAGGGTCATTGTGACTCTGTGTCATCAGTTCTGACAGACCCAAAACCTTGAGCTGTCTTGGTGTGAATGCAGATGTGGATGACTAGTATTCTTTTGCTAGTTGTCTCAGAGTTACTGTTGCTAGGATGAGACATCATGACCAAAAGCAGTTTACTGTTCATCATCAAAAGAAGTCAAGACAGGGACTCGAACAGGGCAGAGGTCATGGAGAGGTACTCCTCATGGTTGCTCAGCCTGCTTTCTTACTGAACTCAAAACCACGAGCTCAGGGTTGGCGTCAACCACAATGGGCTGGGCCCTCTGCCATCAATCACTTATTAAGAAAATGCCCCACAGGCCTGCCTACAATCTAATCTTGTGGAGGTATTTTTTTCAATTGAGAATACCTCCTCCCAGATCAATTTAGTTTGTATCAAGTTGACATAAAACTAGCCAGCACATAGGAAACATAGTGTAACCTCCTGAGGTCAGCCCCTGGTATCTTTGTCCATTAAGCTGTGTTGGCATTTCTGTTCTCTGTTGATCTGTGTTTAAGGTTTCTAGTAGCTGTGTTTTTCCTTCTACCTTGATTTAGCTTTTTTGTGTCTAGAAAATAACTTTTTTTTTTTCGAGATAGGGTTTCTCTTTATAGCTCTGAATATCCTGGAACTCACTCTCTGTATACCAGGCTGGCCTCAAACCCACAGAGATACATGTAGCTCTACCTCCTGGGTGCTGGGATTAAGGCATGCACCACCATCGCCTGGCTTAGAAAAAAGTTTTTTTTTTTTTCACCAGACATGATGGTTTAGGAAGCAAGAATACCTGGTTTAGGCCGGTTTACTCTACACAGTGAGTTTCAGTCTAGTCAACACTATCTAGTAAGACTTTTTCTCAAAAAATGTTTTCTTTTAATTTTGGTTGCCTGCTTTTCTTTCTTTCTTTGTTTCTTTCAAAGAAAAGCGCGTGCGTGCGTGCGTGCGTGCGTGCGTGCGTGCGTGCGTGCGTCCGTGTGTGTGTGTGTGTGTGTGTGTGTGTGTGTGTGTGTGTGTGTGTGTCTCAGAGGTAACAATATTTGGATCATAGCTCTTACCTCTGACCTTGGAAAAGTCTTATTGTCTGTCCCTGCATGGTGTACTCTAGAACAACTGGTCTGTGAACTTCTTGAAGATTCTCCCCTTGGCCCCTCTCTGGGTGTAGTAGTAGTGATAAGATTATGGATCTGTTTGCTAGATAAAAAATCCTAGGTTGATACTTTTTTTCTTCTAGTACTTCAAATATGTACACCACTGCCTTCTTATATCTGCATTGTGCTCTACGTACTATTGTCTTAAAAAAAAAAAATTGAGCCAAGTATGGTGGCACATGCCTTTAATCCCAGTACTTGGGAGTCAAAGGCAGGCAGATTTCTTAGTTCGGGGTCAGCCTGGTCTACAGAGCACATTCCAGGACAGCCAGGGATACATAGTGAGACCCTGTGTCAGAAAACAAAAGCAAAAATCTGGCAAGGATGTTACTGTGTAGGCCTAGCTGGCCTTGAACACTCAGTCTTCCTAAGAGCTAGGATTGTAGATATGTACCACTGAACCTCCGGCAGTTGTTTTGTTTGTCATCATTGGTTTTTCTTTTTTTTTTTTTTGTTTTTTTCGAGACAGGGTTTCTCTGAATATCTCTGGCTGTCCTGGACTCACATTGTAGACCAGGCTGGCCTTGAACTCACAGAGATCCGCCTGCCTCTGCCTCCCAAGTGCTGGGATTAAAGGCGTGCGCCACCACCGCCCGGCTCATCATTGGTTTTTCAATTTGAGTTTTTTGTTTATTTGCTGTTTATTTTGTTTTGCTTTGTTTTTTATTTTTAATTGTTTTATGTGTATAAATATTTGTCTGCATGTATGTCTGTGTATCATGTGCCTGATGCCCATGGAGGCCAGAAGTCGATCAGATCCCACAGTTACAGGCTGCCAAGTGAGTTCTGGAAACTGATCCTGGGTGCTCTGGAAGAACAGTCAGGGCTTAACCCCGACCATCTTTCCAGCCCCCTTTATTATTATGATTAGGGTTAGGGTTATTTTATTTCTTTGCCTCGTGTTTTGAGACAAGGTCTCATTATGCAGCCCTGGATGTCTTGAAACTCACTGTGTAGACTCAAATTCATAAATCTGCCTGCCTTTGTCTCTCCAAGTGCTGGGATAGATTTTTGTTTTTAAAGACAGGGTCTGTGCAGCCCAGGCCAGTCTGGAACTCAAGATCCTTCTGCTTCTGCCTCCTCGGTGGTCGGACTGTTGGTGTTGTGTTACCATGCCGAACTGGGGTTAGGATTTTCAATGCACCTGTGATGAACGAGTCTTGAAACAGTCTAAGTGAAAAGCAATTGTTTGCTTGCTTAGGCAGGCAGTCTCAGTATGTAGCCCTGGCTAACCTAGAATTTGCTTTTCCTGAACTCAGAGATCTGCTTGCCTCTGCTCCCTGAGTGGTAGCGTTAAAAGTCTGCAGCACCATGCACAGCTGGAAGACCATATGTTATATGATTTCATTGGCATAAAATTTTCAGTCAGATATGGTGGTATGCATCTTTAATCACAGTACAGCACTTGGGAGACAGACAGATGGATCTCTCATCTGTACCACCACCCTTGGATGTTTATTTTGAAATAAAAATAATTTCAGGTACCCAGGAATGTTGCAAAACTAGAGTTTTTAGGTACTCTTTAGTATAAGAGCTTAATATAACCTCTATATGCAGCAGGATTGTACTTAAAATGTAGTTTCATTCAGTCATGTGGTGTTTATTGAGCACTTATACACAGGGTAGTTAGGAGCATCCATGAGCACACAAGGTGGTAGATAGGCTGTTTGGGGCTGTGAGATTATACGCCCAAGACAGCAGTTACCTTACTTATTAATCACCATTCAGGAATAGCACTCACTTTACAGCTCTGACTAAAAACAAACAGAATTTCCATGTTTCTCTTTCAGGATGCTGAGGAGTGTGACAGGGCAGGGAGTGTGGCCACCTGCCAGGCGGTCATGCGTGCTGTAATAGGTATCGGGATTGAGGAAGAAGATAGAAAACACACCTGGATGGAAGATGCTGACAGTGTAAGCTTGCTTGCTTGTTTCTCAGTCTGTAGCCTTTCCAGGAACGATGGCCCTTTAAATGAGTAGGCTGCTTTCCATATCTTTTTCCCCTCCTTCTCTTTTGTCTCCTTAAAAGTCTTTGTGATGCAGTTGATTTTTTTTTTTTTTTTGTCTGTTTTTGAGACAGGGCCTCACTCTGTAGCCCAGATGTACCTTGGACTGCAGAGCCTTCTCATTGCTGGCATCTCAGGAGCATGTATTACACGTAGCTCTAACACACATGTTTTAGATGAAGTTGCAGTCGTAAGGGTAGCAGACTTCTCCAAGCTTACTGTTTTGAGTGCTTACTGAGTGAAGAAGGCGGCTATTGCCAAGGTGGGCGTGTGTGTACATGTTACAGCATGTATGTTAAAGTCAGGAGACGGCTTGCATGGGACTTGATTCCTTCTTTCTACTGTGTGAATTCTGGACATTGAACTGGTTAGGCTTCGTGGCAAGTTCCTTAACCTACTGAGCCATCTTGCTGGTCCATTACCTATCACTTTTTCTTTCTTGTTTGTTTTATTTTATTTTATGTGTATGGGTATTTTGCCTGCGTGTGTCTGTGCACTGTGTGCGTGCTGTGCCTGCAGAGGCCAGAAGTGGGTGCTGGATCCCCTGGGACTGCAGTTGCCAGTTACAACAACAGAGAAGTTGTTGGAAGCCACCATGTGGGTGCTGACAGTCAAGCTCTTGGGTCCATAAGAGCAGCCAGTGCTCTTAACTGCTGAGCTGTGTCTCCAACCCCTGCCTATCACTTGATGTATGTGAATGTTGGGCTTGTGTGTGTGTGTGTGTTTTAAGACTTATTTTTGTTTTTGTGCATGTATATACATGTCCTAGTTAGGGTTTATATTACTGTGAAGAGACACCACCACCATGGCAACTCTTCTAAAGGAAAGCATTTAATTGGGCTTGGCTTACAGTTTCAGAGGTTTAGTCCATTTTCGTTATGATGGGAAACATGGCGGTGTGCAGGCAGACAGGAAAAGCTGAGAGTTCTGTACCTGGATCTTCAGGCAGCAGAAAGTAACAGTGACACAACAGGCAAGGCTTGAGCTTTGGAGAGTTCAAAGCCTGCCTCCTAGTGATACACCCTCTCTGACAAGGCCACAGCTCCCAATAGTACCACTTTTATTTAAACCACCATAATATGTGCATGTGTACAGGTGCCATGTGTCTGAAGATACCTGCAGAGGCCAGAGGAGGGTGTCATATCCCCTGGAGCTAGAGTTATTGGTGAACTACTTGATTTCAGTGTTGGGAACCAAAATTGGATCCTTTGTAAGAACAGCAGATGCTCTGAACCACTGACTCATCTCTCCAGCCCCTAAAATCACTTGAACATAGGAAAAAAAAATATCTAGAGGCTCCAGGCCTGATATAAGCCCGTAACCACAGCCACCCAGAAAGCTAAGATCGTAGATTCAAGGCCAGCCTGGGAACTGAGCAAGACTGTTGGAAAATAACAAATAGAAAAGAGTGAAGAATGTAGCCCAGTGGAGAGTGCTTGTTTATCATTACAAGGGCCTGCACTGGGTGAGGATAGGATGACGTGGGGAGACTAAAGGAAGCAGAGCCTAATAGTGTCTGCTGTGATTGTACTAGGTTGGTGGACTTCTCATTCTCTTTGTGTAGATTTGTCTTGTACAGGTTTGAACAGCTTAACCTTTTTAATGGAAAATAGATAATATTCCTAGTTAAAAGCCACCATGTATACACACGCGCGTGCGTGCACACACACAACATAGACACGTATATAGTTGGAGCTTAGTGTACATGCATGCTTGCCTTAGCCTCAGCCATACACATGTGCATGTTTGTGTGCATGTGTCATCCTGAAGGATAAAACTGGTACTGCTCTTACCAGTTCTTGTTGGAAGCCAGCGTCCTTCTGAACCCTCTTCAGCTTTTGTGTTCCCGTCCTCGGGTGTTCTTATCGTATACACTGTAGTTTAATCAGATCAGGGCCACAGCCCATTTGCTACCAGATGCCATCCCTGAGAATTGCAAGAGGCTTGAAAAAGCACCGCTGTCTGCCTGATTCCACCGGAAGGCAGTCCTGCACTCCCTCCCTCACGGTGTCTCTGCTCTAGTGTGTGGCCCACAATGCCCTGGAGTGTGCGCGCGCCATCTACGCGTACTCCCTGCACGTCTTCCCCAGCAAGAAGAGTGTGTGGCTGCGAGCTGCGTACTTCGAGAAGAACCACGGCACCAGGTACGCGCTCAGCTTCCACTTCCTGTCTGCATGGGCGGGTTCCAGCCTCACCTTCCTGAAGATCTGCACGGGATACCATTTTGGGTGTGTCTCTCTGTGATCATGAGCAAGTTACAGGGAGAGTAGACATCTTTGTGGCCCTTGGGACTTTGAAACGGCCTCATTCTTTATGACCCTTCCATGACTGGATAATCACTATTTTATAGCTGAGAAACCAAGGCACGAAGGAAGCCTGTTCTTTACTAGTACCCTGTGCATCTCAGAGTGTCTGATGCAGGCTGTTAGCGCTTAGGTCCTGCCGTTAGCAGTGGGCGGTACAGTATCAGGGCCAGGCAGTCTGTTTTTCATTTAAGCTGCACTAGCTTTCTGGGGTTTGCCTGGTTTTTGTACACAGAAGGAGGTCCTTGACAATTTCCTTTAATTGTACTCTTTAATAGAAAAAACCTTTGGGTCTGCCTTATTGGCTGTACATGCTACATGCTGACTAAGTTAGGCATTGTCATTTCTTGTTTTAAATGTGTAACTCTCTAGGGTACTGGGCTGTAGTCCCTGGGCACCCTCTGTCACCCTCTTTTGGGTCCTCAGCTCTTCCCTATGTTGGATGGGCACAGACCTTGCTGGTTTCACCAAGGTTGCAGCTCCGACTTTGAGCCCTTGTTTGTTTTCTGATGTTATTTAATGCTAGTTTGTTTTGTTTTTCCTTTTCTTCTCTCTCTTTTTTTTTAGGGTTTTCGAGACAGGATTTCTTTGTGTATCCAGCCTGAGTTCAGGCCGGCCTTGAACTCACAGAGATCCGAGTGCCTCTGCCTCCCGAGTGCTGGGATTAAAGGCATGTGCCACCACACCCAGCAGTTACAGACAGCTGTGAACTGCCATGTGGGTGCTGGGATTTGAACCTGGGTCCTTTGGAAGAGCAGCCAGTGCCCTTAACCACTGAGCCACCTCTGCAGCCCTAGTGTTAGTTTCTGTAGGACCTCCTCCTACCCTGACAACTGACTTTGTATTTCATAGTCAACTCCTTAGGGAACTTGAGGACTTTCTAAAGTGATTCTGGTGACTTACCTTCTGAATGTCACTTGATATAGTCTTAAGTGCCAATTGCATAGGATCCTGTCTTGTCAGGTGTGGGTTGGGACCTCATGACCCTGCCTAAATGTACCCTGCTGTCCACACAAGTGTTTCAGGGTTAGACTCCTCCTACTAACATATGTTTTTCTTGCTGCTACCTCACAGGCTGATGAGGAAAGTCATCAATACTTGGGCTCAGGCTTTAGGGAACATGGTGTTGCTTCTGTAGGCGCTTTCAGTGTAATATGGTTTCTTTGGCTTGCTGCTGAACACGAGGCCAATAGGGTTGTCAATGAAGGTACTTGTGACCAAGAGTGACCAGGTGGTGGTCTGTGGTGGATATCCCAGAGATTTCACACCCAGTGTCCAAGGCTGACAAGTGTTCTTCCCAGTAGTACCCTTTCAATGAGATCTTTTGGGAGGGAGGGGCTGGGGGTGTCAGGGACCTTAATCTTTGTCAGTGAATCTAAGGTGTCCTCTCAGCTTCAAGATAAAAAGGCCTTCACTGTCAGCAGACTGCCATGTTATCACTGCCCCCAGGATACAAGGCTATAAAAAGCTCTGGTGTTTAAACAATGCTTTGCTTTATAGAGCCCTCTTTAGTAGTTGATTTTAGCTTCTTTATGGGAAGGAAAGATTTCCCCACGCTCTCCCCATCGTAAAATGTAGTAAATCATTAATAGCACCGAACTTTGGAGTGGTAACTGTCTTTTCAGTATCGTGGAGGCTGTGTGCTCTGATTTATGATCCTGGCCCTAGTGACCATGGCCTCTATCTTGCAGGGAGTCTTTGGAAGCACTTCTGCAGAGGGCTGTGGCCCACTGCCCCAAGGCAGAGGTGCTGTGGCTCATGGGTGCCAAGTCCAAGTGGCTGGCAGGGGATGTCCCTGCAGCAAGGAGCATCCTGGCCCTGGCCTTTCAGGTAGGTAAAGTATGCTTGTTCTGGGAGGGGTCAGCTTTGGTGCTACTGTGGCCTGGCCTCAGAACTTATCCTGTGCATTTTCCTTGGGATATGCCATGGTCTAGTCTAGAGACACTGGATTATGTGTGTGGCCTGGTCTATGGGACCAAAGCATGAAGAACTCCCCAACCAGGAACATGGACCTCTTAGTCCTTTCTACCTAGTGTGATCACAGGTCAGATATTCCAGAGTACAAAACCAAAATGCAAGCTGCCTGGGTGCTTCAGTACTTCTGGGAGCATGGAGCCCATTACAACAGCCATGCTTACCTGGCCTGACTAGGTCTGTTACAACATGTATAGTTGTATAGTGTATAGTGTGTGGCAGGGGTGGTGACAGACTGTGTGTGTGTGTGTGTGTGCACGTGAATTAGAGGTCAGCCTAGAGTGTCTCCTCTCTTTCTTTCCCCCTTATTTTTTTTTTTTTTAAGGAAAGGATCTTTCCTGGAAGTGGAGCTTAGAGCTTGCTTCATCTGGATACCAGTTAGTCTTTAGAATCCATCTGTCTCTACAGTACTGGGGTTAAAGACACACATTGCCATGCCTGAACAGAAGTTCATTGAATGTCTGGCTTTTATGTGGTTACCGAGCAAACACTTTACCCACTGAGCCACCCAGTCCACATGTAATGTTTAAAAAATAATTTTATCAGCCGGGCGGTGGTGGCGCACGCCTTTAATCCCAGCACTTGGGAGGCAGAGGCAGGCGGATCTTTGTGAGTTCGAGGCCAGCCTGGTCTACAAAGCGAGTCCAGGACAGCCAGAGATATTCAGAGAAACCCTGTCTCGAAAAACCAAAAAAAAAAATAATAATTTTATCACAAAACCAATCCTAGTATTTTATGATACCATAGCTGTTGGATTCTCTTTGATAAGATAAAGAGTGCCCTACAATATCAGTCTGGAACCATAGCCCAGGGTGACAGTGAAGTTCGTCCCTTGTGAGCAAACGCCAGAACAAGAGCTAACTTGGGTCAGTATCTTGCTTTGGCTGTCACCTGGAAAGGACGCCTGCAGAGCAGCTGACGTCCTGTCCACATGCAGTTTTCTAGCTTCATGCCAGAGCTCTAAGATGGTTCTCCTTTCCCATAACCGTAGGCACCATGGCCATGTTGCAGAAGTCCCTAAGGAGGGTGGACCCAAGTCTGAGTTTTTATTACTCGTAGACTGCGTTTGTGTAGCGGGTCCATGCCTTTGGGAGCCCTTTATGCTTCATTATCTACACCTTGAACATCTTTCTACACTGACAACATGGGTGTACTGGTGTGACTAGATGCGGAGAAGGGATGAAGGTAGATGTAGCAGGTCCTGACACACAGACATGAATTTGAGAGGCTATGCAGAATTTGGATGGATCCTAGAGAGGTGGCGCCACAACACTAGCTGTTTTGGTACCATGTAGGCTTCATCTGTGCAGGAGTAAAAGCAGATGTGGGTTGGTTTGTTTGTTTTTTCCTTCAGGTAAACTTGGCCCGGGCTGAGGTCTACCCTGTGACTTGTGCAGCGTGGATTAGCAGTAGCCATCGGGGCAGGCAGCCCAGCTCAGTTTTCCAGCTGCCTGTTTTTGATTAAGTGTCATCTAGCCCTGGTCACTTTTGTGCTGAGCTTTTTTTGATGCAGCTTGCTTGTTCTGCAGGCCAACCCCAACAGTGAGGAGATCTGGCTGGCGGCTGTGAAGCTGGAGTCAGAGAACAATGAATACGAACGAGCCCGGAGGCTGCTGGCCAAGGCTCGGAGCAGCGCGCCCACGGCCCGCGTGAGTGGTGGGTGGGGGAGGGTTGGCAGAGTGCCTCTTGGCTTAGACATGGCATTTGGAAGGAGTGCGGTGAGTAGGACGACAGTTCATGCCATAGGCTGGTCTTGTTACTGGGCTTTAAAATGCATTCCGTGTTTACCTGTACCTTTTGTGTTCACAAAAGAGCTACATATGAAAACTTAGGAGGCACAGGACAGATGTGTGAAAGATGTCTATGATTTCAAGCATGTGAGGTGAAGGTAGTTAGCATCTAGATAAGTGATGTAATTACTCCCTCGTGTGACAGTGCCTGTCTGCTTTTCAGGTGTTCATGAAGTCTGTGAAGCTGGAGTGGGTGTTGGGGAACATCACTGCTGCCCAGGAGCTGTGTGAGGAGGCTCTGAGGCACTATGAAGACTTCCCCAAGCTATGGATGATGAAGGGGCAGATCGAGGAGCAGGGAGAGCTGATGGAGAGGGCGCGGGAGGCCTATAACCAGGGGGTAAGCCTCTGACAAGGTGTCTCAGGGAGCGCAGGAACTCAGGAACAAGATGTCTCAGCAGCATGACATTACTCATTTTCCCACGCCTCTCAAAGACATGGATGGCCAGTGGTCAGGGACAGAAGTTGGTGCTTGGGACTGAGCCTCTTTCCTTTCACTGTGGGAACCGTGTTTTTGTTTTCTACAAAGCTATACACTCTATGTTTGATGTATGAAGTGCACACCCTGTCTGTACACACATGTACATGACATGTACTGTACTCATGTTTGCACAACACGTGTACTGTACACACACATACATGTTGTACATACAGAGTCCACAGACATCCTTTGTATACATGTACATAGCACAACTACACACAGTAAGCCTACCCTCACCTGTTTGCAGGTGCGCACCACAGGGCCATGTCTGTAACCTATATGGAGAATTTGAAGCATGTGTCTCACAGCCCCGAACTGCTCTTAGAAGCTGACTACAATTCTCAGGGTCTTTTTTGAATGCTCTCTGAGCTCTTTTTTGCTCTATATTTTGGTCACAGCTAAAGAAATGTCCTCACTCCACACCACTATGGCTCTTGCTTTCCCGGCTAGAGGAAAAGATTGGGCAGCTGACTCGTGCTCGGGCCATTTTGGAGAAGTCTCGTCTAAAAAACCCAAAGAACCCTGGGCTGTGGTGAGTCCTTGGTGATTACTCAGCTACGCCTTTAGAGGCAAGCCTCACTCGGCTTCTTCATTTTAGCCCAGGCTCCTGTGGATGCCATACTAGGTGGCAGCTTCTGTGAGGGGTCCCTGCCTTGGGAGGGCTGGGTCTGCACAGTAAGAGCTTCTGGTGAAAAGCTCTGCGATGTCGGGGAGTGAAGCTGAGAGAGCGGACTGTAAAAGAGGTAACATAAGCAAGGCCTTGAAGAACATGAAGGAACTTGCCAGAGGGAGCTAAGTGTGGTGGTGTGCACTGCAGTCCTGGTCCCTGGTCCCTGGGAGGGTAGTGAGTGAGTCCCGCCAGCTGGGGCCTCAGAGTGTGTTATGGGTGATGGATGCCAAGTCCAGCTGGGGTCAGACTGGGCTGGGGGAAGACACTGCTGAGGCGGGTGGGTCTCAGGTGACAGTCCAGTGTGGTCTGGGCTTGTTCTGATATCTCCACTTGTATCTGGATCCTGTTGGCTTTGGGATCTCAGATGGGGCTGCTGCCTTGGTAACACTGCTGCCATGTCTGTAGAGAATAGAATTCCAGCCCCTTCTAAGAAACTTCCTTTACTGGCAAGATGGTTTACTGGGGAGGAGTGTTTACTGAGCAACCCAACAATCTGGCTTTAGCCAATTGTTGGGAGCAATTTCCAAAAGTGATCCTCTGACTTCCACATGTGTACATGCATGACAATAATAATAAAGTAAAAATTTTAAAGCCTTAAAAAAAAAAAGCACTGGTTCTTCCAAAGGACCTGGGTAAATCCCAGCACCCACATGGCAGTTCACAGCTGTCTCTAATTGCCGGGCAGTGGTTGCGCACGCCTTTAATCCCAGCACTAGGTGTGGGGGGGGGAGGCAGGTGGATCTCTGCAAGTTCAAGGCCAGCCTGGTCTACAAAGTGAGTCCAGGACAGCCAGGGCTACACAGAGAAACCCTGTCTCAAAAAATTCAAAAAAATTCAATAAAATTTTAAACTAGCTGGGCACTCAGTTGGGAGGCAGAGGCAGGAGGATCTCTGGGAGTTCAAAGCCAGCCTGGTCTATAAAGTGAGTCCAGGACAACCAGGGCTGTTACACAGAGAAACCATGTCTCAAAAAAAATCAAATAAATAAATAAAAAACAGAAGGCCAGCTGGAGTAGTTGGTTTTGCTGTGATAGATGGGTTAGGACATCCTGTACCTGTCTTCCTAGGTTAGAGTCAGTGCGGCTGGAGTACCGGGCAGGGCTGAAGAACATCGCCAACACACTCATGGCCAAGGCACTGCAGGAGTGCCCCAGTTCTGGTAAGGGCTCCTGGCTCCTAATGTAGCACCAAGAAAATCTTCTGTGGGGTGGGATGGATTGATTTTCAGTGACTCCATTAAGATACAACCTGTGTGTTCCAATTTAGTCTAGCTTCACGGACTTGGTTACAGAGATTTCAGATTAAATTTTCAGTCTCAGTATAAGAGAGTTTGAGTTCATGTTCTGAAGCACTATCATTTTTTTTTTAAAGTCAGGTTTTAACTTTTATTATTTTACTTATATGTGGTATATAAGAAATGTAAAGCCAGCACTTGAAAGGGAGAGTCAGGCAGGTCTCTGAGTTCGAGTCCAGCCTGGTCTGCATAGTGTGTTCCAGGACAGCCAGAGCTATGTAAAGAAACCCTGTCTTGAAAACAAAAAACAAAACAAAACAAATAGAAAAAGAAGTATATATGTTACTTGAAGAAATTTGGAGTTTAAAAAGAGGATGTAGGGACTGGAGAGGTGGCTCACCTCTGGTTAAGAGCACTGGCTGCTCTTCCAGAGGACCCGGGTTCAAATCCCAGCACCCACATGGCAGTTCACAGCTGTCTGTAATTGCCGGGTAATCTCATGCAGGAGGCAGAGGCAGGTGGGTCTCGGTGAGTTCAAGGCCAGCCTGGTCTACATAGTGAGTTCCAGGACAGTCAGGGCTACACAGAGAGACCCTGTCTCAAAAAAAAAAAAAAAAAAAAAGAGGATGTAGAGATTTCCTCTAACCTACTTCTCAGGAATCTCTTAATGTTTGTAGTATTTCTATATTACTGTCCAATATTAAAGTTATACTACATATTTAGAATAGAGTTTTTTGTTGTTGTTGTTTTTTTTGGACAAGGTTGTTTCTTTTTGTTTTGTCTTGTTTTTGGTTTTTCAAAACAGGGTTTCTCTGTGTATTATCCCTGTCCTGGACTCACTTTGTAGACCATGCTGGCCTCGAACAAGACAAGGTTCATAATGGCATAATGACCTCAGACTCACTATGTGATAAAAGGCTGACCTTGAATTCCTCACTCTTCTGATTCCACTCCCCAAGTGCTAAAAGCCTTTGCCACCTTGCGTGGCTAAGATTCTGTTGTTTTGTTTTTGTTTGTTTGTTTGTTTGTTTGTTTTTGTTAGTTTCTTTGGGTTTTTTGGAGACAGGGTTTCTCTGAATAATAGTACTGACTGTCCTGGAACTCTCTTTGTAGATCAGGCTGGCCTCAAACTCACAGAGATCTTCCTGCCTCTGCCTCCTGACTGGTGGGATTAAAGGTGTACGCCACCACACCCAACTGACGTCTTTTATTTATTTATTTTTTTTTTAAAATTTTTTTTCTTTTTTTGGTTTTTCGAGACAGGGTTTCTCTGTTTAACAGCTCTGGCTGTCCTGGACTCGCTTTGTAGACCAGGCTGGCCTCGAACTCGCAAAGATCCGCCTGCCTCTGCCTCCCAAGTGCTGGGATTAAAGGCGTGCGCCACCACCGCCTGGCTACGTCTTTTATTTTTAATAGCAGCATGTGATAAGCTTTCAGGTTATCATTGCTTGTTTCCTATTTGCTGCCTCAGTAAGAATGAAAGCTTGCAGCTATCATCCAGAACCTTGGCCAGTCTGATCTGGCAAGGCTGCTGTAATTTAGGAGGTTACTGGGTAGGTGGATACTTGAGTCCTTTGTGGTTGCCCTCAGTACACTCTTTTTGGGGCAGCCTAAGGAAGAGGGTGCATTTCTGAAGCCAGAAGTGAGGCTGAAGGGCATACTTTTGCTTGTGAATTTCAGGGATCCTGTGGTCTGAAGCTGTCTTCCTTGAGGCAAGGCCCCAGAGAAAGACCAAGAGTGTGGATGCCCTGAAGAAGTGTGAGCATGACCCACATGTGCTGTTAGCTGTGGCTAAGTGAGTAGTAGTTCTTTTTACTCATTCTTGGGGTCCTGGTGTAGTTTTTCCAGCATCTTTGCCTGGCTGTGCTGACTCTGCTTGTGCAGGTCTCATCCGGGACCCCTGCCTCAGTCTTCTGGGCAGCCCTCTCTTGGTAGGAGGCCCTGAGGTGCTGACTGGACAGGTGTCTGGTCACTCCCTTCTCAGGCCTCCTGGGTTCTCTGGCTCTTCCTCACCCCCAGGCTTCTGCTGGGGCTGTCCCCTTTGTTTCAGTACCACGTGGGGCCTGGATGACATGCTGGACAGGTTTGTTGATATTGGTCCACCCAGAATTTAAGTATTAAATCAAGCCCATTGACTAACGAGGTTTCAGCCAAGAGGTTTGTTTGTTTTGGTGTTTTTTTTTTTTGTTGGTTGGTTGGTTAGTGTTTTTATTTTTGTTTTTCTCTGTGTAGCCCTGTCTGTCCTGGAATTCACTCTGTAGACCAGGCTGGCCTCAAACTCACCTGCCTCTGCCTCTCGAGTACCAATATTAAAGTCGTGTGCCACCACTGCCTAGAGAGCCAAGAGGTTTTTAGTTTTCAGTGTGTTAGCAGAACTCAGAGCCTTTCAGCTCTGTGGTCCAGTGGAATAACCCTGATTGTAACCCATTTTCTTAGAGTACAGAAATGATGAACTGTGGTTCATCTGCAGTATCACCAAGTGATCTGTCACCTCCCAGCACAGGGTTATGCCACAGGTGGTGATGGAGGCTGAGCCTTAGAACCAGTTCAGTTCTGTTTGAGTGACATTGAATGTTCAGGGTCTGGCGCAGCTGCCTTCACATTGCTTCCAGGGCATCTTTGTGGTGTCTGTGACCCTAGCAGATGGGGGAGGTTTTAGGACCCAGGCTTGCTATCTGGGCTTCCTTTTCCCAGAGCTGCTTCTATATGCCCTCAGACAGAGAAGCCATAAACTTTACAAAAGGCTTTGTTAAAGTAAATAATCAGTCACTCCTTGCTGTTCCCAAGCCAATCTTCCATGTGCCTACTATCTTGAGTTTATGTTCTTTAAATACATTTATCTAACACCAAACAATTAAGAGCAGTATATGGCTTAAAAAACAATCAGGTTATCAGCATGAAAATATTCCATTTGGTACCTGAGAGCAACCCAAACAGCTGCCTCTGTGGAAAGGTCAGCTGTGCGCCAGCTTCCTCACTAAGGGAGGTGAATACAGCACTAAGTCCTGGCCCTGCCAGCATTCCGCACAACATGTCATCTTTCCTATCGAGTCCTGGCCCTGCCAGCGTTCCCCACAACATGCCATCTTTCTCATTGTGCACCTGCTACACTGGGCTAACTACCAGGTGGGGAGTAGGGCATTCACGGAGAACCTAAGTTGGTTTCTTTTTTTTTTTTTTTTTTCCAAGACAAGATTTCTCTGTGTAGCCCTGGCTGTCCTAGAGCATACTCTGTAGACCAGGCTGGCTTTGAACCCAGAGATCTGCGTGCCTCTGCCTCCCGAGTGCTGGGATTAAAGGTGTGCACCACCATAGCTCTCAGTTTCTAACTGTCTAGTTTCTCGGCTTCCTGTAAGACTCATCTTCAGCCTGCTTTTCAAGTGTCTGAGTGCCATGTAGCTGCAACTCCAGTGGGCCTAGGTCTAAAGAGCTGACCTTTGGAAGCTGATGTTTGTATTTGCTTATGTCACTTCAAGGGGCGGACAAGGCAGGGTAATAATTCGGGCTTGGTATATTATTACGGAGCCCTCTGAAAAGCAATACAGATCAATGAAAGGTTGGAGCAGCCTCCAGAAAGCCCTCAACTGCGACTCAGACCTCTATAATGCATGTCTAGGCTTGCTGGTCTTACCAGGAGCAGGGTACAGCTGGTGACCCACACAGAAGAGTGACTCCTGAACCCCGCAGATGCTATTCTGTGCCCTAAGTACTTCTTCTGTAACAGGCTGTTCTGGAGTGAGCGAAAGATCACCAAGGCCCGGGAGTGGTTCCATCGCACTGTAAAGATTGACTCTGATCTGGGGGATGCCTGGGCCTTCTTCTACAAATTTGAACTCCAGCATGGCACTGAGGTAAGGCTGCACTGCTACACCAGTGTGCGGTAGCCTGCTTGCTCCGCTAGCCATGTCTAAGACAATCCGTCCAATCCCTGGGGAATAGGGACAGGAAGTGGCCAAGACCAGGAACCCCTCCTCAGTTGAGCTTTGTTGCAGCCATGCTCATAAGACAGGGGTGGGTTGGCTGTCCTGGGGACCTCATTGTAATGTCCAGACCATGTCAAATCCAGGAAGCGCCTACTTCAGAGATGGTGCATGTGACAACCGGTGTAAACCACAGGTAGGGAGGGAGTCTGATACAATTCAGCAGTGCAGAGATGCCCTGACTTCTGGGCCATGTTCCACAAATGGAGGAGATGGCTTGAAACCTGCTGGAGCCAGATCTGCCAGGGGACAGACAAGGCCTGTACCTCACAAGGTGTGAGCCTCATCTAAAGTACCCTTTGGTCTCCCCAGGAACAACAGGGGGAGGTGCGGAAGCGCTGTGAGAACGCAGAGCCCCGGCATGGAGAACTGTGGTGTGCTGTGTCCAAGGACATCACCAACTGGCAGAGGAAGATCGGGGAGATCCTAGTGCTGGTGGCCGCCCGAATCAAAAACACCTTCTGATAGTGGGGGCGGAGGACGGCACATGGACAATGAGCACAAAACCTACACTGTCTATATTTCATTCATTAAAGATTTTTATAGTGTTGTGTTGGGGCTAGGGCCTCATTTTATTTTATTTTTTTCTGTTTTATCCTTGGCTTCTATTCTCCATGAGTGGTGGTCATGTCAAGTCTGGTTTGTAGCCTCGTGCATGTGCTTGTATGCCCCAAAAGAACCATAATTGGGGTACTGAGGGATTTCTGAGATTTTGTGGAGAAATAGTTGGGAATATAGGCTGTAGAGAGATAGGAACTCTGTCACAGGTCTGTGACACAAGAAGCTGAAGACAACCAACCTGTAAGAGACTGAAAGGCTTGTGGAAGTCCCCATTGTTCTGTAGGCATCTGAGGTTAGATGAAGCTCAGCAAGCATCTTTGCTTAATTCGGAAGGTACGGGCCCACCTTCCTGTGGTTCTAGGAACCTTGATGGTCTAGAGATTGCTGATCCATTGATGCTTGAGAGGTCACTTGGTGCTGGCTTGAGGAAATACATCCAGCTTCTGTCCTGAGGAATGTCTAGGAGAACTGCTTGGTATTTTCATGGAGAAATCGTTGGGGTTCCCTGTGAGGGACCCAGCAGGTCTTTCACACATAAAAGCGGGAAGAACATAACTACAGCATCAGGCTGTTGGTGATTCTACTTTTGACTGTTCTCAGCTCTCGAACTGAATGTGATGGAACAGTTACAGAAGAGGGTAAAGTTTCCTATGGGGCTGTGGAAAAGTCTGGATACCCTGTAGTGTCCAGGTTGTCTTTCCTGTCTGTTGGAATAGAGGACTTTTTGTTTTTGTTGCTGAGGTGGTCAGCATTTATTATTTAGGGTGCTTGTATGCCACAGCATAGTTGTGGAGGTCAGAGGATAGCTTACAAGAGTCTTTTATCCTACTATGTTGGCCCCTGGTATCAAACTCAGATTGTCAAGACTTGGCAGCAAGTGTCTTAACCTGCTGGGCCATCTCCTCAGCCCACACCATTGCTTTTCTTCACCTGGAAGTTGAGCTTTGCTCAGCAAGAGATTAGCTGTGTTCCAGAGACTGCTGTTGTGCTAGAGAAAAAAGCAACCCTGGGACTAGACCTCCTGCTCCTGGATGACCCCAAGGCTTAGAGGGATGAAGTGGGGCCAGCAGTGGAAGTCTGGGAAGTCCCAAGTTCCAGACTTGCTGAGACAAGACCTGATGTGGACTGGAGACTGGTGGCTGGCCCGCCTATCAGGAGAGACTATTGCTCTCTGCCCATTGAGACAGAGCAGGGGTCTCCATGGGGCTGGAGACTCAATCCTAGAGAAGCCCTGGATCTGCTACAACACGCAGGTGCTGTGCTCCAGGGTTGGGTTAATTAAAGTGACTGGGGAGGGGTTAGGGGCAGGGCTGGCTTACTGGACTTCCCTCCCTTTGCTGGAGGAGCCAACTTCAAAAGCCTCTCCGCTACCTCTCAGCTCTGTCCAGGGAGGCCCCATCAGCCAGTAGAAGACCTGGTGTGGGTGCCATTTGCCTGCTTCATTGGCCACCCAAAGACCCAGAGGACCCCAGGATCATGTGTGTGGCCTGCTAGAGGGAGTAAGGGAGGACCAGACCCTGAGAGTCCTATGGTGAGCAGCTAGGGCCTCGGGGGAGAGGGCTGACCAAGGGGCTGGGCATGGGGATAACTCGGGGAGACTGTTTCCTTTGTCTCATGGAAACCCCCAGTAAAATGACCATCGTTGGTGTTTGTGTCCTGGCCTTCCCAGAACCCTTTCCTCTCATACTGGGTTAAGCCTGAGTTGTAGAGAGTCCCTGGGCAGCCAGCCTGTCCCATGTTGATGCTGGATGTCCCAGCAGTCTCACTGGCTGGCTCAACTGGCTCTTGTTCTTTATGTGGTCTGATGGGCTGTTCTCAGCACCCCTCCACTGGCCATGGTACCCGGTGACTTTCAAGAGGGTGATACTACATTTGTACTTCAATTGTTAGTGCTGGTATCCCAGGCACAAACCCCCACCCCCACCCATCTCTGTGTGGGAGTTTGTGGTATGCTCAGTTCAGCTCTCCTGCCAGGGCTGGGAAGCTGAGTCCTGTCATTTCGCTGGGTTCACAAGATTAATTTTCCAGCCCAAGTAGGCTGCCTAACTCCAGCTGGGAGCCTAGAGGAAGGTTTGGGAACTGGTCCATTTGGAGAAGCTAGCATTCTGGGGACCTTAGCTGTCTTCCTAATGTCTGAGCTTTCCCTAGCACCAGTCCTCCCCATTCTGGGTGGAGGAAACTTGTTGGCAGGCTTTGCTACTTCTCCTGCTGTCTCTGAGCCTTACACCCACCCCCACAACCATCCCCTGCAGCCTTCCCATTCCATTGGGAGTGTCTTGGAACTCTGAGCCATTGTTTCTGCCTTAGTTTGAAGTTTTCTGTGGCTAGTCGCAGCAGAGCTATCAAAGGAGAGATTGGAGTTCCCACTCTGCATAGAGCAAAGTGGTTCTAACCCCACATCTCACCTTGTTCATCCAAAGGGCTTGAGGTGTTTGTGTGAGAGGACAAGCAAGGGGGCTGTGTGGGTCTGAGCGTGGCTAGGTGTTAGGGGTGAGGCTGTCACTTTTTTGTTTTGTTTTTTCGAGACGGTTTCTCTGTGTAGCCCTGGCTATCCTAGAACTCACTCTGTAGACCAGGCTGGCCTTGAACTCACAGAGATCCACCTGCCTCTGCCTTCTGACTGCTGGGGTTCAAGGCGTGCTCCACCACCGGGCCAGGAGTCACTTCTTGCTGTATCCCCATTCCCCATCCCAGTCCCTGTACAAAGTAAGGGAGCCCATCCATGGCACTCTACAGTCTTCTCTGCCTCTCCAACGAAGATCGTAGTGCCACTCCTTGCCTCTGGGTGCTCCTGATCTGTCATCTTCCTAGTCCTTCAGGGCTCAGTTAAACTATTTCCCCACTACACACCCCACAGACGTTCACAGAACGTGGCACTGTTTGGTTTGTAAGTCTCTTCCCTTCCCTAGGACTGCCTGGCTTTATCATATGCCATGGATGAGATTTTCTATCTTCTACCATCTCAGAGATGAGGGAATACCCTTTGTGGTGACTCCAACTGCTGTGGGGCCACTCCTTGTGCTGGGAGGCCTAGGCTCTCAACCCCACCCTGGTGTCTTCTCCAGGTGCTCCCAAAGCCCTCTTTCTACACACTGCTACTGCTGCCGGCATTTCTTGGGTCTGCCCTGGGCTGGCCTGGGTCCCAGTCCTGTAGTGTCCAGGAGGTACTCCGCCACTACCAAGCTGTCATCTTCCAGGACTTGCAAGCTGCCATTCAATGGGCTGCGATGGGAGGCCAACGCACACATACACAGCCTGGGTCCCGACACCACCACTTCATTCAGAAAAATCTGAGTAGAGCTGGTGGTGGTCAGGGACAGCCAGGAGCCTCCTGTGATTCCCAGAAGGTATGGAGGAGGTGCCTCCCTATAGCTATTTGTTCCCTCCTCGGGTCACACACCCCCATGCCCTGCTTTGGCTTTCCTCCCTTTCCAACTCAGGTACACAGCATCGTACTGTCCATCGAGTCCTTAGGTCAGACCCTTCTTGGGGCTGTGTCTAGAGTTCCCCACAATGCATTAGAGAAAGCGGCTTGGACAGTGGCAGTGCGCACTGAGGCAGCGATACGGAGACACTGCCGAACGTCCTACAGGGTACGTGTCCTCAACCTCCCGTCCCCTAAGGGCTGTAGTACCAGTGGCCTGAGGCTTGGGACCCAGTTAGGGCCAAGGGATCTGGCTGCAACCCGCTTCCCCTGTGTCTGAGCATGAGCCATGAGATAAGGGCAAGGACTCAGGCTCTGTATGCACTGACTCACAGCTAGTCCCTACCAGCAGATCGGGGAGCCCAAGAAGCGTCCGGCGCAGCCGCGCAGCCGCAGCAGCCGCAGGCGGCTCCTGCGACGTGCCTTGTACTCCATCGCCACCTGCTGGGAGAAGCTCTTTGCACTAAGTGCCGTGGCCGCCAGAGAATTCTAGCACTGTCCCTGTTCTCACTCCCATCTCCCGCAGAAGACTGGAAGCAAACTGTTTGATTCGTGTTTTGACAACGCCTTCTTCTCTCAGCTCAGACTGCCTGGATTCAAAGGTCCAGGATGTGTAGAAGAGTACCCTCCTCCATGGCCGTTCCCCTGCACACCGATTAAGGCCCCCAATAAATGGAGCTAATAATGTGACCTGATTCTTCTTATCTTTGCCCGAGTGGTTGTGGGCCCTAGACTACCCGGGGAACTAACTGCTCCTCAGTCGGTTGGGGCTAGAGACCTGTATCTCACACCTGAGCAGTGTCCAGAGTTATAGCTGCCTCATACAGCAGGGGGCGTGGGTGGGATATTGGACGCGTCCTCAAGTTGTGTCCAAGGCAGGGAAGCTCCCCACCCCCACCCTACAACCTGCTGAGGGGTTTTAAAACATCATGCATCCGTCCTGCCCAACTCTGGACCGGAGGAGAGGGTGGAAATGGAGAGGAGGGGGAAGCCTCGGCTTGGTGGAATCAGAGCAAAACAACCGGATAAAGGAAACAGGACTTAGAGGAAGCCAGCCTAGCTGCCCTGGCCGCAAACTAGACCAGGCCATTTCCTGCTGCCCCTGGGGGATGGGCAGGGCGGGATGGGGGTGGGATGACTCCACTGACCGCCCCAGACCTGTCTGTTGAATTAACTAGACTGACCCCAGTACCTACATAAACCTGGGTGTGCACTCCTTCATGATTCTAGCCCTGAGAAGAAATGGGCAATGTCCCCCAGGCTCCTTGCCTCATTATAGGATGTGGAGCCCAAGAACTTCAAGGAGTATCTTGTTCTTTGCCTGTCACACAGGCAAGCAAGGAACAAAAAAGGCAAGCCTTCATTCCTTGATGCACATGTGGTCTGCCCCATGGGACCTTTTGTTTCTTCTTACAGTTGAGAAAGCTGAGGGATGGAGAGGCCATAGGGCCTTCCTTGATTGTGCTAGGGGAGCTGGGATCAGGCTTGGACCCAGAGTATGGTGTGTAGAAGTTAAATGGAGCTTTGTGGACATCAGTATGCATTATAATAATCTATGATTCCGATTTCTAATGGTCTCACAAGGTACCTTGGTACACAAATATAGGACATTCTGGTTCTGTTCTATGGGGTCGGGAGGCAGTGTAGACAAGGCGGGGTTTGCCCAGAGGACCTGAGTACATAGACCTGACTTTTAGCAAAGTCAATTCTAAAATGATTCTCCCCTGTGTGTGCATAGTGATTGTGTGTGAGTGTGTGTGTGTGTGTGTGTGTGTGTGTGTGTGAGCTGGTGTGGTGGGGTGAGGAGAAGTCTGGGCCACTGCAGGGTCCTGGCCCTAAGGCCTGGGTTGGGTGGCCATCTTTTACCAGGAAATACCAGTGGAGGAGAGGTGGACGGCCATAGACTTGGACTGACGGCTTGTATTGAGAAAGCTCTGTTGAGCACGCTGGGGGATAGCCAATGTCCCAGTGCAGAGAAAAAGGTCTGGTTTTGTTGAAATATATTTAAAGAGTAGCCAAGATGGATCTGCAGGCGGCTAGTAACAGTCTGGGCACTGAGCTGAACGAGGACAGTATGTACAGCACTCCATGAAAATTCCCATAGACCCATTTTGCAAGGCAACCTGTAGTTACTCTTGCCCCAAGTTTAAATCCTACTGGGAAATCACTCCAGTTCTAGTGGGCATCCCACAGCTACTGCTCATCATACTGTTCTGTCTTACTGTTTATAGCAATCAGGCTGCAGCAGTATCCTGATTCCCACCTTCCTCCCCTCAGCTGAGGAAAGATCAAACAAAACACAGCCTCCTGGGACTGGAGGTGAGGCAGAGGTCTCAAGAGTTTTGGGAAATAAATGTTAATGCCTAAACCCTGTACCAGACTATACACATTGAGAGGCCACCTGAGTCCTGCACTCATGGGTTAGGGTTAGGGTTTCTCTGCAGAAGCCCTGAAAGCATCAGCCTGTGGTCACTAACCTACTAGAATGGCTGCCCTCTTGCAGGACAAGGACAGGCACAGAGCCTTCTGAGGGGTTTGGAGCTGAAGGTCAAGTTGAATGTCACTGAGACCCTAGATCCTGGGTCCTATAGGCTCAGCCCTCGGACCTAAATGGAGGCTCTCCCGGGGCTTCTTTGTAGTTGAGGACAGGGCTTTCCCTCATGCATAGCTCGCACAGAAGCCATGGTATAGTTGGCTGTTGACCAGCTAGGACAGACCCTGGAGATGCTGAAGCTCAGACATGGGGCAAGAGACTGGGGCATTATCCTATCCTACACAAGCCTTTGCAATGATTGACTTCCCAGGGATGTGGGGCTATGGCTCAGAAGGAAGGGCTGTGTGAGGATTACAGATGGGACCCCCAAGGCACTGGCCAGGCCTGTGCAATTTCCTGCAGCCCAGGAGCCAGGCCTCCATATGTAACCCTGGAAGAAGGGGCCTGGCAGGCTTTGAAGGGAGACTGGGTACCACAGCCTCCCACGACTAGAAGCCTTTGAAAGAACATCTGGAACTTGGGTAACAGCTATGGATGAGAAGCTAGTTCTTGGGTTTGCAAATCCCAAAGTTGATCTTGACTTTGCTACTTGTTAACAACCCTGCCCCACCTCCCATGATGAGAGTAAGGGCTATAGCCTCTTCTGTGTTAGGGGCCTTCCCTATCCTGCCACCTACCACAATAGCCCAGGAGTGTGGCAGAGCTGAGTGAAGGGAGCAGTAAGGACAGACTTGTCTTCTGTGAGCCACAGCTAAGCAGGTAGAGCTCTTTCTTGTTTTGTTTTGTTTTCTCTGTGTAACAGCTCTGGCTGTTCTGGAGCTCACTCTGTAGACTAGGTTGGCCTCGAACTCACAGAGATCCACCTGCCTCTGCCCCCTGAGTCCTGAGATTAAAGGCGTGCATCACCACTGTCCAGCCTGAAGGTAGAGCTTAAATTCAGCTACATTCCTAAAGCTGAGCTCACTTCATCAGTACATACACTGACACTGGAATGATACAGAGAAGATTCGCATGGCAATGTGCAAAGGATCACATGCAAATTTGTGAGGTGGTCCATATTTTTCCTAGTTAACAGCATTATATCACACACAATTCTTGAATGGGAGACAATGAGTAGACCCAGGCCTGATTCAAGTTCATCATTCTTAGGCCATCCCACTGGTAGATACCACATCAACACTGTCAAATCCTGTGGTGGATGGAAAGGGAGGTTCAACTTTGTGACTTCAGAATTAAACGACTGCCCTTTCTATGTGAGGGGTTACAGGAGAAGAAGGAGGAGGAGGAGGAGGAAAAGGAGGAAGAAGAAGAAGAAGAAGAAGAAGAAGAAGAAGAAGAAGAAGAAGAAGAAAAGAGAGAAAGAAAGAAAGAAAGAAAGAAAGAAAGAAAGAAAGAAAGAAAGA
>CAJQZJ010033208.1:233410-250228 GCA_907164525.1 Lophiomys imhausi | reverse complement strand
AGAAAGAAAGAAAGAAAGAAAGAAAGAAAGAAAGAAAGAAAGAAAGAAAGAAAGAAAGCTGGGCTCCTAGAAGGGCAGGCAGCACTATGGTATGGACAGAGCTATGAAGGAGGAAACATCTGCTCCCAGGCCTGGACATTGCCTGGCCTCTGGGCTTCTGGGCACTAGGCCCTTGCGTGTGGGGTCCCAAGACCTGCAGGTGTTCAAGAAGGTGGCCTGCTTCAGCTGCAACTAACTGGAAGTAAACAAAGCCCTCTGCTCCAGGAAGCACATATTACTGGGCTGGGGTGGGGGGAAAAGAGTGAGGCAGGTGTTGAGACCCATTGTCCCTGCCCGTGGCCTTCAGGATCTGGGCGTGGGGGTGGGGTACAAGGGATAGTCCCCATCCCTGTCCCCTCCTCAGGAAGACTTAGCTTTGTAAACTCAGAAACACACATATACACAAACACCCCCTCCCCCAACACCCTGCTTCATTAGGCTCTGGAATAACCAGCAAAGAGGTAACACCTGCTATGGGAAGTGAGCTCTTGTTTGGATGGAAATGGAAGGTCAGGCCCTTGGCAGCTGTGCAGTGCCTGTTGTGGGGGAAGTGGGACATCCTGGGGTCCTAACTCCTGGGTCACCTCTTTGCTGTGTAGATGGATTTCTGCTGCTTCTGTGGAGAAGACATCGGTCTAATGTACCCTGGGAAGCTTCATGGTGCACTGGCTGGGCATGGTTGTTGCATTCCAGTCCAATTGTGACAGTTCATAGTTCAAGAGAGAGGTGGCCAGGGCTCACCAGGTGAGCAGACTCTGTCCTTGGACTGCCCCTGCTGCCCCCTACCCGGCACAAGGCCAGGGGTCAGGGCTGCAGACCAAGATAAGCCACAGCTTCCTGCACTTACTCCCAGGGCTGTGACTCCCATCGCTTCCTGTTTTCTGGAGGGCAGACAGGGGTGTGGAAGACTGGACAAGGTGGTGGGGGCTGGGGTCATGGGACAGAGGGTGGGGCTACAGGAGAAGGGGCTCTAGGAGGTGGGATGAAGTCATGGAGGGCAGGGCATGGGTACAGGGTGAGGTAGAAGAGTGGGAGTACATTCCTGGGAGACTGGGTAAAGTTGTAGGGGCCAGAGTTACTGACGGCTTGTTCCCAGAGGCAACGGTGAAAAACATGGGCTTGGGACACAAAATAGAATTGTGCATGGCCAACCTAAGAGAAGGAATGAAGTTATGAGCTGGGGTTGTGGAAAAGCTGTGAGGTCTTGGGGGAGATCCTTCTAACAGGAGCCAAGGGGCCCGAAGAGCACTAGGGACCTCATGTGACTTGGGCCCTACCTTTCCCAGGTCCTCAGAAACAACTACCCTCTAGGTATACTCTTCCCTCCTTGGTAAGTTCCCTTCCTATCCTGGAGAAGTTTTGTAGGCTGGGTAATAACTGACCCAGACCCACAGAATCTTAGTTTGGAGTCAGGAATGGTGGTATATGTTCTCAATCCCAGCACCAGGGAGGCAGAAACAGGCAAGCCTCTGTGAGTGTGAGACCAGCTTGGTCTACACAGGAAGTTCCAAAAAAGCCAGATGATAGATCGAAAGACCCTGTCTTGATAGATAAATAGATAGAGAGATAGATAGATATAAAAAAAAGAAAACAAACAAAAAAGAATCAGGAGCAGCTGTGGTCACACATGGGTGTGTGGTTCTTAACCTATTTTTCAGACATATAAATTAAAAGTATAAAAAAATTTTTGATGCCGGGCGGTGGTGGCGCACGCCTTTAATCCCAGCACTTGGGAGGCAGAGGCAGGCGAATCTTTGTGAGTTCGAGGCCAGCCTGGTCTACAAAGCGAGTCCAGGACAGCCAGAGCTGTTAACAGAGAAACTCTGTCTCGAAAAAAAAACCAAAAAAAAATTTTTTTGGCTTTTTTTAAAGAAGTGTTTATTTATTTATTTATTTATTTATTTATTTGTTTGTTTGTTTGTTTGTTTGTTTGTTATGTATACAGTATTCTGCCTGTATGTATGCCTGAACTCCAGAAGAAGGCACCACATCTCATTGTAGATGTTCAAGAGCCATTGGAAGAACAGCCAGTGCTCTTAACCTCTGAGCCATCTCTCCAGCCCTTTTTGTGGCTTTTTGAGACAGAGTTTCTCTGTGTAGCCCTGGCCACCCTAGAACTCGTTCTACTAGAGAGATCTTGTTACAAACTTCTATTAGAGCATTCTCATTAAAATATCTTAAATTTGTACTTTAGCTGGGCAGTGTGGTGACACACGCCTTTAATCCTGGCGTTGAGGAGACAGAGGCAGGCGGATCTCTGTGAGTTCAAGGCCAGCCTGGTGTACAGAGTGAGTCCAGGACAACCAGGACAGTTACACAGAGAAATCCTCTCTCAAAAAACCTAAAAAAAAAACCAAAAAACAAACAAAAAAGCTTTAAAAGTGAATCCTGGGGACTGGAGAGATGGCTTCACTGTTTAAAGCATTTAACAGTCTTCCAGAGGACCTAGGCTCTGTTCCCAGTCACCCACATCAGGCAGCTCACAGCTGCTTGTAACTGCAGTTCCAGGGGATCCGACACTCTGTGGCCTCCAAGGGTACATGTCTGCATGCATGGTGCACATAAACTCATGCAGGTATACACACATGCACATAAAAATAAATACATGAATAAATTACTTTTTAAAAGTAAATCCTAAGCCGGGCGGTGGTGGCGCACGCCTTTAATCCCAGCACTTGGGAGGCAGAGGCAGGTGGATCTCTGTGAGTTCGAGGCCAGCCTGGTCTACAAAAGTGAGACCAGGACAGCCAGAGCTGTTACACAGAGAAACCCTGTCTCGAAAAACCAAAAAAAAAAAAAAAAAAAAAGTAAATCCTAGACTGGAGAGGTGGCTCAGCAATGAAGAGTGCTTACTGGTCTTCCAGAGGACTTAAATTCACAGTCACTTCTGGTGGCTAATACCTGCTTGTAACTACAACTCCAGGGGATCTGACACTTCTGGCCTCCATCAGCACTCACATATATGTGGTATACACTCTGTGGTAGAAGTTAGACCTCTTTAGTGAATTAGTATGCGGTCCAGCTTAACATCTGACAGCACAGAAGGAGGAGCTTGGTGTCTCGTTAACTTGCTGAAATGGACAAAGCCCAGTTGAGGCCAATAGGAAATACCCTGTTGAGGGGCATAGCTAACAAACCGCACAGCCGTGTAGGTGACCTCAGTTGCCTCAAGAAGCCACAGGACTGCTTGGATATCTTGAGAAATCTTGTGGATCCTCGAGACCACCAAGGATCACGAGATGCTGCAGTATATAAACCAGAGAACTCCACAGGCCTCTCTCTTCTTCTTGTCCTCACGCACTGAGAAGACACACTGGAGATGTGCACAGCAAGGTGTGGCGTCCTGAAGCCATTATGGTCATAAACTGAAAGGCGGAGTCCAAGAGAGAAAGATTCTTCACTGCAAGTTAGCCCGAGAAGGACCCTTTGCCGTAACTCAGCTTATTAAGGCTGGCAGCAAAGCAGGCGGAGTTTGGAAGTCGCTCGGAGTAGCTTTAGGCCTCAGTTTGGCAGTTGAAATTAGCTCTGGCAAAACTGGCCACACAAACTGGCAAAGTCAGGCCCAAATTGACATTAAGCTTTGAAAGGGACTGTCTGGTGGGACTGCCATAAACCAAGTCACCGTGTACGTACCTATGCTAAGAATATTAATATCTTTTTAATAAAGTTAAAATAGTATTCTTAGATAGATTATAGGTTTTAGGTTATAGGATTTAGGTATTTTATAGGTATTTGTTAAGTAGTAATACATATAAATGTTTATAAATAAAAATATTCTGTATTGGACTGAAACACACACATGATTAAAAACAAGACACACACACACACACACACACACACACACACACACACACACAAACAAACATGCTTGGCATGGTAGTGCACATCTTTAATCCCAGCACTCTGGAAGCAGAGACAGATTACTGACTTCAAGACCTCGAGACAACCTGATGTACATAACCGGCTCCAGGATATAAGCCAGCCAGGGGTACATAGTGAGACCCTGTCACAAAGCAAGTAAGCAAGCAATCCCACCCCCAACTATTAATATCCTTTACCTGTATCTATAACTGTTAGATAGTTAAGATGTGCTTTAAAGTTTCTAGTTTTAATTTGAAGTATAATTATCTTATTAAAAAGAGTCTTCTAGGTGCTGGAGAGATGGCTCAGCAGTTAAGAGCATTGGCTGTTCTTTCAAAGGCCCTGGGTTCAAATCCCAACACTCACATGGCAGTTCACAGCTGTCTGTAATCGGTGGGTGTGGTGGCACACGCCTTTAATCCCAGCACTTTGGAGGCAGAGGCAGGAGGAATCTCTTGAGTTCAAGGCCAGCCTGGTCTACAAAGTGAATCTAGGGATACACAGAGAAACCCTGTCTCAAAAAAACAAAACAAACAAACAAGAATGTGGACATAGCCACAACTAAGTAGATTTTAAGATAAAGGTTATTTAAGTTTTTCAAGGTAAAAATTCAATAAATAAATTGATAAATAAATCCAGATAAAATTAATTCTGGATTCTCTGTTTACATCAATAAGAGTTTTCCTGTTAATCTATTCTTAATAATAAAGCTTGCCAAACCAAACAACAACAAAAACTGGTTTATGGGGCTGGAGAGATGGCTCAGTGGTTAAGAATACATAATGATCTTGTAGAAGACCAGAGTTCAGTTCCCAGAACCAATACTGCTTGGCTGACAAGTACCTGCAAGTCCAGCTCCAGGGAGATGTGATGCCTCTGAGGGCACCTGCATTCATGTGCACCCCTCCCACATGTATACAAAATTAAAAACAAGTAACAATAACTGGCTTTAAAAAGCAAAATTTTCACTCTTTTATTAAATGAGACATTAGCAGACTGTGACTAGGTTTTATTTTTATATGCTTCCTACATTTTCCCATTCGCTCTGGCCTTCACTTGCTGGGTATCCACATATTTAACAGCAGGTAAAATTCTGTTTAAAATAACTATTTCTTGCTGGAGAGATGGCTTGGTGATTAAGAGAGCATATTACTCTTGCAGAGGACCTGAGTTCAGTTCCCAGCACCACACATGTTCGGTAGCTTACAACTGCCTGAAACTCTAGCTCCAAGGGACTCTGATGTCTCTGGCTTCCATGGGTACCTGCCCATGCATGTGCATGCAGACGCACACACCACACCACACATAAATCATACCAACTTCCAGCCCTCTCTAACAGCAGTCCCAGGAGATCCAACACCCTCTTCTAACCTCCAAGGGTACCAACTATGCATATGGTGCACAGACATACATGTAACAGACATACGTGTAAGCAAAACACCTGCACACGTAAAAACAAATACTGTTAAAGAATGAATCCTTAGATAAGGGGACTGGTGTGTATGACATGTCTGAGGGCCTTGAGTTTGAGCCCCAGGGCCCACATAGAGAAGGAGAGAACTGACTTACTCTGGTTTTCCTCTGACCTCCAAACACATGCCACGGCAATGTGCATACCTGCACACTTATACACTTGCACACAAAATAAATAGATAAAATTCAGTTTTGAAAAAGAATAGGGGGCTGGAGAGATGGTTCAGTGGTCAGGAGCTCTTGTTCTTGCAGAGGACCCAGGCACAGTTCTTAGTGCCCACTAGATGATACTGTCTTTAACTTCTGGTCTTCTGGCCTCCACAGACACTGTATGCATGTGGTAAATGTAGGTAAAACACTCATACATGTAAAATAAAATAAAATTAAACAAATCTTAAAAGAAATTTTTAAAAAATTTAAATAGATGGGTTCATAAGATAGAATGCTGTTTATTGTTTCCAGGGGCAGGGAAGCAGTGGGTTTCCAAGAAGATGATGAAAAGACCCTGAAGTTACATTGTAGTAAGTAATGGCTCCCAACTCTGTGGATGTTCTCAAATCACTGAACTTTGCACTGAAGGCTTTGTGTAGGATAGAGCAGGGTGCTTCGAAGTGTCCTTCCTCCAAGTATGTAGGGCCTGGTTTGGAACAAGTTGAAGTTGCAGCAAGTCTTGGGCAGAGTAGAAGCTGGTGGGTATTGATGAGGTTTTCTAGAGTAGCAGCTGAGTTGGGAGCTGGAGAGTCTCTCTCAAGTAGACCTGCCCACCCCTCTGGCTGACTCATCTTAATCTTGTTGGGGCAGGAGTCTTTGTGTGGTGTGTCACTGTTGGGTTTCCTCAAAAATATTCAAAATGGTGATTGTATTTTCTGGGGAGACCCTTACCTGTTCTCAGTCCAACTTCTCTGCTGAGGATAATTATTTAGGAGGTCACCCAGCCTACTCCAGGGACAGACTGTTGGAGGAGCTCAGGTAGGATGAGGAGCTATGAGTGCGGCCTTAGTCTGTGGTTCTACCTGAAAGAGTGAGGTTCGTCCTTGGGGGAGGGGTGAGGAAGGTCTTCTCAGGCAGGATGATGGGAATTCCTCCCTGACCCCCCTCCCAACACAGAGCCTATCATCCATTCACTGCTGCCTTTGGGGATGTGATCCCTATTCATGTCCCTTTCTGAGCCTGCAGGGCACTCCCTGCCCTTCGGAACTTATAAATTTGAACTTGTTCCAAACTTGACCCTTACTAGCTTCTTTCCCTGACAAATGGGAAAGGGGCTTTTAGGGAACACACTGCTCTACTCTCCACAGGCACAGTGGAGCCACACCAACACCCTTTGGGCTCCCACCCTACTAACCAAAGGGAGATGGCCCTCTGTGGAAATGAAAGTATAAAATAGTATAGAATCTAGAACTGGGGAAGTGCCCTGGACCTGGGAATATTGCTCTGGTTTGCTCTGGGCTGTCTGTCCTATACTTCTTGGTATGTCTATAGGTTGGTGGGAAAATGCTCCAGTCCAATTAGATAAGCAGTTGGGGACTACTCCCATGAATTCAGGCAGCAGGACTGGTCAGGCCCATCTTCTACCTCTCCTTGGAGCATGTCTAATTTTGTTCCTTCTGTGCATCTCTGTCCTCTATCAATGAGTGTGGCTTATAGAGGACAGGGGCCCAAGTACCCCTCCCCTCACACCATTATCTGAGGTATGTAGTCCATTTTGGTCAATGTAAAGATGATGATATCTTGCTTCAGAGGCTGAACTCTCTCTCCTAAGAAATCCCTACTTCTTGTGTACCCCTCCCTAAACATGCTGGGAAGCTGGTTCCCTGTGCGTGGATCCACATGAACATCTAGCCCCAGGTTTGTTGCAGGTAAGTCACGCATGGCCACCCTCATGGAAAGCCATGTTTACAGCTTCATAGTCATGCTAGGTATTTTACAGACCTTGTGGGTGAATCTTGGAATCAGCCAACATCGCAGGGCATATGGGAACGCAGGGTAAAACAGGCTTCTCCTCCAGGAGTAGGAACTCCTGATTAAGGAGGCTTGCTAGTTATGAAGTGTTTGAATGTGTGTGTGCGGGGACCACCTCCAGGGTGATTGCTTCATTCCTCTCTAGATGCTTGTCCAGTAAGGAACTTTGAAAAGGAGATGGTCTGGAAAGAGGGCCCTAGTCCTCAGAGTGTGGCCAGTATGATGAAACTCATGTGAGGGGGATTCTATGTATCTCTGTCAGAGTGCTTCTTATAGAGGGCAGGGGCCCAAATGCCGCTCCCCTCACACTGTTGTTTGGGGTATATAACTCATATGAAGTTTGAGCACTGCCTTGGTCACTAGCCCTATGTCTAAGCCAGGCCCCCTGGGGGAGCAGAGTAAGTGTGGCATGGTGTTGTCCCCTCTTAGGAAATGTCAGCTTCTGGGATCTGCACAGGTGTCAGCCCTGCAGTTCTGCCCAAGTGAAGAATGCTGTCCTGGGTAGTGCTTAGGTTTGCAGAAGAAAAATACAATGCAGGCTGGGGGTTGATGATATCTGGGAGACCAACTGGAAGAATGGAGGGCAGCTGTAGGGCTAAGGGAAAAGCAACGTAGTCTATGTGGTCAGTGTTTTTAAGAAACATTGCTGTTCCTTATGCATGGCTGATGGTGCTCACTGAGACCCTTTTAAAGAAAAAAGTTTAATTAAAAATTAAATATACTGTAATATATATATATATAAAGGCAAAGTAAAAAATACAGTCTCATTCTAGAAAATGCATAGCAGAAAAGAATTAGATGGTTCAAAAACTTAATCCTGGCAGAGGCAGCTAGCACGCCCAGGGCCTGAGGTTCCTAGGGAAGGCCCAATACACAAGAGCCCCCAGAAGGAGGTGTATGAATGAGAGGACAACAGAAGTGGCACCCTTAGGCCATCAGCTCTAAGGCATAGCCTAACATACATATACGAAAGGGAGCAGGCAAGGCCCTGCCACTTGGCCACATGCAGAAGCGCTGGAGGAGGGCAGGGACAGTGTCTAGCCTGAGATGCAGGCGCTGTAATAGACCGCGCTGCTGGCGTCAGACAGCGCAGAAATGAGGCTACTCTCCTCTGGACAGGACATGGCGCGCGGAGCCAGTTTGGCCAGGGCCACGTGGTAGGGGAGTGTAGTGGCATCCGGTCGAGTCCTGCTGCAGTTGAGATACTGGTCGAATTCGGTGAGGTCCACATCGGCCCAAAGGTCGGCGGCAGGCTCCAGCGGCTCTGCGCCCTCAAGAGGTGGGGCCTCAGGCGGTGGCGACAGAGGGTTGGGGTAGGGGCCCGGAGTGCCCAGGGTGCCATAGTAGAGGCCCGCGAGCGGCGCGGGAGGCGGCGCTGTCCTGAGCGCCTCCGTCAGGGGCGCCCCATAGCAGAAGCTCGGATCCCGTGCCAGCTCGGGGGCGTAGGGCGCCCGGAAAGCCCGCAGAGCGCAGTCCTCGGGCGCCAAGGGCGGTGGGAAGAAGGAGGCCTCGCCGGGCTCCAGGCCGTCCAGAGGCGAGCGCTCGGGCGTGGGCAGCCCCAGGCCGTCGAACTCCGCACCCAACGTGGGCAGCTCGCGGAAGGAGCGGGCCGAGCCTGGCGCTGCCGCGAAAGGCTCGGGCGGCGCAGACGGCTGCACGAGGCCCGGGAGCAGGAGGCCGGGCTCCAACCTCCGGGCCTTGCGCGCCTGTTTCTTGCGGCGAGGCCGGTACTTGTAGTTGGGGTGGTCGCGCAAGTGCTGCACACGCAGCCGCTCGGCCTCCTCCACGAAGGGCCGCTTCTCCGCCGCGTTCAGCTCCTTCCACGCTTTGCCTGCGGGCCAAGGGAGCCTGTTAGGGGGCCGCCGTCGGGCGCGCGGCCAGCGAGCCCTCCGTGCGCCCTGGGCGCGCGGCCCGAAGATGGCACCGACCCCTGCGCCGGGCCCTGCGACCCGGGATCCTGACCCCCTCCAAGGTCCCCCCTCCTCTCCCTTGCCTCCCCTCTCTGCGCTCCCGGCTCTCACCCAGCATCTTGCTCAGCACTGCGTTGTGCAGATCCGGGTTCTGCTGCGCCAGTCGCTTGCGCTCGTCCTTCGCCCACACCATGAAAGCGTTCATGGGCCGCCTGATGCGCAGCTCGTCGGTGGTTTGACGCTCTCCGCGGCCGAAGCCGTAGCGCCCTGACTCGGGGCTGCGCGGTGGGCTCCGCGGAAGGCTGGAGGGCGAGGCGGGCGAGGAGGGCGAGACGTTGGTGACGGGGAGGCCGCGCGGCTCAGCAGCGGCCCCGAGCCCCGGGGCCCATGCACAGTCGCGGCGGGAGGGCGGGTCGTCCTGTGCGCCGTAGCCGGGCGGCGATCTCTGCATTCCAGCTGGGCGAGGCCTGGGCGGAACGCGGCGCGGGAGCGCAGAAGACAGTGACCCGCACTGCGAAGTCAAGTACGGAGAGGTGACGGACGGACGTCGGGTGGAGACAGTGGGGACGTGGTCGCTCCGTGCCGGGAAGGCATCCCTGATATAGAGACACCGGGCCAATCCGCTGCAGAGCCGGCGGGCCGGGGCGTGGCTGTCCCCTCGGTGGTGGCTCCCTTTCTTCTTCCCGGCAGGATCCATCTGAGGCCTCCCCAGCGCAGAGCCTCCCCGCCCACTGCCTCTAAAGAAGAGACCCCCGAGTGGGAGAGAGCTGCTGGTGTGGGCTGGGGCCCAGAAGGAGGGGTCCTCCAGGGTTGTCAGGTTTCAGAGCCAAACAGCCATCCAACCCACGGAGACAGACCCCTGGGCAGTCATGTGGGGAGAGGGCAGCGGCATTAGATTGGATAAAGGAAGTTTTATTTTAGCACCAAGTTCTAGGGAGGTCACTTTCATCATACACCTAGGGAAAGGGGATGGGATTGTGGAGGTGTTTTTGCCTCTTCCTGTCCGTTGACCCTCCCAGATGCTGGGCTCAGCCTGGTACTTCCAATGCCTCTCCGCAATTCTGCCCTTGAGGCTGAGGAAAAGGTGGGTCTTTTTTTCCTCTCTCCCATACCCAAACTCTAGGACAAGGGCAGAAGAACCTGGGCCTGGGCCACAAGGGGAAGGTAGACTAATAGACACTGGGCACAGCTAGTCCTTGCTTCTCAGGGTCTGTGTGTAGGCTGCCCACACAGCCTGGTTTCTGGTTTCACAGCCAGACAACTGTCCCAGGAAGAGACAAGAGCCTGGGCAGGTGAGGCAGATGAAGACTGGGAGTTTTCCAAAGAAGCGCTCATTCACTTTCTTTTTCTATCTGTCCAACCTCTCCACCAGGAAAGGATCTGTGCCCTAGAAACTGATGGCTTTCACCTGAGAGCTGCCCCTTCTCCACTGCCAAGTGTAACTTTACAAGGTAAAAATCCAGTGTCCTTGGCAGCTGTCAATGACAAGGCAGGAACTCCATCCATGTACCCTGGACTCTCTGGCCTTCCCTATCATGTAAGATATCCCACCTTGAGCATTGAAAGAGAGAGCCTGTGTGGCTTCTGAGGTTGCCTTTATGAGTCCTACAGCACCCTGGCCATTCCCGAGTAGTCCCTTTCTTTCTGAACACTCTTGCCATGGAGAGGTGCCAAAGTTCCCCAGAGTCCCTCAGACTAAAGAATGTCCAATATCACTACCTGATATTTTGTCATCTAGATATGGTAATAAAGGGCCCACTAGAGGCCCTGCACCTGCTGCAGGGGCATGAATTCTCAGCAGGGTAAAAGTACTGGAGCAACTCAATAATTCCTCAGGAGGCAGGCAGTGGCCAGCTCCCTTTTGTCTACGTGGGTGGGTAATCTGAACAGCTGGTACAGGAGGACATGAAGAGCTATGTGAATGTTTTCATTTTGAGAATGGGCACAAAGTACTAGAGGTGGAGGCTGGAGCCTGGGTCAGTGGTAGAGTGCTTGTCTGGCATGCAAAAGATCCTAGGTTCCATCTTCAGTGCCACAAACAAACAGGACCAGAGCTGCCCTGATAGAGCCTCATTTCTATCAGTTTTGTCAGAAATTACCTTTACTTCATAGCGATGGGTACAGGCTGGGGTCCCCAGAGCCCAACTTTGCCAGGGCAGTAGCTATTCTGAGATGATGTTCACTGGGGCTCCAGAAAAGGATCTTCAGAGTCTTCTGCCTCAGCCTCACATATTGGGGTGGGCTTGGAATTCTGGGACAGCTCAGAATCAGCCTCGTACTCTGAACAGACTATCCAGCATTACCTCATTGTTCCCCTCCACGACCCTCTACCAGTCACCACTCCTGGCACCAGCCAATGACCCTCCTCTTTAGTCAACCCTTGGCTCAGATGTCAGGCTGTCATATCCTGTGAGCTGTGCAGGAGCCTACTGGGTGCTCCTTTTCAATGTAGGGACCCTCACTGCCCACTGCTTGGCAGCAGTGGTGGTGCAGGCAGCTCCCATCCTTCTTCCAGATGGGACAACAATGGGGGAGGTGACTTCAGTCTGCCAGCAGGGTGGCCCTGACCCTGGAGCCCCAGGGCTGGAGAAACTCCCCAAGGCTGTACAGGGCTGCTGTGGGTGTGGCCAGCTATGCTAGGAGAGGGACATTCCATGTGAATGTCTGTGTCTGTGTGTGGTCTACATGTGTGTCTGTCAGGTTCCCAGGGTGCGGGGTGAGTAGACCCTAACCCTACAGACTGCCCAAGTCGTTGGAGGGGCGGTGTCAGACATGCTAGACTCTCCTTTAGGGCATAGAAACTCAGGGATTGAGGACTGCAAGTCCTACTCAGGAAAAAAAAAATCCTCAGCACCCAAGGAAGGGGCCCCCAAGGCTTTTTTGACAGATGAGCACCCCTAACTCTCGCCAAAGGGAGAAGGGAAATTCTACTGCTGGAACTCCAACTCAGTCTAGCTTGGCTCAGATGGACACCCACCCATGACAGGAGCTTGTCTATAGCCCCAGCCCCTAGAAGGTTGGAATGGTAGAGTAAACCTTTTCTGCCAGTATGGGGCTAGCTTGGGTGTCAAGTGGACCCTATACCTCATCCCCCTTGCCTACACTACTCCCCTTCCTCAGCCTTCCTGGACCCCAGGCCTCTATGAGGCCTACAAAAGATGCTGGATAGTTCCCCTTGGTGGCTATGGTGGGGGATTGGCTTGGCTCTGCTCCGCCTGGGGGTGGTGAGACCTCCCAAGCACTGCCTGGGCACAGACCTCCCAGGCTCCCACCAGACAGCTCTGGCTGCTGTACAGCGGTGAGGCTGGGACCAATTACCTAGTCCTGCCGGGCTTGGACCCTCCCACTCCCGAAGGGTGGGGCGGGGTCCCTGTCTGAGGGCTGCGGAGCTCCAGGTGGATGGTTCTTTGCAAGCTGCTTTCAGTTCAGACCCTCCTTTTCGACACACCACTGGGCTCTAAACCCTGCTGGCCTCCCAGTCGCTGGTGGATGCACTAGGGGGAGTGTGAAGCTAGGGTTACTTCTTTCCTTTGAGAGTCGGATGCCTTAGAATATCAGGCATATGTGACTCTCAGGGGTGAACAGCTCTGGTCTAGGTGAGCTAGGCCCTTGCCTAATAGCTCCTTCAGCTCTTTGTTTTCAGTCCTGGAATGCATTGTGCTAGGTTTCTGACACCTTTCTTTTGGGAGACAGGGCCTACCTTGGCTTTATAGGTACATTCAGCAAGTGATTATGAATAGGTGTTTGAGGGTAGCAGTAGTTTCAAATGTTGGGCTCTTGGTAAAGTTCACAGGTCCAGTTCCCAGCCCTATGGAGTGAGAATCCCACTCAGAGCATGGTGGGAGTTTGGGTTGAATTGGGTGTTGGGCTGGTGGAGGGGTGGTAGTTGCAGGGTACAGAATGATGCTCATGCGGTTGTGTAGAGATATGGCTCGGCTCTCACTATTCTGTGCCCTTTGGCCAGAGGACTGGGTGGGAACAGTAGAGATGGGAGAAGTAAATGCAACCTATTGCCGCAGGGTCACCATGGATAATGGCAAACCAAAGTGCTATGGAAATTTGGGAGCAAGCCACACTCAGTGGAGTGGCTTCTGTGGGTGGCCCAGGGATTAGACATATTTTGAAGGGTGCTCCAGAATTTCAGAGCCATTATACTGTGGTGGGCATGTGGGTTTTCAGGGTGTTATCAGAGGCATTGTTCATGTTTAGGGTGACTGGCTGACAGTCGGGTGAGAGAGGGATGAGAGAGGGATGAGGCTGCTGTTCAACATTTTGAAGTGCTCTGGTCCAGGATGGCTGCACCACGGCCAACTTGTGCCATTCAAAGTAATCGCCTTCCTTGTATGGGCCTCTGCTGCAGCTTGGGCTCGAGCTCTGCAGGGGCTCCATGGGAACCTGGCTGGGAAGCTGGGCTACTCATGGGTTTCCGTGGCGACAACAGGGCGGAGCCAGGAAACAGCCGCTCAGGAAGGAAGGCTGGCCTTCAGGCCAGAGAGAACCCACTGGGCTGAGGAGGCGCCAGACATTCTGTCCAGCTTCCCCAACCCCTGCTGGCCGGTACTCTCGCCCATTCCGTTGGCCTCACCCTCGGCCCCGCCCTCACACCTCAGGACTGCAGGTCTTCACATAAATAGTTACTTTTATTCTCAGCTCGGGTCTGTGGATGTTGCCCTCTCGGTTCTCATGAGTGCTTCGGTTCCCTTGGTGGTCCTTTGCCTAGAAGGTGGGCTGACTGCAAGCACACGCGGATCTCTTAGGCATCTGGAGGGTAGTTCCCATCCTGAATGCCCTGCCAGGTTGGGCTGGCCCCTCCCTGTCTTGACAGACTGGGAAATGGAGATAAGGGAGATGGGGCAGAGGAAAAACACATCAATCTCCTCCTCTTCTTTCCCTATTTCTCTCTCTTCTTCCTTTTTCTCCCAACTCTTTCTTTTTAGTTTTTCGAGACAGGGTTTCTCTGTGTAGCCCTGGCTGTCCTGGAACTCGCTCTGTAGACCAGGCTGGCCTTGAACTCACAGAGATCCTCCTGCCTCTGTCTCCCAAGTGCTGGGATTAAAGGTGTGCGCCACCACCATCTGGCTATTTTCCTTCTTTTTAAAAAATATTGCTAACTGGATCAGGCATGGTTGTCAGCCTGGTCTATGAAGTGAATTCCAGGACAGCCAGGGCTACATAGAGAGATCTTGTCTCAAAAAAAAAAAAACCAAAACCTGGCCGGGCGGTGGTGGCGCACGCCTTTAATCCCAGCACTCGGGAGGCAGAGGCAGGTGGATCTTTGTGAGTTCGAGGCCAGCCTGGTCTACAAAAGTGAGTCCAGGACAGCCAGGGCTACACAGAGAAACCCTGTCTCGAAAAAACCAAAAAAAAAAAAAAAACAAAACCAAACAAAGGCTGCCCTGCCCTGGAACTCTTAGGTAGCTCAGGGTTGCTTCTGCCTTCTGAGTTTTGGGATTGTAGGTGTAGTAATTACACCCAGGTTTTTATGTTTTTTTTTTTTTCTTTATCTGACTATTATTGACAAATAGCTTTCGTGGGGAACCAGCTGGCTATGTTTAGAGAATCCCACTCTCTTCCTCAGAGACTGGATTCATTCTTTTGGTACTGAGCCCCCTGCTGGCACCAGACTGTCTGCTGAGGTAGGAAATTGGAAAAGAACAAACAGCCCCAATCCTTGCTGTGAGATGTTTTCACTCTGGAGTGGAAAGGCTAAAAAACCAATAAATCCACAAATAAGCGAGTAGCAGGAATACTAGGTATGAGGGGGGCTATGTCAGTATCCACACCCTGTTTTCTCATGAGCTCATGTTTTTGAGCTCACACCTGACAGAACCATGTGAAGAAACCATAGAGGAAGCATGATACACAGATGGAGAGCTGTTTAAAGTCACTGGAGAAATAAAGGGAGCAGGTGTATGGAAGGGCAGGTGAAACACGAGGGTCAAGAGACCCAGTGGAGCCTGGGAGGGTGTTGCTCTTTCATTTGAATGAGAGTTGGTAGACTTTTCAGTGACTTGTGATCCCACAGGCTCAGCAAAGCTTGGCTCCTACCGGAGCAGCTATGACTGGCTTTGTCCAAGCTGGTCTCTGCAGGACAGCAGGGCAGGCTGCCTCATAGTTCCACAGGTTTGCTGCCTCTGAGTCAGACCTCCATGCTTCATCCATTGCCTCTGACCCCGTGGCTGCCTGGGGCTTCTTAGGGTAGGAGGGTGGAGTGGCCGCCAGGGTGGCGGGCTGGCAGGGCAGGGGGGCAGCATTTCTGGGAATTGTGTGGGGGAAGCACATTGTTAGAGCTAGCCTGCAGCTAGGGCCTCACTGGCCTCTGGGGGATGCCTCCTGCCTCCCTCACACTGCCTCTGGGGGAGGAAGCTGGGTCCTGGCCAGGTTGTGGGCTGGCGGGTGTGGGGGTGGGGTGGGGGGGGACTTTCCAAACAGACCTTTCCATAAGCCCATGGCTCTTCCCATTCTGTGGGCCGGGAGACTGAGGCTCAGAGAGCTGGCAGCTACACGGACAAAGCCAACATCCATGTGCCCAGCCTCTACCTTCTACCCTCATATGACCAGAGACTCTTTTATGACAGAGATTCTGTCACTGGTTGGTTACTGCCCTATCTGACCACAGAAGCTGGTGTCCAAGGAGGGCTTAAGGTGGGACTGGCTGTGGCTGTAGATCCACAAAGCCCTATGGTGGGGACCTGCAACCCCCCAAAATGGGCCAGAGGCCCCGAGAACTGCATGCAGAGGAGGGGACTACCATGTGGTGGCAGGAGTAGGACCTCCTGGGGCGTAGGATGCCTCCTAGTCTGTGATGATGGGAAACCAGGGGCTCCGCGTGTGAGCCTGGCAGTGTGAGTCTTCCCACCCACCACCGCCCTGCCTTGGCCAGAGGGGAAGCATTCAGGCCACCACTGGGGTCAGGGCCAGCTCTGGGCAGACAGGGGTGGGGGGTAGGGATCACAAATAGAAAAATAAATGGCTTGAGCTTCCGCTGTTTCCTGAACTGAGGATGGGGGAAGGGCGTGCTTTGGGTCAAAGGTGCAGTTAGCCTGGTGGGGTAGACCCTGGGGATATCCCATGATTCTACCCCATGAGGGCATTGCCTGCCGTTTTCAGACCTTCAAGCTGGGATATCTCCACTCCAGGGTCCGTAGGCTAGGGCTGTGTTGCTCACTGAGAGCTTCTGATGTTGGAGATCCACTGCAGGGGCAGATTTTTAAGGAAAATTGGGAGTGTGTATATGTGCCTCTGGATGGTTGGGTGCAAAAGCCAACTGGGGACTGTGAAGAAGCCTCCTCTATGTGTTCTGGGAACTTGGGAAAGCCCTCAGTGGCCATTTTTCCCACCTGGCATCACATTGTCCCAGAAACTTCTTATCTCCAAAAGCAGGCAGGTGTGCTGTGCCCTCCATCACCTTTGGGGTCTTAGGGTAGAGGGCACCACTATATTGGAGTGAACCCTGGGTGAATCTACGGTCTAGGTGTTTGGTGGGGAGGCTCCACTTAAGATAAAGCTCTCAAAATCATCAAGGGGTGTGTGTGTGTGTGTGTGTGTGTGTGTGTGTGTGTGTGTGTGTGTG
>CAJQZJ010033208.1:201313-233400 GCA_907164525.1 Lophiomys imhausi | reverse complement strand
GTGTGTGTGTGTGTGTGTGTGTGTGTGTGTGTGTGTGTGTGTGTGTGTAAAGGGAGTCTGAAGTGAGAGGTGACCTATTTGAGCAAGGGCCAGAAGGTTGAATTTGAAGCTCCTGAAGGTAAGGTGTGGGATCAGGGATTTTTGTTTGTTTCTGAGGTAAGATCTCTCATAGAAGTATCTGAGGATGACTCTGAACATCTGATCTTCCTGCCTTTAATTCCCACGTGCTGGGAGTACAGGCAGGTACCTGTGATGTCTGGTTTGTATGCAGTACTGTGGATTGAACACAGGGCTGCTTACACGCTAAACAAACACTACCAACTGACCTAATCCCCAGCACTGGGGATAAAGTTTTCTAAGGCTAGAATGTGGTCAGTACCAACTCCACAAGTGAGGCTCCTTCAGGACTGAACACACCTTTGATCATAGCTCCCCTGCTGGTGATCTTCTGGACTTCCCTCTGAGGGAGCCCGTGCTTGAGCAGGTCTGTGGGTCGCTCCTGCCACCTATAGGCTGCTGTTGCTCATCGCTGGGACCAGCCAGGGCCAGGACTACTCATTCAGTGGGACCCTAGCTTTGATGGGTTAGTCAACGACAGCATGGCTGACGGCTGCCTGTACTGTGGCTGGGTCCTGCAAGCATTAACTCAATGCCAAACACAGGCTTTCCCTCTCCCAGAATTTGCTTAGTTGGGTTTGGCTTAGAGCAAGGGCCCAGATCCCAGTGAAGGGCAGAGACAGAGTTGGCATGGAAGCTGGAGAGCTGTGTTCATCCATCACTACACCTCTGGAAAAGCCTTGTTCCCTACAAGAAATCCCATACCTTTTCCTTATAGTAAAGATTAACGAACTGACTAAATGGTCCGCTCATGTGTATAATCCGTTTGCACTCTGGTCTCCTGGTCACTGTGGGCACAACACTAAGGATGGACTGCTTAGTGCCTCTTGGCAGCAGCACCCCCGCCCCCGGCGGCAGCCTTTTCAGGGTCCGGGGACTACATCTCCCAGCCTGCACCGCATCTGCGCAGAGGCAAGCCCGGCCCAAGCTCGGTTTGGCAACGCGGGCCGTGTGCGGCGCAGGGCTGCGCTGAGGGGCCCCGATCGCGCGGCCGGAGTCCACCAGTGAAGGCGCCGCGGGCCGCCAGAGCAAGCGGCTCAGGGCAGGGACGGCACAGGCCCTCTCCCCGGCGTCCGGCGGCCTGGGCGGCGGCGGTCCCGCGGACGCGCCGACTGAACCCCCTCCACCCGCGCGCCGCGCAGCCGCCTGGGAGTTGTGGTTCCGGGGGCGGAGATTCCGCGGCCGCCGGGCGGAGGTTTGGACCGCAGATCCAGGCGGCGCAACCGGCTTAACCCGCCGCCACCGGGGTGGTGATGGGCAAGGAGGAGGAGATTGCGCGGATCGCCCGGAGGCTGGACAAAATGGTGACCAGGAAGAGCGCGGTGAGGGGCGCGGGCCGCCAGGACCCTGGGGCCCCCCGCTCCGAGGAGACTGCCTGGACCTCCTCCTCTCGGGCGGAGGGGCAGCCAGCCCAGTCGAGACCCCTCTCCCGGGCCCGCCGTCCGCCTTGTCCTGCCGCCTTGCCCTGGACGCCCCGCTGACGGAGAGCCGCCCTCCGTCCCGTCGCCCCGCGGTGGCCGCGGCCGTGGCCGTTTTTGGCCCAGCCGTTGTCTCCCCTGCCTGCCCCCACCCTCCAGAACCAGGGTTCTCTAATAAATTACTCCCCCTGCTTAGTCAGGCCTCAGGCAGCGGCCCGGAGATGAGCCTGAGCAGACAAGACAGACTGTGCCCGGGGCCGGGCGGTCTTGGCAGTCCGGCCTTCCAGCCGTGGCCATCCGCATAGCCCGTCAGGAGCACCCTTTGGGAGTGACGGCCCCTGCATCTGCTGTCTGTGGGTGGGAAGGGACTAGGAGGTGCGACTGAGTATGGCCGACCCATCCACAGCACCACTCGGTGGCTGAGTCATGAGTCTGTACAACCTCCCCAGGGCTGTAGAGGGCTGCAGGACAGCTTTTGGGGATGACCAGGGCTGCCCTGGGTTCCTGTTGGTCAGGACTGGACGGTTGGGGTCTACACCAGGAAAGGGGGTTAAGTTCTCGTATATATATTCCTTTACCCTGGAAACAGAGCCCACTTGGGAATCACCGGGCTGCAGAGGCCTGCTGGTGCTTTTCCCCCCTCCCCGCTAAAGGGTGTTAAACACAAATGACAAACTTGGAAGTGGAGGTGGCAGAGATGGGATGGGAATCCATAGGGACTTGGGAACTGATAGTCCCACAGCAAGAGTGTAAGGAAAGAGCAGAGGTTCCAGGAGGTTGCAGCAACCTGAGAGGCTCCTTGGAACAGCTGGTTGTTTTTTTGGGCCTGGCTTGTGGTAGCTGCAGGGTTGTTGGGGATAAGTCCCCCTGGCCTAAGGATCAGGTCTCAGGAAGTCAGTCCACCTCGGGGCTGATTGGTGTAAGCTCCCACAGCGGGACCTGCCTTAGGGAGGTGAAACAAGGCTGCCCGGCAGCCTGAGCAGATAATTCACACAGATTGGAGGGTCAGCCCCAGCCCCTCCCACTGCCTCTAGTAAGGAAGCTTGAATGGCTGAGTGGATTTTCGCTGCCTCTTTGTGGCATATAAAGACACGTGAACTCATAGGGGCAACTGGAAGGACAGCAAGCACAACAGTGTTGGGTGTTGGAAGAGTCTCTCTCAGTTGTAAGAAGGAGGTGTTTGAATAAAGCTTTGAAGTGCTGCCTGCCCTGGAGGTTCGAGAAAACCAGGGTTGCCTGTTACACCTAGGAGAAGGGTGTCGGTCAGTCTCTGGTAGAGAGTGGGTGGGACTATGGGACCTGTAGGTGCTGGCTTTAAGAAAAACAAGAGCAGGGCATGGTGGTGGCGCACGCCTTTAATCCTAGCACTCGGGAGGCGGAGGCAGGCAGATCTCTCTGAGTTCCAGGCCAGCCTGGTCTACAAAGCAAGTCCAGGACAGCCAGAGCTGTTACACAGAGAAACCCTGTCTCGAAAACCAAACCAAACCAAACAAACAAACAAACAAACAAACAAACAAAAAAAAAACAACTAGAGCAGGGCATGGTGGCCTGCCTTTAATCCCAGCACTCAGGAGACCTCTGTGAGTTCCTGGTCTACAAAGTGAGTTCCAGGACAGCATGTACTATTACACAGAGAAACCTTGTGTCAAAAAACAAAAAAAAAAAACCCAACCAAAATTAAAAAAAAAATCCTTTTGTATATTTAAAACACACACACACACACACACACACACATATAAAACATTTGTTATCACTAGTGTGTGTGTAAGTCTGAGGACAACCCCTGGAATTGGTCATCTTACACCATAGGGGACCTGGAGTTGGGTTTAGGTTGGACCGCTTGCTGGCCAGCACCATTACCTGCCGAGTTATCTCACCTGCCCTCCCCTGCTGACACTGGGTATTGAACCCAGAGCCTTAACATGCCAGGCAAATGCTCTGCTACAGCTGTATCTGCATGGCCCTCTTTGTTTCAAGACAAGGTCTCACTAGGATGCCTATGCTAATCTCGAATTCTCTCTGTAGCTTAAGCAAATTTTGAACTTTTGATCCTCCTGCCCCTGCCTCCTAAGTATCTGAGATGATAAGGCCTGTGTCACCAGGTATGGCAGTTTTCAATTAGCAATAATTGTGCCTCTGATAAACCTTGTTAGCTGTGTGCTGTTACTTTGCAAATCTGTGACTGTAGTAGATTTTCCTGAGAGTTTAGGCAGAAGGTTTTTAGGTGGGAACAGAAAGAACCTGCCTACTCTGGAGGCACAGCCTGTCTGCAGATACTGACAGCCAGAGCTTGGGCAGAGGAAGGAAGCCAGGGTTGTCTGTTACAATACCCAGGAGAAGTGCTGCACTAGCAGGTGGGCACTTTGAGGAGAGACTGCTTAACCACCATGGACTAAGGCTAAGGAACCCGAGTTATACTTCTGAGTGTCCTTCCACGTAGAGCATGAACTGGGGCACTTCTTCTCTAGTACTTTGTTCAGTGTCTGGTGCGGTTACCATGAAGTCTGGCAGATGCAAGGTGAGAAACCGCCTGATCTTTGAGGACAGCACTGTTGAGCTGTTATTCCTCTGTTTACTGCCTCCATTCCTGCCCGATGGCAGAGGTGGTGGTATAGGAACATGTATGCAGTGTTGTGGTGGAGGAATGGCTTCTTTGTGACATGTAAGTGTATACTATGTGATCAGGAAGAGATGGGATTGTCCACTAAGGTTTCCTCACCCCCAAACAGTTTCTCTGTATAGTCCTGGCTGTCCTGAAACATGCCCTGTAGGCCAGGCCAGCCTTGAACTCAGAACTTTGCTTGCCTCTGCCTCCTGAGTACTGGGATTAAAGGTGTGTGGCGCCATTGCCCTGCATCTACTGAGGTTGAAAGTCCTTTTGCGTTCCAGGAAGGAGCCATGGATTTGCTTCGGGAGCTGAAGGCCATGCCTGTGACCCTACACTTGCTCCAGGTAAGTTCTTCCTGTCCTGGTCTAGGGTGGCTCCAGGGACAGCAATTCCAAGAGCTTCTTAGCAGGGCCCCTTAAACTAACTTCCATATGGCTTAGTTGGCATAAACATCTGTTCTAAGGAGAGTTTCTGATTCTCTCTGGTGGTCGGTGAGGTGGGAGGTGGGTGCCCTGAGTTCCAAATGAAGTCCTAGCCTTGGGAAAGGTGTTTTCTGTTCTTGCCCATTCCCCAGCCATTCCCTGTGGGACCCAAGAGTGAGGATCTGCCTGTGGAGCAGGCTCTGTCACCTCTGACTTAGGCCGTTTGCCTTGCAGTCCACCCGTGTTGGAATGTCTGTCAACGCCCTACGGAAGCAGAGTTCGGACGAGGAGCTCATTGCACTGGCCAAGTCCCTCATCAAGTCCTGGAAGAAGCTCTTGGGTACGGGTCAGAGTGAAGGGGGTGGCTCTTGCGGTCAGCACAGCATAGAGTGCTGGCTTTCCTGGTCTGATTCAGGCTATCTGGCAGTGGGATAAAACGTAGGTCAGAAAGTATCCATCCGTGGGCTGGAAGTGAATGAGGGTGCCATCTGTCGTGGTGGGGAGGGGATGGCCTGGGAGGCATGGCCATCGAGACAAGGGTGTGTCCAGCTCAGGGTACTCCAGCTGCAGGAGGAGGAGGAGGAGGTGGGTCCACTACCTATTCAAGATGTGAGCTAGGCAGACAGCAGCTGTTCCTGGGGACAGTGGACAACTACGCTGCAGAGATGTTCCTATTGATTAGGAAGGAAGTCATTCCTTGGCTCTGTCTACACCTCTGTGAAACAACCCAGGACCTGTCCCTCTTCATAGTCACATGTAGTGGTCCCTAGTTCAGGCTTTGGGCAAGGCCCTGCCCATGTTTCTAGAAGGAGCCTTGTGTGAGGCATATGCTTGTTTTCTGGCCGGGTTGGGCCTTGAAGAGTCCCACAGCAGGATGCTTGAGGAGGGTGGGTCCTGAAGAGGCTGGTGGGCTTGCCGAGACCAGGTCTGGTGGCCTCCTAGCACCTTGCCTGTCTGTGGCTCTAAGCAGTAGGGATAATGGCCAGGCTGAGGCTGGGTGCCTGCCCCTGGCCAGTCTATAGCATTCATTTTCTGATAATGGCAGATGTTTCTGATGGCAAATCCAGGGATCAAGGGAACGGCACACCTTTGCCCACATCATCCTCAAAGGATGCCTCAGGGACTGCGGATCTCAGGTAGCATACCTGAAGGCAGGTACATACATTTCTGCCTCTTGCCTCAGTGTCCTCAGTGGGAAAGGAGGCTGATGTCCATTTACCTGGTTACTGCCGAGGGAGGGTACCTCTCCAGGATGCCATCTGCAAGGTTAGTCAGCCTCATGCTGGGTACTGTCCCACTGCTCAGTTCCCTTCTTGCTCATCTGAGATGCCTGGCTGTCAGTGGCATCACTGAGATCTTTAAGGAGCCACTACCCAACAGAGCTGGCTCAGCCTCAGGCCCCCTTGCCTACTTCCTCAGACCCTATCCTTTTGCTGCCCAGCATGATTAGTGAATGGGTCACCTCATGCAAATGCTATCCAGAGCTTAGCTTGTCATGGCCTGAGTCTAGCCTTGCCCACTGCTACCATCTGGTCAAAGTAGCCTCTCATGCCCAGTCTGTTAATAGCAGGGCTCCCAGTTTCCATGGGAACAGAACTGCCTTGACCATCTTTAAGAAAGTAGTGTGGCCACACTTGAATGTGGAGATATGAGCCGGGCCCATCTTATGTGTTATGTCCTGAGATCATTAGCATATCTATGCAGTTGATTTTGCTCCAGAAAGCCACCTGATGCTGATTTCCAGAGGCAGTGTGAGCAAAGGGCCTGAGGAGATCCTTGCCCAGTTCCATTTGTGTGGAGTGGGGGTCACATGTGACATTAAGACTTGCCGTTGGGCTGGGTGTGGTGGCACATGCCTTTAATCCCAGCACTGGTGAGTCAGAGGCAGGCGGATCTCTGTGAGTTCAAGGCCAGCCTGGTCTACAAATGACTCCAGGACAGTCAAGAATACACAGAGAAACCCTGTCTGGAACCCCCCCCCCCCAAAAAAAAAAAAAAAAAAAGACTTGATGTTGGGTGACCTCCTACCTCATCTTTACTCCAGGCAACTAGAAGTATCTGCCTGGTTCTGCCATCAGCAGAGAGGTATTCACAGCATGGCCCATGTCTTGGGCCTCTTCAGAAGCACTCTGGAGGTAGCAAGAATATCTCAGCCCATTTTGAGCATGGAGTGTTGCTCAGACACTAACTGTTGAGGATCTGGTATACACTGGTGGTGTGATTTGTGACTCAATATGGACCTTCTAGTCAGTGCTCTGCCCTGATGAGGAGGGCAGAGCACACAGGCATTCTAATTCTAGGCTGACCTAAGGGTAGATGTTGTCATTGGGCCTAGGTAGGGGTCTGTGAGGATACAGCAAGTGGACTTTGGAGGTCAGCATGGTATCCACGTTTGCTTTTCTGGGGATCACCTGTGGCCCAGGGTCAGGGGACCACCCAAAGAGGACACTCGGCAGCCTACTACTGGTGTTCAGCTACTGGAGATGCACAATTGAGCTCAGCAGGTTTTGTCTCTCTAGTTCCAAGAAGCCAGACCCACCTAGGACCTCATCCACTTTGAGGATCACCACATTTCCCCAAGTGCCCATCACCTGTGATGCTGTACGCAACAAATGCCGTGAGATGCTGACTTTGGCCCTGCAGACAGACCGTGAGTATTATCAGCTGTGGATTTTGACACTTGTCCAGATTCACAGGGTTCTCCTATCCTATTTAGGCCTGCGAAACAACTCTTCTCTGTAGCCCGCTGTGACTGAGCAAGGAAGCCTAGGGTTTGGGGGTTACCAGAACACCTGTATTTTGGGAACTGTCTCCCAGGAATGGAAGTGTCCTATTTAGCTTCTAGGGTAAGCAGGCGTGTGGCAAGTGGAGAAAGCCAGTAGGGGAAACTAGTGAGGGCTCCCTCTTACAGATGACCACGTGGCGGTTGGTGTGGACTGTGAGCACCTGTCAGCTCAGATTGAGGAGTATATCCTTTATACAGAGCACACAGGGTCAAGGGCTTCTGATGGAGTCTGCAGTCCATCAGAAGTCTGGAGTTGTGTTTCTCCAGTAGCTGCTGGATACCACTGGTAGGCTACCCATTACCCTTTCCGGGTGGTCCCCTGACCTTTCCTGAGCCATAGATGGGTAAGGGGGTATTTCTTACCTACTAGACAGATCTGGGTCTCAGACAGGAATGGACCTACAGAAGGCACAACACAATAGCCCCTCGGCTCCCCCCAGGTCTTGAGTGTGTAGACTCATCTCCATGTGCCTGGGAAGAACATTCCCCACATGACTCCCAGGATGGGTGGAGCTCAGAAACCTCAGATGGGTCCTTAAATACTTGCACGCATCTTCCTGGATGTGGGAAATACAGACATGAAGTACAAGAACCGTGTGCGGAGCCGAATCTCCAACCTGAAAGATGCCAAGAACCCTGGCCTACGGCGGAATGTGCTGTGTGGTGCTATTACACCCCAGCAGATAGCTGTGATGACATCAGAGGTGAGCCCCACTGGGAGGGCTGGGGCAGTGTGTTTCTGCAGAGCTGCAGGCTGAACCCTTGACCCCTTTATCAGGAGATGGCCAGTGATGAGCTGAAGGAGATCCGCAAGGCCATGACCAAGGAGGCCATCCGTGAGCACCAGATAGCCCGTACGGGTGGCATGCAGACTGACCTGTTCCCTTGCAGCAAGTGCAGGAAGAAGAACTGCACCTACACACAGGTTGGGGTACACCTCAGGACATACTTATCCTCTTCTCGGATACCTCCTATGTCCCTGCTTTTTGGTCTGGAGCTCTGTGCTAAGGCTAGGTGGTCGGCCCTGCCAAGCATGGAGGGACAGGAGTATAATATGGTGTTTGGGAATGGCTGTGGGGGCTTCAGACCCTGCTGTGGAGGTGGAAGCTCAGGTACTCTGGGGAGACTATGTGGACTCCAAGAGATTTCGGGGGCTTGGGAAGAAGGGGGCGAATTAAGATGGTCTCTCTGTAGACAGCTCTAGGGCTTGTGGAAACTTCCATCATTTGCAGTGTGCTGCAGGGGCCTGGGGCTGAGGGGTAGGGCAGCACAGTCCCCTCTACCAACAAGGGCTGGCCCTGTGGAATAAGGTTTGCTGGTGGGTCTCCCAGATGGGCAGGGCCACTGGCATCTCTGCTGATCCTTTCACTACATAGACCCTCCTGTTGGGAATCCTGTACTTATCCTACATCCTAGACTCTACTGAACACAGTTGTTCACAGGCCTACAGAGAAAGGCCTCTATTATGGTGATCCACCTCCTCTTTAGGCCTAGTTCTAGGTTGAGGTAGATGACTGGGAAGTTTCAAATCATCAATAGAGATCATTGGGGGATGTGAGACCAGTATTACCCAGATCAAGATAGCAAAACTATGTATTCAGCCATCCACCCTACAGGTGCAGACTCTCGCAGCTCCGATGAACCCATGACCACCTATGTTGTCTGCAATGAGTGTGGGAATCGATGGAAGGTAGGTGGGTGGGCCCAGAATGCTTGCCTCCAATCCTGTCTCAGTACATATTGGGCCTGAAGTAGGAACCAGGGCCCACCGAACCCAGCTAGTCTCCTGGGAGTCTCTGGGATGGAGCCCCGAGCCTATCCTATCTGTGCCATACGGGTCGTGTGGGCCTTGGCCAGACATTTCCCTGCCTTCCTGCAGTTCTGCTGAGCCCTTGTATTGACGTATTGTAGTCCTGGCCATGGCTAACATTGTCTCTCCTGCAATATTCTTGGTGGACACAGCTTCTCTGGAGATCCCCAGAAGGTGGCATGCCCTGTCCCAGCCTGCCTGTCTGGTGTGCACCTTTCTGCCCTTTGTCCCTCATTATTAAATGCTGTCTTTTGCCTTCCGCTGGCTTTGCTCCTAATGGGCTGTACACGAGCTTCAGCTGGGTCCTGTCCTTCCACTGCTGCAGACACCCTGAGCTCAGACAACACTTGAGCTAAGCTGTGGTGGGGCAGTATTATAGACAAAAGCTTGTCTGTTCTTTGGAGAGGTTCTTCTACATGTGATCCTAGGCTATTGTCGGTACTGCTTGTATGTGTCCCATCATGCTCGCTGTGTGGGCTGGTGGCATATGGACCTTGTTAGAACAGGGCCTTGCCCAGTGCTCACACCCTCACCAGGCATGGCAGCCTAAGGATCTGGTGCCCTTTCAGGGTGTTTCACTGTATTCTTCATTCTGCTCACCCATGGAGGAGGATGGGCTCTGGGCTGAAGTCAATTCTAGGTTCAAATTGCTGAAGCTCCCAGAAACTTGGGGAAACAAAGTAGTGGGTGCATTGCTTTTTGGACCTGTAAGGTGAAGATGACATTGTGCCCAGCTTCTTTGGGAAGGCCATACCATCAGCTCTGTCCCCATTAGCCTCTGGAAAGACATCTTACCAAGTACACAAGGGCTTAGGATAATCTTCAGGACATCTCTACCCCACTTAAGAGCTGAGGCCCTAAAGCCACTGCTGTGGGACAGAGCACGGTAGAGTCTGGATGGATGATTCTCTAACCTCCTACCCCAGTGTGGGATAAACAGAGGCCTCTGTTATTAAAGAATACAGAATACTATATCATGTTTTTGGCATGTGGAGGAATACAGACGAATGTGAAAGCTCTCTTTCTCTCTTTTTTTGATAAAATGTACAGTAAAGGACATATCTCCAATTTTAAAGTTCATTAATATATAAAATATGAACGGGCTCTTCATTTGAGTCTGACCCTGAGGTCCTACATCTGGTTCTGAGGAATAAACAGTTCTCCCGCTACAAACCTGTTGGTACAGAGGCTATTCTCTGAGAACATCTCCTGGGCATGTGACTGGGGGTCTGAGGCACCATCCAGGAAGAACCCCAGGAGGAGCAGGCAGAGCAGAGCATTGCGGTTGCCACTGGGATTGAGTCTACTTCAGCCAAGTGGGGCAGGGTTAGCCCTCAGTCTGCCCATGGGAGCAGAACATGTGTGTGGCACGTGACCTAGGCCTCAGAGGACTGTGGGGCCTCCTGGAGTAGTAGCGAGCGGTAGGTAGGGGAGCTCAGGAAGCGAGGATAGGAGTCCCGGTGCATAAGGGTGTAGATCTGCAGCTGCGCATCGTCAAATGTGTGTGGCGAGGGCTCCTGCATCTTCCTGTTGATTCCTTCTCGCACACGGGAGTCCAGGCTCACCTGTGTGGCAGGCACCAAGGTCAGGGGGGGGCGGGGCTCTTCCCAGGCCACCCTCACTCATCCCTGCATCTGGCCCACCTCCTTGGGGGACAGGATGGACACGTAGTCCTCATAGATAAGTCGCGCCTTCTCATCCACCACATGTTGGTTGGCCTCTGCTTTCAACTCCTCACAAGCCAGCCAGAAGAGCATGTTCTCTTCACTGTACTCCGTGCGCAGGAATGCCCGGAACACACTGCGGCCAGTGGGGCTATGCATCAGCTTGTCAAAGGACTGCGCCCAGCTTTGTACTTCCTCAGGGCTTGGTGGAGTGCTGTAGGCATTAGGGCCGGACCATGTCAGACCCGAGACATGCACACAAGTACACATACCAGCATGCCTACACAATGGTGGCTGTACTCACCAGACTTCACAGTTGGGGAGAGGTTGCAGCTTGCTTTCCGGAGAACGCGGCCAAGCTCGCTGCCGTTCTTGGTTCCTAGTGGCAAAGGAAAGTGGCACTACCTTATGCAGTTGAGATCTCCGCACACCACTGTGGCTGTGTGTACGCTTTGGCATATGGGTGCCTAGTACCAGTAAATGTGTTTCAAGAAAGGAAACTCCTAGATGAGCCTTCTTCACACCCTCTTGTCCCCTTCCCCACTGAACTGGCTTGTGGAGGCTGCTACTCTGGTTACCACTGTGGCCTCTTTCCTGAGTCAGCAGTTGGACTCTTCAGGTTCCTGGTACCCCTCCCTCTCTTTGGACTGCTGGGTAGAACCATACTACTTCTCAGCGTAGTTCCAGCTCATTCCTGAGGCCACTGAACAATCCACACCACAGGCTTAATATCAGCAATATGACTCATTGGCTGATGTAGGGTGAGAGCCTCCAGTGTGCCTATACCTGTCCGGTCCTGGATCCTGAGCCCTGCCTCCAAGGGAAACTTCCCCCTGTCAGTCTGTGCTCATTCCTACAGATGTGGAGAGAATTCAGTTCCCACTAGGCCTGGCTTCTCAGCAACAACACAGCTCAGACTTTCACTGAGCCCTAACCTATTCACATTTTGTCCTTCGATCTTGTGTATACACAGTCCTGGGTGGCTTGCTGGTCAACGGATCCCACTTTTGGGTCCCTCAGTCTGTCAGGCCAGATTAGTGTAAAGTGGAAAACTTATACCATCTTCCCTACTCCTGCCATCAGACACCTCCAAATCTCAAATACCTTCCTGCCTATGGCCAGCTGTTCCTTTATCCTAAGTCTCTTCTCCAATCTGTCCCCTAGCAGCTCTCAGTGGTATAAATAGGTATATGGTGAGTGCATGGACCCCATATGCACGCCACTTGCTTGCTCCTGCAGTATAACACACCCACAGCACACTAAATGTAGGAGCCACACAGAGGGGCTGGAGAGATTGCTCAGTCCTTAAGAGCACCTGCTTATCTCCGTAGGACCTTGATTTGATTCTTAGGACCCACATATTGGCTCTCAACTATTGTAATTTCAGTTGCAACACCTTTGTCTATTTGTGGGATACAGAGATGTTCAGTGTCCCTCAAACACTCATACACGTAAAACTTAAGAGCCACACAAAGCCTCCTAGAGGATCTGGGCACTCTACAAGCCAGCAAGGCCCAGCAGTCTCCTGACAGAGTGATGCTGTGGTGGGTGGGCACCTGCCTACAGATAGTTTCTTGGAAGCCTCTTTAGGGTCTGAGCCCGCATGCTTCAGAGCTTCTGTACTTCTACATGAGCTGCCCCCAGACCTACACATGCTGGCTTTGCTCCCTGTGACCTGGGTACCCCTGCCCAAATACCCTGGGGTCTTCCCAGTGCAAGCTGCACCCCAAGGTCCACATACCAGGAACAGCTACAGCAGCAGCACCAGCATAAGCAGCAGGGGTTGCGACTGGGGGGTCCTGAGGGGGCTGCGTCATGGCTGGACATCGAAGGGGGCCTGTCCGCCTCCTCTGGCCCTGTATGCTGAGGAAGAGGGGGCTGCCTCAACCTCCACTCTAGAATTCACTGGACGCTCTGCCTATGCCCTCAAGGTTATATCTTGGGCATCAGGTGTCCAGGAACCCAATTAGAGGTAGGGAGTGCCTACCTGTTTCTCAGCCTCATGTGGGGTGGGCATGGGTGGGTGGAGGGGGTTGCCCAGGTACTCTGGTGCCAGCTCTGGACCCTCACTGCAGCCTAGGAGCCTGGAGGATCTGGGAAGAGGGTTGGAGTTCTGACTGAGGGTCGTGACCCTGGCCCACCTTGCAACCTCTGCGCCCACCCTCAGAGACTTGGTCAGAGCTCTGCCTCGGCCTTCTACCCCAAGCCTGAGCGCTTACACCATGTGGAGGTTCCTGAGTTGATGATGGGGCTAGTGCAGCCTGGGCCTCCCACACAGGGTTCTAGGACACCCTATCTGCTCAGTCCCCGAGAAGCCGGAAACTTGGGTTCCTCTTTCTTGACTTCCTGCTCCTAGCCCCTCCCACGGGGCCTGGAGCTACAAGCTGGGATGGAGGGTGTCAGATATTTTGACCACCTCCCTCCCTCTAGGGAGATGGGCAGAGATGCTGCCTACATGACTGCTAGGCCTGAAGCCCTGAGTTCCTGAGTGGGACTCAGCAAAAGACTTCCTCAGAGTGAGGGGTGGGGCGTGCACTCATGAGAGCTGAACTCAGGGAACAAGGGTCTTTGGTCCTCAGGGCCTCAGGCACTCCGGAGCACTTCCACCCTGGTTTCCCTGTATCTCCCTAGGATGCAGAAACTGGGAAAGATAGCTAAGGAAGCTGGTGTGGCAATGTGGGAGCATCAGCTGCTTAGCTGGACCCTTGGGCTCCTCAGTGCGTTTTCATATGGTTTATCATTCTTGATGTTTGGGCCATGCCTTCACAGGAGTTTCTAGGAACCTCTCAGGCCACCGAAAGCTGACTTCAAATTTCAGTGTCCCCAGGACAAACAGAAGCAAAGCATCCAATCGGCACCTTGGTGGCAGTTTTGAATGCCTTCCCTCTGCCCACATCTGGTGGAGGACATCCAGGCTTGAAGCCTCTGTTCTACCCACTTTCCTCTCATTGGTCTGGGGTTCACGTTACTTTCTCAATTAAATTCACCCTCCCGTAGCCCTTCATTCAGCAGGCGCCTTTTAAATACTGTTTCTGTCTGAGCTCTGTACACTGGGCAGCCTCACTACCTAAGGCTTTCTGAGATGGTGGGTTCCCAAGTCTCCCAGCAAGCAAGCCAGGAGACATAAGTAGCTTGGGCTGTACTTCCCCGGGGTTGAGCTTCTAGGGAAAGGAAAGGGTGTGTGTGGTAGCCTGAGCTCTCCATAGTCTTCCTCCTTCATACCCTCACCCCCTCACCCTGCACACCGTCCCTCAGAGGCGCACCCCCCCCTCCAATCAGCTGAGCAGACAGGGTACAGCCTGTGGGGTATGGGGCTTGGATGCTGGATTCCAGTGGGTGCAGAGGCAGGTGCCTGCCCTTTTCCCAGCTGGAGGCTCTGGTCCTAGCTCCTTGCACCCACCAAAGGTCATTTGGGACCACCTGTCGTCCTGGGGTGCTCTTGACTACTGCCTCCCTTCTTTCTGGGGTTAGGGGAGCCCAGGGCTGTCCTGACCTACATCCGGATATTGGAGGGCTTCTTCCCTCCCCAAGCCTCCCAGGCGTTGGCCTCCCAAGTCTATGCTTAGAAGCCAGACGCAGCAAATCTGGTCTCTGGGGACAGAAGTTCCCTGGGGAATGGCTGCCGTGTTGTTCCACAGCCCGCCCAGACCAAAAAAAAAAAAAAAAAAAAGTCCTAACTTTTGGGTGAGGGGCTGACAGAGGCTCCATTCCCACTTCCGTCCAGCACTGTCCTTGTCCTACCTGTACCTCCATGGCAGGCCAGGCCTCTCTCACCATGGCGAACCCTGTTGCCCAAGCCCACCTGTGGAATGGTAGGCCCCCACCCAGTTCCTGCTTTCTGCCGGTGGGGTCGTCTGCAGGGCTGGTCCCTCTGGCAGTCTCTGACGCCCCCACCCCTTTCTTAAGGAATTCGCCATGGCGCCCCACTCACCAGCGACCTAAAGGCGGATGGGGGCGGGAGGGCCAGGTTCGGTCTGGGCTCCCACCCTGGCTGCCGAAGGGGCGTGCTCTAAAGCAGCAGGGATTTAAGTTAGACTGCAGGACGTACTCCCAGGCATTGGCGAGGTAGGAAGGCTCCCGGAGTTCGGCTCGGATGGGGCCGGGGCCGCAGCAGTCACCCCTGAGGCTCGCCGGGCCGGGAGGCTAGCGGACCCGACTCCAAGGGTGGGTAGGGTGCCTCGTCCGGCCCCTCCCCAGCAGGCTAGCGGGCAGGAGGCACGGAAACCTGGGCTCTTCCGGCCCCCACCTTTGAGCAATCACTTCTCAAAGCCCTGAGCTGCGGAAAAAGGGGAACCTTGCTGCGGCTCTCCCTCCCCCACGCCCAGGGGGTGGGCTCCGGTCCCGCTGCGACCCAGGTCCACGTGGACCGGCCACTGAAGTCCGGGAACAGAGCCGGCCTCTCCGTGGCCCGGGCCCGCCCGCGGCCCGGCGCCGCACTCACCGCCGCGTCCCCGAGTCACGCCGCCCGCGCGCTCCGAAGTCCCGCCGGTGGCCGGGGAGGGGGCTCCGGCGCAGTGCGCAGGCGCCTCGGCGGCACTTCCCCAAAGAGAGGGGCCGGGACTTCCTCGAGCCCCGGCGCCTGCTCGCCCGCTCCCGCGCCCCGCCCCGCGCCCGCGCCTGCTCCCGTGCCCCACCCGCGGCTGGCGTGTGGTCCCGCGGTGGCGTGGCATGGTGACCCCGAGGGGTGAGTCGCACAGAGACAGTGGGTTGAGCCGGCGCTCGGTTCTGGTTAGCTGGGTTTCCCAGGCTTAGGAGGTGGTGCAGTGTCGGGCACCAGGGCTGAGCTCCGTGTGCAAGACTCGGAGGCCTTTGGGAAGGACTGGCTTGTGGTACTGCCCTGTCCACTCCGCCTGGTCTGTCTGTCGCCCTGCTGTCGGACTTTCCCAGACAAAGGGAGTTTCTGGAACAGCAGCGTGGCGGGCACTGTGAAAGCAGGTTCATACATCAAATCACCTCGAATGTTTCCGGGGCCTGGTTGAATCCCTACTGACATCTCAAACTGCCACAAGACAGCCTTTACCGCAAATGGCCTTGCTCTATGGGCCACTCCTCAGATCCTTTGTCGTTGGGTGCAAATTTGAATTAGCTTATTATCCCAGCAGGCTCGGGCCCGGAGGCCCTGACCCTGCTTTGGACTTGGTGTAGAGCGCGGTGCGGTGCGGTGCGGTGCGGTGCGGTGGACCATGTGGTTCCGGCTCTTCTTAGCCCTGGAACGCAGCCTGACCAGTTCAGGTGTTTGGGTCTTGCTAGCAAAACTGCCTTTCAGTCGCCCAAGTTGTATATGCTCACACACCACACAAAAGACCGCCTCTAAATCCAGGAAGGAGACCAGAAGCGCTGAGCAAGTGACGCCAGTGGGCATGTGGCTTGAACCCTACTGTGCTCCAGAGCAGGAACACCAGCTCCTCACAGGCCCCACTTGGTTGTGTTGCAGGCTGTGTATCCCTGGTAGGATTTTCTTCAGACAGGGGACCCTAGGCCACTTTCCCTAGCCTGCTCTGTAAGCCCGGTGGCACTCTCAAGTCGGTCTGGCATTTGGTTCAGAGCTCTTGTGGCACTGTCATGCTGGCCTGAGGATGTTGGTCTTTGTGCTCAGTCCTCTGCTCTGAAGTACTTATATGGATTACTCACCGCGTGGGATGCTGCTGTGACCTTCGGCATCCCTGTAACTGCCATGAGGAAATGCAGGGTTGGAAAGGTGATGAAACAGTGATATGACTTTAAATCGATGAAGTTTCTCCAGACCCTTAACAAACCTCTAAAAGACAAATTTCTGGGGTCTGGCGAGAGCTTGGCTAGAGGAGTCCAGCACTGGCTATCATCTGGTGTAATTGGCTGTCATTAGTGTGTGTGAGCTCATTACTCCTGGGTGAAGAAGAAGCTGTTTTCTTTTCCCTGTCTGTGCCCATGTCCACACCTACCATTTCCCTGCCTCTGCTGTCTTTCCCATTGCCAGAACCAACCCCTGCCCCCCTCCTGCTGCTGATTTGTGAGTGCTGCAGTCTGGGCTTGGATCAGGGCCCATGACAGCAACGGGCCAGAAAGTGAGAAGGGTCATGCTCAGGGTGAGAAGACCAGCTGAGGAAACAGAGGCCTGGGAACTGGCCGCTAGTGAGTACGATCCTTCTGAACCACAGTTTTGATCTCTTTTTCTCCCTCCCTTCTGGTCTCTGTCTCAGGCAGAGCCAATGGGAGCCCCCAAGCAGAAACAGGGAGCTGTCTACCTCCCTGCTGCTTCCACCTTTGTGCAGTCGGCTGGGTAGGGGCCGGGAAGAAGGGCAAGGACAGGGGGCCAAGGGGCCAAGATGCCACAGGCTCTGCAAAGAGCCAGTGATGTGGAGAAGAGGAAGAAGAGCTGCCCGGAAACCAGGGGCTTTTCAGAGTCCAGTGCTCAGAATGGGATGGGTGGTTTCCCTCCTGTGCTCAGTGTTTGGTGGGTGAGTAGGCACAGGAGGCTGTTTCTGAGGAAAGGGAGGCTGTGGGTGAACTCTCTGTCCCACATTCAGGGACCTTGGAGAGGAGCACCCCACTCACAACCTGTTGTCGTCTGGACATGACTGGGCTCTCTTTTTGGCTTTGCTGTCGCTCAGTCTTCAGGTGGGATGACCCTAGCTTTGGAGACAGCCCTAACTTCCAGAGGTGCTGGTGCCTAGGCAGGCTCATCCCCACCCTTTTCCGCAGTAGTAGCCTCCCACCTCTATGGCCCTGAAGGGCTCCGGTTGCCTGATGGGGGGCAGGCCTTTGGAGTAGGAGTGTCCACCCACCGACATCTCCTTACTCTGGAGAGCCCCCGAAGTCTGCGGCTGTCGGAGAGGCAGCACAATGCTTGCCCTTCCCTGTGGGAGCTCAGGGGGAAAGACGGGAAAGACCCATGAACCCTCGGAAGAGAACTTTATGTGCGAGGGTTAGGGAGTCGCTGTAACCCGGGGTCTCTTGTAGGCCAAGGTCGCAGTCACCGCCAGAAGATGCTACCATCCACCGCCTCCTCCAGGATCGCCTCAACACGCCTCCGCTGGGGAAGGAAGGACTGGGGTCAGTGTGTGTGTGTGGCGAGGCACGGGACACTCCCACCCGTCCCCGGACTGGCGGGCACCTCCTGTCGGTCCAGAGGATCGGGGATCTTGGTGGTCTTCAGCTGGGGTGGAAGGAACAGTTCCAGCCGGATGGCGGCGCGCGCGGAGCGCTGCATCTGGATCAGAAGACCGATGGCCTCTGCCTGGGAACCGAGGTCACTGAGCAGCCGGCCACCCGCCTCCTCCCGCCCGCAGGGGGCCCCCGTGCCCTCCGCCTACCCGCATTCGGGTGTAGCGCAGCCGCAGGGAGCGCACTCGGCCGCGGGCCTCCGCCGCCTTGAGGACCCCCAGAAGCCGGTCCTGACGCTGAGTTGGCAGCTCCAACGCCTGAGACCAGGTGCGCGGGTCGGGCATGCTGTAGGGCATCTCCACCGACCCCCGCGGGAAGATAGAGGCCGCCTCGCCCAAGTGGTCGAACAGGTCGCCAAAGAGCAGGTGGCGATGGCGCTGGATGGGGAGCATGGCCGCCAGCCTCTCCGGAGTCAAGGCCCAGCCCGGCTTCGGAGGCTCCGTGGGCCTCTGGCCCTTCACACCCTTGTCACCAGCTCCAGCTCCAGGTGCGCCCTTTTTGGCCCGCTCTCGTGCACCCTTCACTCCCGGCATGTTTCGGACTGTAGAAGAAAAGGGGACATCCAGCCACTTGGGAGAACACCATGTCTCCAGCTTTGTAGCCAACTAACTCAGGTCCCTAAGTGGCCGCTGACTGACGCTGTGCGTCTCTGCAGAGGCCATGACTTCCTGATCCTCTCCAGTTTTAGGGATGCACCCAATTTAGGGTTATAAAACCTGATGGACTGTTCTACATGCCGCTGGTGCTCCACAGCCCGCATCACCACGGTCATGGGTCATTCAGAATCCCCCAACTCTGGAGCACCGGAGACTGGTCCGGTCCTGTTCCTTGATCCCCAAGTTTTGGTTGGGGTAGGTTAAGGGCATGGTCCTTCCTGATATCTTGGGCGGAGGATCCCACCCTGTGAGTGTTGGTCTCTACGCATATCTGCTTGAGTGTGTATGTGAATGTTTGGTGTTGCAGGTGTATGTATGTTTGGATCTGTACGTACATGTGTGCACAGGAAAGCTCAGCCTCTGTCGTCCTGGCCTAGCCCCTCATGGGCAGAGATGTGGGGAGCACAACCCAGGAAGACAGCGCGAAGGAGGAACGGTTCGGAGTGGGAAAGGAAAACAACCCTAGGCAACCATTCCCAACTTAGCTGCAGCTCCTGACTTCCTGTGGGTGAGAAGTAGAGACACCGTTGAGTGCTCTCCCCTAAATTGGTCTAGCTCGTTGCCCACCTACCAGCTCACCATCCAAGCCTCCCCCGCCCCCAGGTCCTCACGCCCTCATACTTTCTGTCTTTTTTTTTTTTGGTTTTTCGAGACAGGGTTTCTCTGAATATCTCTGGCTGTCCTGGACTCGCTTTGTAGACCAGGCTGGCCTCGAACTCACAAAGATCCGCCTGCCTCTGCCTCCCAAGTGCTGGGATTAAAGGCGTGCGCCACCACCGCCCGGCTACTTTCTGTCTTTTCCATGGGAAAACACGCCTGATTTTTGAATCTCTGGGCTTGTTGACTATGTTGCCTAGCAACCTGGAGCTCCGCCCTCTCCCCCACCCCACCCGGCAGTGAGGTTAGCCACTGTGCAAGCAGAAAGGTGCAGCTGTGGGATTAGGGTCACACGTGTCCTGCCCCAGGTCCTCTCCCATGGTTCCTTTGAAGTGACTGAGTCTTTTGACCCCCCCCCCCCCCCCCCCAGATTCACGGTCCAGGTCTTGGAGCTAGCTTTCTGGGTAGACCTACAAAATACCTTTGTGACTTACGGCCCACCTTAAAACCCTGTAGGAACTCAGAACCCCCTTTCACCAATTCCAGAGCAACTTTGGGATATGGGGGTCTAGAGGTCTACCAAGATGGCTTGAGTTTTACTAAATCCTAACTTCCTGTAACCTTGGATTACAGGCCTTAGAGTTCTATAATCTACTGTATACTCATTAATTTAGTGATTTTAAAAATAACTACTGTAGTTTTAATTTTAATTTATTTATTTTTATTATTTGGTTTTTCGAGACAGGGTTTCTCAGTGTAGCCTTGGCTGTCCTGGAATTCACTCTGTAGTTCAAGGATGGCCTTGAACTCAGTGATCCACCTGCCTCTGCCTCTTAAGAAGTGTTGGGATAAAAAGGTGTACGCCACTACTGGCTGGCTAGTTTATTCATTCATTCATTCATTCATCTATCTATTTTTGAGACACAGTTTCTCTGTGTAACACCCCTGGCTGTCCTGGACTCACTTTGTAGACCAGGCTGGCCTCGAACTCACAGAGATCAGCCTGCCTCTGCCTCCAGAGTGCTGGGATTAAAGGCGTGCATCACCACGCCCGACAATTACAGACAGCTGTGAACTGCCATGTGGGTGCTGGGATTTGAACCTGGGTCCTTTGGAAGAACAGCCAGTGCTCTTAACTGCTGAGCCACCACCCCTCCAGCCCCTAGTTTAAAAATTTAAAGTAGTCAATCAATCATTTAATTAATTAATGTAGAGTTAATTATTTATTTTTTTAATGTATTTTTTTCTGGATGCTCTATATGGACTTGGACCTGCATGCCAGAAGAGGGCATTGAATCCCGTTTAGATGATTGTGAGCCACAGTGTGGGTACTGGGAATTGAACTTAGACCTCTGGAAGAGCAGACAGTGCTCTTAACCATCTTAACTGAGCCATCTCTCCAGCCCTAGTTCAACTTTTTTTGTTTGTTTTTTTTTTTTTTTTTGAGACAGGGTTTCTCTGTGTATCCCTGGCTGTCCTGGACTTGCTTTGTGGACCAGTCTGGCCTCAAACTCACAGAGATCCACCTGCCTCTGCCTCCCGAGTGCTGGGACTAAAGGTGTGCGCCACCACCGCCCGGCTCTAGTTTAACTTTTAAGTAAACTTTTATTATTTAAACTTGCAAACAGGGGCCAGGTGTGGGGGCACACGCCTTTAATCCCAGCACTCGGGAGGCAGAGGCAGGCGAATCTCTATGAGTTTGAGGCCAGCCTGGTCTACAAAGTGAGTACAGGACAGCCAGGGCTACACAGAGAAACCGTGTCCCAAATAACAACAACAACAACAAAAACCAACTTGCAAAAAACAAAAACAAAAACAAAAAAACCACACACCAAAATTAACAAGACCCCCCACACACACATCTATACACCTCAGTAAACTTCTGTACAGTTTGAATAGCTATTTGGAATAGAAACTGTAACTTCACATTGGATTTTATTCTTTCAGTACCAAGTATATTTTTATGCCACCAAATCTGAAAACCCCATGACAGATTTAGAACTAGAAAAACAACTAGCTTTATGCTCTCTTTCACACCTTGTGTCCATTACCTACATTCAGTTTTCTTCATCCTCTGATATTTGACCTTTTTTGTTCTTTTTTACATATTGTAGTATAACTTTAAGTACATTTGTTTACATATATTCACATATTATTGGACAAATTCTACATATGAGGAAGCAATCCCTTTAAAATCAAGAAAGACAAAACTGTTGGGCATAATGAGCCCTTACAATAAAGTAGCAGTATACAAAATCCATTAAAAAACCAACCAACCAACCAACCAAAAAACAGTAGAGGTCAGAGAGATGGGTCCATGGTTAAGACCACCGGCTGCTCTTCCAAAGGGACCTGGAACCTGGTCTAGCACCCACATGGCAACATACAACCACTTATAACTCCAGCTCCAGGGGGCCTGACACTCTTCCGGCTCTCTTGAGCACTAGGCATGTACATGGTGCACAGGGATATGTGAAGGCAAAACACTCATATACACAACAAAATAATTATACATAACAGAATAATTATACATAACGAAATAATTATACATAACAATAATTATACATAACAAAATAATTATAGCAAAATAATTAAAAACAAAACAAAGCATTTGTACCGCCAGTGTGCTCTCAAAGGAATCAGGAGAAATACTTCATTCAAAATAACTCTAAAACTTAAGTATTTAAGAATATATCTAGGTGCCCCTAGAGATATTGCAGATGTGACTCCTGTGTCACATGTGCATCAGTAGGTGACAGAGAGGAGAGAGGCTATGCCTACACACGGTGTTCTGACCTATGAACATCTAAATGAATAGTAGCCTAACATTCCTGCAGTGGGGGAGGGGAGCAAGATATCAATACAACTCTGGCGTCATGGGGCATAGAAGGGGAGCTAGCTTGTGTCAACCACCAGTCCAGCACCAGGCAAGCACCAGATGGGTTCCTAGGACAGGAAGCAAGCCCTGCCTAGCCCTGGATGAGGGGGTTGTGGGTGAACCAGCCCTGAGGGTGTGAGTGTAGGAAAGTCAGCTCTGCCTTTTGTCGGCTTTGTGGTAGTGTTGGCAAGGGAGAGATCCCCTCCCCTCCCTTTTGCCCTCACCACCAGAGGCAGACAGGAGATCTGGCTTCAAGGGTGTCACAAGAGCAGGAGAGCTGTCCCTGCCCCTCACCTGCTGCAGCATTTGGGAGAGCAGGCCCTGCACCTGGCCTGGGCAGCACGCTACAGTTGGTCCTGGATGTGGGCATTGTGGGTGAGCCGGCCCAGAGGGAGTGAGTGAGGGAGCACCAGCCCTGCCTTCTGTCTGGTTTGTGGAGGTGTTGGCTAGGAAGAGATCCCTTTACTCTCTTGTCCTCGCCACAGGTAGCAGGTAGTAGAATTGGCCCTGATGGGTCCATGGAAGCAGGAGAGCTGATCCAACCCCTTACCAGCTGCAGCACTTGGGAGAGCAGGCCCTGCAAGTGGGGGTTGCAGGCCCAGAATCTGGGCTTTGAGTTGGCCCACCCCACGATGAACTGCTGGAGTGCATGAAGAGACCAGTTCCACAGACCCAAAACTACAGGATCTCCATGACACAGGACAACAACAGCATATCTGAGAGGAGTCCCAGTGAGGTGCCAATACTGACAAAGTAGCAGAAGCCAGAGGCCTCATACCAGACCAAAGAGTCATTATAATGAACATTTGCAAGCAAAAACATGTGAACAAAAGGGAATATTGTGAGACTCACTGAGACACTATGGTTTACACAATGAGATTTTTTTTTAATGTGGGGGGAGGTTTCAAGGGTGGGTCTGAGGGGAGGTATAAGAGGGAACAGGGTTCATGATGTGAAATTAATAAAATAAAAAAACAGTATAAAGAAAACAGGAAAAAAACATATCTAGTCAAAGCAGTGAAGGACCTGTACAAAAAAAAAAAAACTTCCAGATATTGAAAACAAGCTAGAGACATGACTCAGTGGTTAAGAACATGGACTGTTCTTATGTAGGACCTTGGCTCAACTCCCAGCACCCCCATGGAACTTAACCCAGTTCCAAGATATCTGACAACCTCTTCTGGCCTCTGCAGGCAATGCGTGCATAAGCAAAACAACCATATCCAAAATAAAAATAAATCGTAACAAATAATAACAGAAAAGGGAATCATGGAAAGAAGTTCCATACTTCCGGATTGATAAATTTAACATTATAAACATGGCTATGTTACCCAAATTAATTAATTTACAAATTTAATGTGATGCTCATTACAATTCTGATATATTTCACAAGTTTAGAAAAAAGTAATACAAGAGCTCATGTGGAACTACAAAAGTCCACGGGTAAGAGGAACAAGGCCTGCCATTGCGTGGCTAGGCTTCTGCATGGAGCTGGCCTGAGACCTGCCCAGACATTCCTTGGAGACTGATGACACCACACTAGGTAGTGGACGCTGGGCAGAGGGTATGGGGGTATACACCCTTCCTGGAGTAAATGAGCCTGCTTCGGCCACTTACCTGACTCCCAGAGTCTGTGTCGTCAGCTCACCCCCACCCCCAAGGGTCTCAGCAACAGCTGTGAGTAGCCAAAGCAACCCTGAGACCTAAGAACACTGCAGGCAGGGTCAGGGTTCTAGTACCAGACTATAATGACAGGGACAGCCTGCCACTGGCATAAAACCAGACAGGGTCAGGGTTCTAGTACCAGACTATAATGACAGGGACAGCCTGCCACTGGCATAAAACCAGACAGGGTTAGGGTTCTAGTACCAGACTATAATGACAAGGACAGCCTGCCACTGGCGTAACACTAGGCAGGCAGATCAGTAGAACAGAATAGAGGGCCCAAAATAAAATGGGAAAATGCGCCCACTTAATTTCTGACAAAAGAGGCAAAAGCATTCATTGGAACAAGTAGACTACTCAACTGGTGTTGCCAAAACTGGATTTCTACCTGCAGAAGAATAAAAAGATTCTTCACCTTGTGCAGAAGGAAATTCAAAATGGGTCAAAGACCTTAATCTAAAACTTAAAACTTTTAGAAGAAAACATAGAGGATATCCTTCAAGATACTGGGATAGGCAAGAACTTTTTAGACAATGTCAACAGAATGAGAAGTGACCTTAAGTATCAACATATGGGACTACATGAAAATAGAAAGTTTCTGTACAGAAAAGGAAAAAAATTAATCAGCAGAGCAAACAGCCCACAGAATGGAAGAAAACCAAGTGTCTGATATCCAGAATTTATAAAGAATTACAGCTAGGCAGTGGCGTTTTATGCCTTTAATCCCAGCAGAGGCAGACAGATCTCTGACTTCAAGGCCAGTCTAGTCTGCAGAGGAGTTCCAGGATAGTCAGAGAAACCTGGGTGCTTCTACACAGAGAAACCCTGTCTTGAAAACCAAAAACCAAAGACCATTACCACCAGCACCAACAATAAAGAACCCAGGCAGAAACTAAACACTAAAGAAACAAAACTAGGGATGGAAAAAGCTAGGCTCACAGCCAAAAACATAAGAAACAAAACTTGGGATGGAAAAAGCTAGGCTCACAGCCAAAACTATAAGAAACAAAACTATCAGTCAACAAATGGGCAAATGAACTGAATAGACAGCTTTTAAGAAAAGAAACACAAATGTTTAATAACTATTTTAGAAAGTATTTAATATTCTTTTTGTTTTGTTTTGAGACAGGGTTTCTCTGTGTAGTCCTGGCTGTCCTGGACTCGCTTTGTAGACCAGGCTGGCCTTGAACTCACAGAGATCCACCTGCCTCTGCCTCCCGATTGCTGGGATTAAAGGCGTGCGCCACCTTGCCCAGTGTATTTAATATTCTTAGTCATCACTGAAATGCAAATTAAAGCTGCTTTGAGATACTGCTTCACCCTAGTCAGAATGGCTATCAGCAGCATATCTGACAACAAATGTTGGGGGAAAGGGACCCTTATTCACTGTTGGTGAGGTACAAATTAATATAGCCATTGTGGAAATCAGTTTGGAGATTTCTCAAAAAAAAAAAAAAGTTAGAACTACTATATGACTTAGCTATTTCACCCCTGGGCAGAGAACTCCACACCCTACCACAGAAATATTTGCACACCCATGTTTATTGTTGCCTTATTCACTATATTAAAGAATTGGAATCAAACTACTTGTCTACTAACAGATGAATGGATAATGAAAAGTTGGTGTCATATATAAAGTAAAATCCTCTTCCACCCTAAAGAAATATAATTCCCACATATGCAGGCAAAACACCCATACACAAAATATTCCCACAGAATTTTTGGGAAATTTGATGTACTTGAATGCATAATTAAGTGAGGTCACCCAATCTCAGAAAGAAAAAGCCTTATGTAATTCAATTCTTTTTTTTTTTTTTTTGGGGGGGGGGGTTTCGAGACAGGGTTTCTCTGTGTAACAGCTCTGGCTGTCCTGGACTCACTTTGTAGACCAGGCTGGCCTCGAACTCACAGTGATCCGCCTGCCTCTGCCTCCCAAGTGCTGGGATTAAAGGCATGCGCCACCACGCCCGGCCCAATTCTTAATTCTATAATTTACTCATATTAATCACTTTGTTCATATGATCATCCTACATAAATTAGGCTAAATAAAGTTAATGTATTAAGTCCATAATCTATTAATGAATGTGATATTTCCAGTGTCTGTGTTTAAGCCTCCTCTTCATCTGTCCATGGATGGGTGATGGCTTCTGGAATTCAGAACCTGAGCACCCATAGCTGGAGCATCTTTTCACTTGTAGGTAGCACATCCTGGCTGAGATGAGTAGGGGTTGATAGATTAATATAAGTTAGATTTAGTGAATATATAGGTTTCTGATACAGTCTCTTAATTCAGGGCATGAAGATCAACTTCGCTGTGAGAAATTAGCTTATCAGCTTATGGATGAAGTCAGGTGAAATGAGGGGAGTCTCTTTGGACTGAAAAACAAGGTTGAAGCCAGGTGAAACAAGGAAAGACTTTATGACCTGGCATTGCTTTCAACTGCTAAGTGGGCAGAGCCCAAATTAAGCTGAAGCAGGTGGAACAAGGAGCGATCCTATTTAAGGACAAGTGGATGAGCCCAGAGAGCTGCGTGCTAAGCCCCCCCCCCCCCATACTAGAGAGCTCAGATGCTAGCGAGTCCTGGAGTCCTGCTGAAGAAAGTGCTGGTGAACTGATGGCCAGATCTCCCTGAGGCAGAAGGAAGCTGGTGAGCAGATAAAGCCTCAGCAAGACAGCAAAAGGCCAAGGACTAAACCCTGTGGCTCAGCTTTTTTTTTTTTTTTTTTGGTTTTTCGAGACAGGGTTTCTCTGAATATCTCTGGCTGTCCTGGACTTGCTTTGTAGACCAGGCTGGCCTCGAACTCACAAAGATCCGCCTGCCTCTGCCTCCCAAGTGCTGGGATTAAAGGCGTGCGCCACCACTGCCCGGCTTGTGGCTCAGCTTTTGCCTAGAGGGGTTTGACCTGTCCGAACAGTGGCCTGAACGGAACTGTGGCCAGCTTTAAAGACTGAGGCAGAGCGGCAGAGTTGCTGATACAAAGGAAATAAGTTGACCTACAGACGCTGAGGTCTCCCAGAGAGAAGAAAGCCTCAAGCCTTATTTAAGGTGAGACTTTGATAGCCAATTTACCCTGACGAACCTGCATCTGAGATATTCCAGAAAAAGGACTGCTAAGTGCATTAAAGAGTCTACCCCAGAGACTGTGTTCCTGACGACTGAGGACCTGCCCCAGAGAGTGTATCCTTATGAAAATAGTTGTAATAGTTATCAATAGGTTTAGTGGTTAGGTCTTAGGGGTTTTGGAATGTATAGGGGTTGTAGGCATTCATAGGAATTTGTAGGAATAGTAATTAAGTAAGTGTATTTGCTATAAATGAATATAGATATAAATAAATAAGTGTTTAATAATTAAAAAGTACGGTTTCAGAGGTGGGTCCCTGTTACTGGCAGGTGAGCCTGTTAAGGTTGAAATTTGTGCCTCAGCTAAGTTTGTGTTGCAGGATATTTGATCATATTGTGAACCCTGAGTTTGTGTACTGGAAAACCTGTTTCTAGTTGTGGTGTAGCTTATCCCTAGTGAACACCTTTAATCCAAGAGCTTTCTGCTTCATTATTGTAAACAGGATTAAATAAAGTCAACCTTAGGTCAAGAAGGTGGAGCAAGCAACCAGTTGACAGGGAGTGAACATAGGAAAAAAAAAAACAGAGTGAGAGGAAGTCAGGAGGACAGATAGAGAGATGCACAGGAAGTAGAAAAGAGGGGCCTTCAGTTTGAAGGGTTTTTGAGGCTGTGTGGAGAAGAACTAGCTTTTCCTTTTAGGATGTTGGCTGCGGAAGAAGGTTAATTTGGGTGCTTTTTCTGCTTCTCAGAGCTAGCAGACTTTCACTCCAGCATCTTAGTCTTCATTGGTAAAATCAAATGATTGAGATTTTTGTTTAAAAACATTTGGTGCCAACATGGGGTACCAGATGTAAAAGTATCTTTTATTTGCCAAATGCAATTGTGTCTGCTAATCTGGGCCTAGTCCTGGAAGCTTCTAGCATCTGTACAATCTAATCTAGGCCTAGAATGTTTTCAGTCTCTGAGAGTTATTTGTGAATAAGCTCACCCTTTCTAGCTCTTTCTGAATTCTTGCTGGCTGGTTCAACTCAGCTGTCCTGGCCCAAACTCCTTTCCCAGCTGATTGATTCAATCTGGCTTCTCTCTTGGCCTCTGGCTGAATTGCTCTTCTTGGCCTCAAACTAACTCTAGCAATCTGTTCTAGTCTTCTGACTCCTCATTCTCTGGCTCGTTCTGTCCTCACCTGTGTCTAACTGGTTCTCTCTTTTACCTGTCTCTGTAGAACTCTCCTGGTAAAACTGCCTCTGAATCCTATGAACTGAAGTGCCACGAACTCAACTCCGCTGCACTGCCTCTCAACTCACCAAATGAATCAAAGTGACTTGAACTCAGAGATCTGCCTGCTTCTGTTTCCTGAGTGTTGGGATTAAAGATGTGCACCACCACACCTGGACCTAAGCTTTTCTTTACCTGAAACTTGCTCTATAGGAGGCTGGTCTTGAACTCAGAGATCTGCTTGCTTCTGTCTCCTGGGATTAGAGGTGTGCCTGTATTTCAGCCCCAGTAGCCATGCTGTTGGATTAAATTCCTTTATATTTCTGAACTTTCTTCAGGAAGCTATTAACTGTTCACACTGTTTTTGGAAGCTTGCTCTGGCTTCTTGGTTGAAGGTTCATTTTTGACTCTGTAACACCCAGTGCCCAAGCTTGTCTCCTCATTCCATGGTGGAATGGAATGAAGATCCCCTCTTCCACCCCACAAGCATTTGCATTCCAATGCCCCTAGGAAGCTTTTGCTGGTCCCTTCCTTCCTGCTTGGGCCTTTGAGGTGACTCTGGGCTTTGAGATGAGCACCAACCTGGGCTGTTGAGAAGGAAGATCCTGGTCTCAGGGTAAAACAGAAGTGGGGAGGCCACCTCCTCCAAGCAGACTTCCTTGGTGCATGATATTCAGTTGGGAAAACCACTGTTCCTATGGATCCATCCTTTAAAACGGAGTCCTGGACCTTCTTCTCAGTCTCCCAGGGTCTATGCTAGGGAGACACATGGACGGGGGTTTTTCCAGTTCTCATGGAGGGGTGAGATGAGGTTACACAGAAAGCAAGAGAAAATTCTGTTCTCTAAGAAAGGACTATAACTTTTCCTCTGCCTTTGTGAAGTTGTAAAACTGCATTAACCAAAGTTCTTGAAAAGAATAGCATGTCACAGTGAACCTCTTATTCGGCTGATTAACTGATAGGAACCCAAAGGCTAATACTGCCATCAAGATATCATCTGAGGTCTGTAGTCTGAGGTTTTCCTACTTTGCTATATACCTACCTGAAATTTCTACCAAAGCATTTGAAAAGTCCCTTGATTTATGGTCTTACATTTGTTCTGTTACTATAAAAATTTCATGAGCTGGGCGTGGTGGCGCATGCCTTTAATCCCAGCACTCGAGGCAGAGGCAGGCCGATCTCTGTGAGTTCAAGGACAGCCTGGTCTAAAGAGAGAGTTTAGGAAAGCCAGGGCTACATAGAGAAATCCTGTCTTGAATAACTAAAAAAATTAAAAAATTAAAAAGAAAGGGGTGATTTAGGTGTAGTGGCACATACCTTTTATCCCAGCACTGGAGAGGAAAGAGCAGGAAGATCTCTGAGTTCTAGACCAATGTGGTCTATATAGCTAGTTCCAGCCTAGTCAAGACTACATTGTGAGACCTCATCTCAGAATAACATTTGAAAAGGCAACCTGACTTTAAACTAGCTACCACTAAATTAATTTATTTTGTGCACTTAATTGGAAGTTCTAGGCAACAAAACAAAACATAAATGGGCAGTGTGCTTAATTGGAATTTAAAAATCATTAAAAAGAAATTACAAAGTTGACAATATACAAAAATTAATAGGAGCGCTAAAAACTTTAAGTTAAAAGGAAATGTTAAAAGTAAATAGGAATTAGCTGGGCATGTCTTTAATCCCAGCACTGGGGAGGCAGAGGCAAGCTGATCTCTATGAGTTCGAGGCCAGCCAAAGCTACATAGTGAGACCTTGCTAAAAAATAAACAAATAGGAATTAATTTTAAAATAATTTTGTTCTGGCAAAACTAAATATACGCTCTGAGAAAAACTCCTTTCTCTCATCCACCTTTCTCTGACCTTGCTTCTTTTTTTTTTTTTTTTTTGGCTTTTCGAGACAGGGTTTCTCTGTATAGCCCTGGCTGTCCTGGACTCAATTTGTAGACCAGGCTGGCCTCGAACTCGCAAAGATCCGCCTGCCTCTACCTCCCAAGTGCTGGGATTAAAGGCGTGCGCCACCACCGCCCGGCAGTGACCTTGCTTCTTAAGGAAGAGAAAAAGAGCTCCTACATTAAAAATTTATTGAAATTTTATATTTATTAAAAATTTCCATTTGTGCTAGGTGTGGTGGCACACACTTTTAACTCCAGCACTTAGAGGGCAGAATCTCTATGAGTTAAAGGACAGTCTGGTCTACATAGTGAGTTCCAGGACAGCCAGAGCTACATAATAAAACCCTGCCCCGCCCCAAAAAAAAAATCTGGGGACTGAAAAATGGCTGAGAGTTTAAGAATATAAACTTCTCTTGTGAGGAACTGAGTTTGACTCTCAGTGCCTAGGCTGAGTGGTTTACAACTGTCTGCAACTCCATTTCTAGGGAAATTTGAGAGGACTTGTACTCATATGTACCTATACACAGACGCAGACATACCCATACTTTCAATTAAAAGATATCCCAGCCGGGCAGTGGTGGCGCACGCCTTTAATCCCAGCACTTGGGAGGCAGAGGCAGGCGGATCTTTGTGAGTTCGAGGCCAGCCTGGTCTACAAAGTGAGTCCAGGACAGCCAGGGCTACACAGAGAAACCCTGTCTCGAAAAACCAAAAAAAAAAAAAAAAAAAAAAAAGATATCCCATTTGTGGGATTGGAGAGATGGTTCAGTGGTGAGGAGCACTGGCTGCTCTTCCAGAAAATTCAGGTTTAGTTCCCAGCATCTACATAGCAGTTCACAAGTCTATAACTCTAGTTTCAGGGAATCCAATGTCCTCTTCCGGTCTCTATGAGCACCAGGCACACAGGGTATATAGACAAATACCCAAACATAAAAAAGTCACATTTGTAAAAGCTACTTTCCTTTTGGAAGGCCTTTCTCACACTTAGGGATATTTTCTTTCTCTGCCCCTCTTCTTAAGTTTTGAAGTATATTCTATTTAGTTTTACAAATATGCTTTTCTTTCTCTTCCATCTCTCTCTGTCTCTGTCTGTCTGTCAGTCTGTCTGTTTGTCTCCCTGTGTGTCACATGTCTTTGGGTGCCCCTAGAAGCCAGAAGAAGGTGTTGAAATCCCTGGAGTTGGAGTTACAATCAGATATAAGCTGCTTGCCAAGGGTGCTGGGAAACAAAATCAGGGCCTGAGAAAGCAGAAAATGCTCTTAAGCCCAGAACCATCTCCTCAGCCCCTTTATTTTATCTTAGGGCAGCTTTTTTTTTTTCTCTTAACCCTCCTGTTTATGCTCATGTTAAAATATATTATTTTATTATATATTAATATCATGTTATTATAATGGGTAGTCTTAAAATTCTTTTTAGTGTCAAAGCCAGTGCTGCTGGTTTGGTCTTAGTTGAGATCCCTAAAAGTCTAGGCAAAGTCCCCGGGCTTCTTTTTTTAATTTTTTTAAATTTTTTTGAGACAGGGTTTCTCTGTGTAGCCCTGGCTGTCCTGGACCCACTTTGTAGACCAGGGTGGCCTTGAACTCGCAAAGATCCACCTGCCCCTGCCTCCCAAGTGCTGGGATTAAAGGCGTGTGCCACCACCGCCTGGCCAGTTCCCGGGCTTCTAAAGCTGACAATATGTCTCTGTCCCCTCATCTCTACCATTTTGGGAGCTCACGCTGAAATTCATCTTAAAGTATTGTTGGTGGGTGTGCTAGACAATCAGTGACTGATCTGTCCTGCATGGTTTGTGTGTTACTTTCAGTTTCTTAGTTTCTGTTTGTCTGGCCAGAGGCACACTTAACGCTTGATAAGGGTCACTGATGGAAATCTCCTAGACTCATCTCTAACTCTTTTTTTTTGGTTCAGGTGGAACAGTACATGGCTTTTTCAGAGGACACCATCATAAGGGCTGATCCTCCAGATGCCCTAAGACAACCTCTTTCCTAAAACACAGCAGCCTGGGACACAGTGAGAGAACTGCTCCCTCAAAGGGGCACGTTATACATCTAAAACACACTAGAAATGGGTGCTTCTATACTTTCCTTCAACCTGAAATCACACACACACACACACACACACACACACACACACACACACACACACACACACACA
>CAJQZJ010033208.1:189306-201303 GCA_907164525.1 Lophiomys imhausi | reverse complement strand
ACACACACACACACACACACACACACACACACACACACACACACACAAAAAAAAAAAAAACTGTGAAGAGACACCATGACCAAGGTAGATTATAGAAGAAAGCATTTTGCATTTTGGACTGGAGAGATGGCTCAGTGGTTAAGGGGTTCAAATTCCAGAACCCACATGGCAGCTCACAAATGTCTGCAACTCCAACATTTGACACACACACAAACATATGCAGGCAAAACACCAGTGTGCATAAAATAAAAGTAAACAAAACAAAAGATGCATGATTCTTAAAGAAAAAAGAGAAAAAGAAGAAAACTTTTAACTGGGAGCTTGCTTACAATTTCAGACGGTTAGGTCATGATGATCATGGCAGAGAGCATGGTGGGAAGCGGGAATGTGGCTGGAGCAGTAGCTGACAGAACACATCCAATATGCAAGTTGTAGGCAGAGACAGCAAGACTGGGTCTGGCGTGGACTTTTGAAACCTCCACCCCCAGTGACACTGCTCCTCAACCTAGGCTACACCTTCCAATCCTAAACGGTCCATCAACTGGGAACCAGACATTCATATGCGCCTATGGGGGCCATTCTCATCCAAACCACCACACTGGCCGTGTCGTTTAATCACCAGTGTAGCCTGTCCCAAACCCTGACCCTAGAGTGGTTTGTAGCAAGGGTACAACTACTCCAGTACTGTAGGTTATATTAGTCCTGACTTTGTCATCAATCTTTTGTTTTGTTTTGAGACAGGGTTTCTCTGTGTAGCACTGGCTGTCCTGGACTCGCTTTGTAGACCAGGCTGGTCTTGAACTCACAGAGATCCACCTGCCTCTGCCTCCCGAGTGCTGGGACTAAAGGCATGCACCACCACCACTCAGCTGACTTCTATAACTTTTAAGGTCAAAATAGGTGAATTTGGACTCAGTGCATTTTCACTTCACGAGAGGCTAACAACCCAGCTGCCCTATGTGTCCATGTCTTTAAACTTTACAGTGGATAGGACTGACATTGGCAGATAGTTGATGTCTTACTCAGGAATCTATAGTCTTTTATTTCCTTCCTTTTTTTTTTTCTTTCCTTTAAATACACAAATAAGCATGGGGAATGTAGTTTAGCTTCACTATAAACCAAAAGAGTAAAGACTTTGGCCCAGTCACACTGAGGAAGATATTTACATCTTATCATCAGTAAAGGCAGCTCCCTACTCTGCTATTTAGCTCCAAAGTGGGAATTAGATATCACCTAATGTGTGTATGACTAGCTGCACATTTTGACTTCATGGTTTTTACTGGGTGTCTATTCGAGCCTTAAGCCTTATCAACAATCATATCAGACTCTGTCTTTAACATGTAAGAATTAAGTTATGCTGTCTTTAAAATGTTAATTTTCTGCCTTGTTCTAAGAAGGGTCATGCCATTAAAAATGCAGATTTGTGATTAGTAATTGGTGCTATGGGAAAAAATAATCGAATTGGTTATCTAAGTTCAAACTGATGAATAATAAAATTTATTTATTTATTTGTTTATTTTGGTTGTTTGAGACAGGGTTTCTCTGTGTAGTCCTGACTATCCTGGAACTCACTCTGTAGACCAGGCTGGCCTTGAATGCAGAGATCTGCCTGCCTCTGCCTCCTGAGTGCTGGTCAAGGCCCAGCCTCAGTAGCAGTGAGGGAATCATGGAGAGAGGCTGAGACCTGGCACCATGTGGCAAGGTTCAGTCCCTGAAAAGAACTCAAGGGAGGCTGTTTGTGAGAGTGCAGCCCAGTGGAGACCCCGGCAGTTTGGAGAAGCCAGTGCTATGGGACAGCTGCCGTGTGGTGGAGCTGGCCTAGGCCTCTCACTGTGGATGGCATCTCAGGGAAGCCCTGCCACAGCCCTTTGGAGCCTTGAGGGTCAGGAATGGGTTCCAGATATCTGCCTGCCTCTGCCTCCTGAGTGCTGGTCAAGGCACTCTTTATACCATTGGACTTTGGTTTTACTCTGATTTTTTTACTGGGAGAATGAAGGTCCTTTCATCCACAAACCGTGAATATTAAGCACAAAGAAAAGGACATAAAACCTGTTTTTCCACCCAGAAAGTTGGGAATTGAAGGTGTCTAACAGCTGGTGATCTGTATTATCTGTTGGCTCAAGTCAGGTTGCACAACCAGGCTAGTAGTAATGACCCTTGTATTATCTGTATAGCCAGGGGCTTCCCCAAGCTCCCACCCCAGGACTGGAGGTGGTAATAGCCCAGATGACCTCCACCCTATCTGTATGAACCAGACCACACTATTTCCTTCCCTAGGCCTTTAAGGTAATACAAGTAGCTTATCTCTAGAACTCATCTTCTTAGAATCTACATGGAAACTCACATGTACTTTGAGTTGAGTTTTGATGTAATTGTGCCTCCTTGTGCACTGGGGATTGCATTATTCCAGGAAACTTTTCCCAAAATTGTACTGTGTTTAAATGTGCTGGCAATAAATCGCCTGGCATCAGATTCCTGAAGTTTGATCCAGTTTGTTCAAGTCAGGTTGAACCAAGTCTTCATTCTCCCTTCTTAGGGACCCACCAAAGATTTTATTGTGACTGGTATCTGATTCTTCCCCCATGAGGTAAGAAAGTATGTAAATGAACTGGGTGTGGTGGTGCACGCCTTTAATCTCAGCACTTGGGATGCAGAGGCAGGTGGATCTCTGAGTTTGAGGCCAGTCTGGTCTACATAGCAAGTTTCAGGACAGCCGTGGCTATACAGTCTTATTCTGGACCTTGCCTAGGTGCTTCTGATACCCATGGGTGGCCCTTGGTGGCTTCAACAGCGAACTGTGTACATGACCCCTGTTGTTGTTTATGCTGCCTGAATCTTTAGCAGTGCTCTCATGTATCATGTCGATTGCTGATCCTTTTGTCTCACTTTTGTTCTGTGCTGTCCTGTTTCTTCCCCTCTGGAAAGCTCACTTGTCCCTGCCGAGTTCCTGTTTGGCATCAAGATGCCTGAGCTATTTCTTCTGTACCACCGTGCCTATTTTGGTCACCTCACCTGTCAGATGACCAAGTTATTCTTCCACCTGAGACAGCACGTGAATATGTGGGTTCTGAGCTACATTCTATTGGTATACACTTACAGATATATGTGGAGACCAGAGCTTAGTCTTACCTAGCAGCATTGTAGCTGAGTCATAGTTGAGGCCATGAAGCTGAGCCAAGGACTCCTGGGACTGAGTGTAGCTGGCTTGGGTGTGGGATCCATGCAGTGGGGAAGGCAAAGCACACAGGAGCCAACCCAAGGTCATGAGAGGAAGGAATGTTCCGTGGTTCTGTTTTTCCTACACTTGAACAATGCTTACAGCATCCTCTTTCCAAATCTGGAGCCTAGATTGGAAGGCAGGTAAAGATTATTAGGAAAAGAGACTCTACAGAGGTGCAGGGACAGCTGAGTTGAGAACTCTGGGGTTGTTTAGAAAACAGGCTTCAGGAGTCTGGTCCTGTCTGAGTGTTCCTACCTCCTCAGACTTTTGAGATCAGGGGGCCAGCTTTTCCTAGGGTGGGAAGGATGAAAGAGGGAGGGAGGGAGGAAGGAAGAGAGATAGAGAGACACAAAGACCAAGAGTACATATCTGTGTGCTGTATGTATATGTAAGGACCTTGATCTGTGCCTGCCTGTTTCCATGCTAGTTGACATCCTCTTTGGATCTTTCTCTTTTTGCCTGCATGCACTTTGTGGGTTTGTATATGTGATCCTTGTGTGCATCTCTGAGCACATATCACCTGTGTCTCTGTGTCTATATTGTGCCTGTCTGGGTATCTCTGTATATATTCTGTTTATTTGCAGAAATGTGTCCTCATGTGTCTTCTTAAGTGACCATGTGTCTCTAAGAATCAGCCGCAGAAACAAGTCCTTGGAGGCAGCTTGGGATGCTGAGTCCTGGGGCGTCTGTCTGCTCTGGCCTTTTCTGGTTGGACAGGTATCCTAGCAACACTTCTGTGAGTTGCCTAGCAACCAGGTCCCCATCCTTGGAGAAGGAGCAGGGTCTGTGGCTGTATGTAGGAGGTCTAGCTCTCATTCAGCCCAGACAGGAAAGACAAGCCTATGATTTGATGGTGGCTACAGCCCCTAGCCTACATGACCGTGGCTCACAACTTTTATCTCAGTGGGCTGTGGCCCCTCTGCTGACAAAGAAGAAATTCTCTAGGAGCTTGTGTATCCTAAGATCCATTTCTGACCCTGAGCTGTGCTGTGGCTCTAAGTGACCAGCAGACCTGGTTTTCCCTTATCCCCCGCCACATTGACAGACAGCTTTAGACTTCAGAGGCTCAATGCTTTCATTTGTGTGAGGGTGATATGGGTAGCAATGGTCATGTACAGTGAGGGTCCCTGAGCTCAGTTTTGTCTTGGGCTTAGTGTACATTAGGTATAAGCAGCACACAGAAGATTCAGGGCAGTACTGGGTCCTCTGTCCAGCAAGGCCTTCACCTGGAGAATTACTCGTCAGGATATTGCTGTCTGTTGCAGAGGTACCCTGCCCCACTGGATACCTGACTAAGGACAGCTCTGGGCCGGAAAGCTAGCAAGATCTGATCTGGGTTAGGCTGTGCTGTACAAAACAACATTTACCAGTGATGGTGGCATATGCCTTTAATTCCAGCACTCGGGAGGCAGAGGCAGGTGATCTCAGAGTTCCAGGACACTCAAGACTACACAGAGAAACCCTGTCTCGAAAACCCCCTTCCCCCCAAAAAAGCCCAAACAAAACAACATTTGCATGTGTTGTAGCCTCACATCTGCCTCTGGGTGAGCATTTCTCTGTGTGCATTTCCAAGTGTGTTCTCGTGTCTAAGGCTGTGTGTGTGTCTGAATTCCTGTTCATTTTTGTGTTTATGGATGTCTCATTGTGTGTCCCAGCTCCTGAGTGTGTCCGTCTTGGGTGGGTCCATCACTTTATTTGGGCTCTGATTTTTTTGCCTCTCCCCACCTGGTGTGGAGCCTAGGGGTTCTTGCCTGGTGATCTTCCTTTTCCGTCTCCAACCTGCATAGCCCCTCCTTCTCTCAGCCGCAGCCTTCTGCCCTTCCCCCTTCTGGCTGCTGTACTGGTTGCTGCGTCTAGTCAATATCTTATCTTCTGAACAGGAGCTGGGAGCCATTCGTAGCCTGAGCAGACCCCATGCTGGAGTGAGAAGCATTGCTCAGTCCACTGTGCCCCTGCTTGTCTGTCTTTCTGCTAAGCATTAGGGCCTGTTTTGGCCGAGCTTCTGAAGAGGCTGTGTGTGCTGTTGGAGGTAAGAGGGGTTCTAGTGAGGGCTAGTGCTGCTGCAGGCAGAGCTGGGGGTGGGGGAGCACTGGGAGGAAGCTATGTGAAATGCCTGAGCCTTAGCCATTTTTGGGTAAATTCCAAATGTTTTGTGTTCCAGTGTGTCTTGGGATGGTTTGGGCATTTTTGTATTCAGGTAGCTGTGGGCCCTAAGTCTCTGTGAGTGGACATTTGTGCAATATGTCGGTACCTCCATGTAGCTTCTTATGAGTCTGTAACCCTGACGTGAGGCAGCCTTGTGGGTACATGTGCACCTATGCCCATGTGTGTGCCTTTGTCTGTGTCCGTCGTGTGTCTGTGTGTATTCCTAGTGTTTGTGGGTGCCCATGGAGGTGTTCATGTGCCGCTAGTCTAGCTGTGCTGTGTCCTAAGGCCGCAGTGGACTGTGCCTAGCATTGTGGTCACTTGTTTCTGTGCCCTGTTCCAGGAACTGTACTGCGTGGCTTTGCAGGGTGACAGCATGGAGTCCCTCTTCCCTGCCCCATTCTGGGAGGTCTTCTATGGCAGCCACTTTCAAGGCAACCTGTCCCTCTTAAATGAGACTGTACCCCACCACCTGCTGCTCAATGCTAGCCACAGTGCCTTCCTTCCCCTTGGACTCAAGGTCACCATCGTGGGGCTCTACCTGGCTGTGTGCATCGGGGGGCTCCTGGGGAACTGCCTCGTCATGTACGTCATCATCAGGTACGCTGGGCCTCAGCGACCTGTGGAGGGGTAACCCGAAGCAGGAGGCTGTTCTGGTGGATCTCACAAGTATGGATTTTCTGCTTGCTCCATCAAAAATTTTCCCTCTCTGTTCAGGGGGTAGGATCAGCCTTGATGCTCAATTCCTGTTCTGCCCCATCTGTTCCAGATTAGGTGTCACCACCTGGAGGCCTGGAGCTGCAGATAAATCCATGCCATGCCCTCATGAGGAGTGGCCTTGTGGGTAAACAGGGTCCTAGGGCTTGTGTAAGAGAGGCAGAGGGGCTGGGGCTGAAACCCTTCTTCGTTGGCTCTTGGGATTCATGGTAGATATCTTTGGCTGAGTCCACTGGTGCTCAGAAATGGGAAAATTTGGAGGACAGAAAAAAGAAGGCAGCAGTGCTGGGCGACTGAGGTAGAGCCACCAGTGAGGGACACTGATGGGCAGTGTGAGGTATAGTTCTGTGGACAAGAAGGCTGCACAGAGGGTGTGCAGGGGGTGAATGTGTCGTGGCAATGATGGTCTCTGTTTTTTTTCCAGCTGGGAGGGCATTGAGGGGGGACTGGAGGCAGCAGGTGAGGACTTGTATGCCATACTGGGGACACGGAATTCTTTGGGCATTGGGAAGACATGAGAGACATTTGAATGGTAAATAACTGGAGCAATGTTCTTCACTGATGTGTTTTCTCTTTCAAAAAGAAGACTCTGAAGAAAGAGATGATAGTCCTCCTTGATGGTGTCAGGGTGGGAGTGGTGTTGGTGGAGGAAGGGCAGGGTGGTGTAGGTTAATGTCCACACTCTGGCTCATTGCCATCCTCTTAGTGTTCCTGGGCAATTGTTTTCTTTGTTTATTAGATGGGAAATGTGGATTGTATAGCCATATGTTGGTGCATGTGCACACATGTGTGTATGTACGAAATATGTGATTAGATAGTGTAATAGGAAAAGCCTTCTCAGTATTGACTTTCAGCAGAGGACCCTTGTGGGAAACTCTTCTATGACCTATGTGCCTCTTGTTAGATGTGTCTTCGGCAAGAAGTGCAGCAACCTGGGGCAGTTTATGAGCCTTGCCTATCATTCTTGTCACCAGAACTTCTCTCCGACATTTTTCCCTCTGCATTTGGGACATTAAAACTCTCAGAGCCATTTACTGCATTAGAGCAGACAAGAAAAGCCATCTTATTCACCAGCATCCCCAGAGAACTCCTCTCAGGAACTGCTGTGACCACACTGGCTCAGGGACAGGACACAGTGTGTCTGAGTTGTGTGTGTGCCAGGACTCAGAAAAGCCTTGTCTGAGTCTCACTCTGCACATCCAGAGCAGCTCCGAGCCCTCATGAGCCTCAGCTTCCTCCTCCACAGAGTTGGGATCAAAAGAGCATTTTTTGTAAACCTCAAATGAGATAAAATCTATGTGAAGAGCATGGCTCGGATATCTACCATTATCATTGACATTGTTATTTATTGTAATTAAGGTCTCTGGGCTTAATTTATAAGAAACAGAACTTAATCCCAGATTCCCTGACAGCAGCTAAACTGACAAGCACTACTGTTATCTCTAGTGCTACTACTACGGTACCATCATCACCACCACCGTCTTCATCACCATCATCACCACCACCGTCTTCATCACCATCATCACCACCACCGTCTTCATCACCATCATCACTATTGTCACCATTATCACCCTTCCCTACCACTATCATAAACATTAAGTAATTCACTAATATTCATTACTTATAATGTTCCTAGCATGGTTCCAGGTGTTTGGATACATTCAAACCTAATTCTCATATCTCCTGTTCTTGTCACCATTTTCTGTTTTAGAATAAAAAAATTACATTTATTTATGTGTATGCATGTGTCTGCATGGATGTGTAGGTCAGATGAGAGAGTTGGGTTTCTCCTTCTACTGTGTGTGTCTTGGAGAAAGAACTCAAGTCATCAGAATTGGTAATAAGTGCCCTTACTGGCTGAGCCATCTGGCTGTTCCACCATTTTCTGTTCTCATTGCTAGACAACATATGCACTTGGAAGATCTTTGATGAACTTTATAGGCAGTGCCCTGATAAACCTATGAGAAGAGTCTTAAGAGAGACTCAGGAGAGAAGACAGCTCCTTTCTCTCTCTCTCTCTCTCTTTTGGTTTTTTCGAGACAGGGTTTCTCTGTGTAGCTCTGGCTGTCCTGGACTCACTTTTGTAGACCAGGCTGGCCTCGAACTTGCAAAGATCCACTTGCCGCTGCCTCCCAAGTGCTGGGATTAAAGGCATGCACCACCATCGCCTGGCTGTTCCTTTCTCTCTTGATTCCTTCCATAAAACTCACATTCAAGTTAGCCATGTGCTCAAGTACTCCTCTCTGCCCCCAACTTTTCTAGGGTAGTCCTGTCTGGATTTGAAACCTTTCTGTGGATGTCAAAATCACATGAGGAGCTTGTTAAAGTGTTTGTCCCAGGCTCAGTGGACCCGGGGTGTAGGGTACAGGATTTGCCATTTAACAAGTTCCCTTGGAGATGCTGGGGTTAAGAGATTCAAAGATGATGACTCTCATGGTGGCCCCTTTGCTGCCAAGTCTAGCCAAAGTGGCCTTTCTTCTTCCTGTTCTCCACAGGCACACCAAGATGAAGACAGCTACCAACATTTACATATTTAATCTGGCACTGGCTGATACCCTGGTCTTACTGACCCTGCCCTTCCAAGGCACAGACATCCTCCTGGGCTTCTGGCCATTCGGGAATGCGCTGTGCAAGGCTGTCATTGCTATTGACTACTACAACATGTTCACCAGCACCCTCACTCTGACGGCCATGAGTGTAGACCGCTACGTGGCTATCTGCCACCCTATCCGTGCCCTTGATGTTCGGACCTCCAGCAAAGCCCAGGCTGTTAATGTGGCCATATGGGCCCTGGCCTCAGTGGTTGGTGTTCCTGTTGCCATCATGGGCTCAGCACAAGTAGAGGATGAAGGTTAGTGAGTGGTCCTCCTCCCTGATCAGCTAGCTCCCTGTGGTTCTTGGTGGTCCCTCTGACCCCGTTTCTCTCCTGCAGAGATCGAGTGCCTGGTGGAGATCCCTGCTCCGCAGGACTACTGGGGCCCCGTGTTTGCCATCTGCATCTTCCTTTTCTCCTTCATCATCCCTGTACTGATCATCTCTGTCTGCTACAGCCTCATGATTCGACGGCTCCGTGGTGTCCGTCTGCTTTCAGGCTCCCGAGAGAAAGACCGGAACCTGCGACGTATCACACGGCTGGTGCTGGTGGTGGTGGCTGTGTTTGTGGGCTGCTGGACACCTGTGCAGGTCTTTGTGCTTGTCCAAGGACTGGGTGTTCAGCCAGGTAGTGAGACTGCAGTAGCCATCCTGCGGTTCTGCACAGCCCTGGGCTATATCAACAGCTGTCTCAACCCCATTCTTTATGCTTTTCTGGATGAGAACTTCAAGGTCTGCTTTAGAAAGTTCTGCTGTGCTTCAGCCCTGCACCGGGAGATGCAGGTTTCTGATCGTGTGCGTAGCATTGCCAAGGATGTGGGCCTTGCTTGCAAGACCTCTGAGACAGTGCCACGGCCAGCATGACTAGGCGTGGACCTGCCCATGGTGCCTGTCAGCCCGCAGAGCCCATCGACACCCAACACGGAGCTCACACAGGTTACTGCTCTCTAGGTTGGTTCTGAACCTTGAGCATCTGGGGCCTTGAATGGCTTTTATTTTGGCTCAGAACGCTCAATCCTAGAGGAAGACCTTATAACACCATGGGACAGGTCAAAGCATCAACGTGGCCTCTGTCACATTAAGCTTTCTCATCAGAGAGGACCAAAGGACACCACATGGAAACATCCATGACTCAGTGGACATGTCTGGTGAGCCCATGTAGGTATTCATGTTTCACTTGACTCTTCTCTGGCCTCTCCCTGCTGTCCTGGTTCTAGGTGGGCTCAGCCTGAGGTGTTGTAGTGATCATGTCCTCACACGTGGGATGCTATTGCTCTCAGCTTTTCAGTATTCCCACATGGCTGCTGAACATACTTGGTGTTACCTGGTAGTGCAATGGGAAACTTTTTTTTTTTTTTTTTAAGTGAGACTGGCCCCTAAGTTTGGAGTTGCCTTGAAGCATCTTCTGACTCCAGTGATACAGCCAGGTTACCTGCAATGGGTTGGCATCAGTGGATTGTTGGATGACTGCTTCCTGAAGATTCTCTCCATGTTGTGCCATGAAATCTGTGGAGGGGACTTAACACTTCATTTAGATTGCCCCTGCCTGCTCTGTCTGACTGTGGCTCTAAGCTGGGCCACCTTCTCAGCAAGAGGCCAACAGGGAGACAAGACCTGGAGCTTCCCTAAGGCTCTTTCCCTCCAAAACCACCGTGAACTCTTATAAAATAGACTGTTTGGCAAACCCTGCTTCTTGGTGTTTGGCAGGTAATCAGGAGAAAGCTGTGTGGCCTCTGTAGGCTTCTCACAACATGGAGGCACTGGGCAGGAGAACATGCTCTCTCCTCATTCTTCACAGCCTCCCTCAGCTCTGCAGAAGTCTCTCTTTTACTTGACATTGGAGGTCAGCAGTTGTACTGCTGGACGTGTACCTGTAGTACTTGTAGCCTGGGAATGGCAGCAGTCAGAATATGTTCTTTTCCATACCCACAGTGACCACCTGCTTCATGTACAGGGTTAGGACACATTTTAGTAAGACATGAGCTTGCTGCCAAATTGGAGGTTGGCATCAAATGAAGAGCTGGTATGAGAGTTGAAGCCTGAAATGGCTCATTTGAGCCAATCTGCAGGGATCATCAAGGTTTGGGGGACATTGGAGGAAGTGTCTGTACCTTGGAGACCTATTTGGTGGCTCAGAGAATAATAGGCCATGTGGGTCAGATATCAAAATACCAGCAACCTTGGATGGATTTTGGCCTTACTCTGAGACCTTGATCAGGTAGTTTCACACGAGGCAGAACCTGGGCTGGTTCCTGTCTTGGAGAGACCTGGCCTTAACTATCTTTCTGGGAGGCCAGGGCTCTTTCTGTGACACTTGGGTGCAGACCATGAGCTACAGTGTTTTCTTGTTAAGGTCAGAAACTTTGTGAATTTTAAAGTATTTATGTATTTAAGCATGCAACAAGTGTCATTTCCGTGCATGTAGCTAGCCTTGAACATGTCTCTGGGGTGATGAAGGTGTGCTGTAATAAACACCCAGTGACCAATGCTGTCCATAGAGTAAGTGTCTCTGACTCCAGCTACGTAAGTGTAACTTTCTGGGAATAGACATGCATTGGGAGGGGTCATAGAGCCAGGCTGATGGGTTTTTAAACCTGTTCTGCTCATGGCAGAGGGTCTTTAAAGAGCCCCTTGACTTATGGGAGGGAAACTGAGTCCCGATTGCAGAGGCTGCCTTTCCATCTCCCAATATAATGGCTGTCTTTTCTCCCCACCCTCAGGGGAAACAGATGCCTTTCTCCCTGGCCTGTAGGCTTTTATTTGTCTCAATTATGTAGCCCGTCACCTCTTGAGCAGATCTAGGCATTATGAAAAGGGAGCAGAGAGCCCCCTCTGGTGGCAGAGCTTCCCTATGGTGTGGAGATCTACCTCCTGGCTCTTGTCTGTGTAGGCCCAGTTTGTCTCAGGTTGGCCCTCCAGGCAGAAGGCCTTTGCCAGAGGGGCTTTGAAGAGGATCCTGTGTGCCAGAGGCCTTGCTTCCAGTACAGGGCTGGTAAGCCAGGCTTGGTTTTATATACATTTTAATTTTTTTTTTTTTTTTTGGTTTTTCGAGACAGGGTTTCTCTGTTTAACAGCTCTGGCTGTCCTGGACTCACTTTGTAGACCAGGCTGGCCTCGAACTCTCAAAGATCCGCCTGCCTATGCCTCCCAAGTGCTGGGATTAAAGGCGTGCGCCACCACCGCCCGGCTTTTATATACATTTTAATGGCAGACACTGTATGCTTGAACTTTTTCAGTCTAGCGGTTTATAAACAATAGACATGAATTTCTTTTTTTTTAAATAATTTATTTTTTATTTCTTCAAGTTACATCTCAATCACAAT
>CAJQZJ010033208.1:155263-174306 GCA_907164525.1 Lophiomys imhausi | reverse complement strand
AAGAAAAAAGGACAGATTATTGAATATAGCTTTATACCTTTGTATACTGATACAAAATTAATATTATATTTGGCTAAATTGGTATTGATCATTGTATATTAATGCAAATTTAAGATGGTATAGGGCTACATCAGTACTGATCTTTGTATATTGATACAAAACTAAGATTATATTTAGCCACAATGGTATTGACCCTAGTATATTAATGTAAAATTAAGATTGTATTGGGCTACATCGGTACTGATCTTTGTATATTGATACAAAATTAAGATTATATTTGGCCTCATTCGTGTCTCTCATTTTTATGTGTCAATTTTCTATCTATGAAATTTCACCTCCAGTCTTTACTTTCTTAGACCCAGATTCCCTTCTGTACCTTATCAGTTCAGATGCTTGAGTCTTCTCATTCTGTCTCTGGCTCCTGCTTCCAGGGAGGGGCATTTCTGCCTCCCTCAAGGGATCCTCTGGCCAGCTGGAGCCTCTTCTCAAAGGGATTCAGCTTCCTGCCTTGGCTAGGGAAAGTCTGGCTTTGAGAAGCTTGCTTGTGTTAAAGAGCCAGTTTTTTTTCCTTCTGTTTTTGTTTTTTTTTGTTTTTTTGTTTTTTTTGCAGCAGGCCCAAGGCCTTGCCACACTGAGGTGGGGAGATGTCTAATCAAGGAAGCCTTAGTTCCTGCCTGAGAAACTGCAGTTGCTATGTTTTTCTTCAAGGAACAGAACTAAGAAACTGCTCTGCCTTGTTAGATATATGTAAGTTAGGGCCCCACTCGGGATGCCAAAATGTTAGTGAAAATTTATAAAGTTGTGTTTGTTTCTCACAGTTTCTCTCTTAACCCAACTAACACCCTGTTGGGATAACCTGCTATTAAGGTTTAAGTCTGACATTACCAGAAAGCCCCTGAGTTCGGTGATAAATGATGGACTCCCTTTCTCAGCAAAGTTCCCTCCTCTCCTCCTGATCTGGGGAAACCTCAGATCCTCAATCTGAGGAATGTCCCATAGACCTCAGAGAATTACAGGTCCAACCCTTTCTCCCAATAAGAAACCCATTCAGCAGTACTTGGGATTCCTGGAAATGCTTCCCCGTGCTAATGAGATATCTTAGTTCCTTAGCTGTCAGCCAATGACCTTTGTCCATGCTTCTAACCATTCCTGTGTTCCTCACCCACGGCCACTTCCTATAGGATAATTAGGTACTTCATTCTCCTTCTTATGATAGGACCATGCTGCTGCATGTAAATGAAGCATCCCTGGCATTCCTAACCCTAACCAATCAAATGCATTCACCTCCAAAACTCCTCCCACTGTCCAAGGTTTATAATGTCCCTGTTCACAAAATAAATGATTCCATGATTCCATGATCCACTTCGTCAAAAATCGTCTGAGATTCACTGCTTACTCTGGGCTGTAACACTTGGGAAGGAAGGTCCTTTTCCCAGAAAAATTCATCGCTGGATCTGCCTGCCTAGCCAGACTCCCACCGTTGCCAGCCAGAGCTCACTTGGGGAGCCCAGGGTGCAAGCTCCCACCTCCTCCTCATCACCATCACTGCTGAGGTTAGATCTCACCTCAGTAACTGCTGCCAGTCTTTTTTTTCCCCCACTTACTATCTTTGAACATTCAAAAGAGCATATATAAAGTCCAAAGGCTTGGTGTCATCGTGCCTCTAATTTTTATGTGTCAGTTTCTATCTATGAAATTTCACCTCTATTCTCTCTCTCTAAAGACTTTACTTTCTTAGACCCAGATTCCCTTCAGTACCTTATCAGTTCAGATGCTTGAGTCTTCTCAAGTCTTCTCATTCTGTCTCTGGCTCCTGCTTCCAGGAGGGGCATTTCCGGTAGCTGCGGCTGAAGCTCACCAAGACAGTGAGCTTCCACTGCTTGTCAGCTTGTCCGCTTGTCTGTCAGCATAAAGCTGCAGGGTTGGTCTATGATAGTGAGCTGCGAATTATTTTGGAAAACGGCCTCACTGCCCTTCTGAGTCAGGTTGGGATTCTGCTGCTGCCTGACCTGGTTTTGGAGTCCTGAGCCCCCTGCTGCTGCCTGGCTTGGTGCAGCTTAGCTAAAAGGGCTGGGACCTTATGATGCATGACAGAGAGGGTCTCTCTCTCTCTCTCTCTCTCTCTCTCTCTCTCTCTCTCTCTCTCCTGCATGTGTATCTGAGGGCTGTAACACTTTGCAGTGAAGACAATCCACTCTCCTACCACTCTGACCAGACCAGATATCCTGGGACATGGATCTTGTTCCGTGTCTCATCCTTTTCTGTCCAGAAACTTATTGAGAAGTGTGCACTTCTGGCTTTGTGCCAGACAAGGCTCGAGCTTCCTGGAAGACGGAGAACCGTGACACTCAAATAATTCAGAGTTTTAATATTGTTTTAACATGGCTTTACAGCACAATTCTGAGCAGTTTAAGTCTGTTCTTAACCCTCTATGCTAGTCTGACTCCCTCTTTGCCAAAATCCCCAAGATATTTGCTTTTTATCCTTTCTCTGCCCCAGCTGAATTTTTCCTCATGTCTCCTGCAACTCTGCCAGTGGCTCAATCCCCTTCTTCTCCTCCTGTAACTCCTCCTCTCCTGGAGGGCAGGAAGTCCAATCCTATTCTCTCTCCTGTTCAGCGACTGGCTGTAAGCTGCTTTATTGGCTTATCAGGGGACAACTGGGGAGCAGTGTTTACACAACATTAAGACAGGAGATTCTTAGAACAATCTAAGATTGCAACAAATATGGGGGGTACAGAAATCAGCATTTAAATTACACAATAACCTTATGCCTACAGTCTCCCACCCACAAGCCCCCAGGCCTGATGTGGGATAGTTCTAGTCTATCAGAAAAGAGCTAACAAACCCTGACTTTAAAGGTGAGGGGGCAGTAGGGTGGTTGTCCTTTACCCAAGCTCACACTGCAATGTGGTGGATTCTCAGCCTCCAAGAAACATTTTGAGAGACTCTGCCTGCAGGAAGTGGCCAGAAATTTCCCTGTGCTGAGGATGCCTGTGTAAAACTACAGAAAACTACATAGTCATTGTCAGAGAGCTGAGAACCAAGGGCTGGGGCTTTCAGCATCCCTAAGAGAGCTACAGCACAGAGAATGGTTCTTGCTTTCCCATATACACAAATAAAAATGTAGGCAATGGTGTAACTGAATTCAGACTCTTGGGCACCTGCTTTGTCACTGTAATGCTCCCGTGTCTAACACTCAGATACACCCCCAAATCATTGCCCTCAATCATTCACAGAGCAGGCTGCACATATTCAATCCATGTGTATACAGGCATCTGTATACACATATATAAACATAGCCAACTACAACCCAGTGTCTTCCCAAGTCAAGTATCCAGTTGTATGATCAGAGCTCACACCAGGCTAACCCTTTCACCTGAGAAGACTCAGCTAGCAGGCTCTAATGATGTCTCCCAGTAGTACTCCACCAGAGGTAGCAGAAAACCCCAGCAAACACATCTATGCTAATCTGTTGTATGTATATACTCATATACACATATGGCATATTATTACATGCACATACATTCCACTAACACATTTTGCACATGTGTAAGACAAATATATACAGGTGTATCTGTATTTAGATTACCAATCCCACACTTACACACCTACATACAGACATTCAAATATTTGTAGACATATGTGTATGTTCACATATGTCTTAGTTTGGGTTTCATTGCTGTGAAGAGACACTATGACCACAGGAACTCTTATAAAGGTGAACAATTGGGGCTAGCTTATAGTTTCAGAGGTTTAGTCCATTATCGTCATGGCGGGAAACACGGTCGAGTCATACAGACACAGCACTGGAGAAGGAGCTGGGAGTCCTACATATAGATCCAAAGGCAGCAGAAGGAGACTGTGTTCACACTGGGAATAGCTCGAGCATAGGAGACCCCAAAGCCCGCCCCACAGTGACTCACTTCCTCCAACAAGGTCATACCACCTCCTAACACCAGTGCCACTCCCTATAGGCCAAACATTCAAACAAATGACTCTAAGAGGGTCATCCCTATTTAAACCATCACAACATATATGTGTGCATATGTACACTACATACATACAATCACATTTACATGTGTGTAAATTTGCATGTGTGAATTTATACATGCAAACATATACATATACATACATGTGAGTTAACAACACATACCACTCATGCATACATGTGCACAATTAATGTACAAATATATTTATAGTATACATGTGTACATATACATACCACACATCTTTATGAGTGCACACACATACAACACTGCACAATGCATATATATGTGGATACACATGAATATACACATACATGTACTGCCTGTTTATATCTTTGTGTACCTTTTATTTTCACACATACATAATTCATACATACACACATACATACATATACATACACTGCTAATACACATGCATGTTTCTGTACACTAACCTAAACTCATGGATACATGCACATGTGTGCTCATTCACACACTGCCGAACAAACTGAAGATTGTTCTTCTGTCTTTCCTTTTCATTTGATCTTATATCTGCTCTTCTGAAACAACAAACAATTAAGTGAAAACATTGGCTTTGTTAGGGAAAAGACCTATGCAGGGGGGAAGCCTCTTGTGTAAAAACCAGAAATCATGATGTCTGCTTACAGGTTAGATTCCAGAAAAAGGAAATTGGTAAGGTAGCTGAATTTTTTCTTTTTGGTATTGTTGGGGTTATTAGGGAAATAAGATGAATAATGGATAAAAGAATGTCGGGTGATGATGTCTTCATGGTCAGCTATCATTGGGAATCAGTAGGGCAGGAATGCAAGGATATTTAAAAAATGAGCTATTTTACTTCTGGAAAGCAAATTACTTTAGTTTCAGTAATTAATTATCATTGTTTAACCAAAATGATGAATCTCCACGAAATAGTGTAACCCTGACTAACAGCAGCATACCCTGAAGCCAGCTGCTACAGGGGCATTGAAGAGAAGTGAACAGTGAGCATTGTGAAGGTCATAGGCTTCTTTCATGAAATTTCCGTCTTGTAGAGCAATGGATGAGAAGACAGCGAACAAACTGGAGAACGGTGGTAGTGCAGGGAAAGAGAGGCAAGGACACCCAGGGCTGTGAGGCTTGAGGGCAGCCTGGTCAGGCGAGCCCAGCAGGGCACCCTGGGCTAAGCCTGGAGGACAGCCTCAGGGGCGTCAGAACAGCAGGGAAGCAGGGATGGGAGAGGTAGCTGGATAATGAGCTGATTGGCAAACTAGTAAACAGCAATTGCTTGATGAAAAATGTTTGCGGTGCAATTAGCAGCTGTTCCATAAATAAAAGTTTAACTGTGTTTATTGTGAACTGGTGGAGCCACAGGAAATTGTTCTCTATGAGCAGCTTCTGATGTTACTTACTTAAAAAATATCTCTGATGTATGAGTCGGTATCTCTTCTGTGTCCGTTGTCTTTAGATTGTTAGCACTGCCCTGACTGTGAAGCCTGGATGGAGGCTCTAAAGGCTCTTGGATCATATATGGCCCCCGATGCCTTACCCAACACGTGTTCCTCTGGTGTTGCCCAGGTGCCTGCTCCCTGCCCTGCTCAGGATTCACAGAAGCGCTCCTTTGACTCAACTGGACCCAGGTGGCCTTAGGTCAGACTGCATTGTTTGACTCGGGAGCTGGAACCCACCCCACAAACCCTAGTACAGCTCTAGGATTCCAGGGTTAAAGCACACTTCTACTTCCCTGATGAAGGGCACTGGGATCTACTTTCTAAACATAGACATATGCAGATGTCTATTCATTCATCTGTTTTTAAGTTTTTTTTAAAGATTTATTTTATTTATTTTATGCATACGAGTGCTCTATCTGCATGTACACCTGCATTCCAGAAGAGGGCACCAGATCACATTGTGGATGGTTGTGAGCCACCATGTGGTTGCTGGGAATTGAACTCAGGACCTTTGGAAGAGCACTAGGCAGTGCTCTTAACCGCTGAGCCATCTCTCCAGCCCCATTAAGTTAAGTTTTTAAAAATTATTTTTGTGAGTTTTCATTCACCATGTGCAAGCAGCAGCCCTTGGAGGCCATCAGATACTCTGAAACTGGAATTACAGGCAGTTAGTAGCCACCATGTGGGTCCTAGGAATCAAACCTGAGTCCTCTGCAAAAGCAGCCAGTGCTCTTAACTGCTCAGCCCTTCACTCATTAAAAAAAAAAAAAAAAAAGGCACTGTTCTTTCAAACCATGGTTCATTCTTCCCAGCTAAGGTGGTTTGAAAGAAAGCGGCCCCCATTGGCTTATAGGGAGTGGTACTGTTAGGAGGTGTGACCTTGTTGGAGGAAGTGTGTCACTGGTGGTGGGCTTTGAGGTCCAAGATGCTCAAACAAGGCCTAATGTGACTTTCTTTTCCTGCTGCCTGCTGATCAGGATGTAGAACTCTCAGCTACCTCTGCAGCACCATGTCTGCCGGCATGCCACCAAGCTTCCCGCCATGATGATAATGGACAAATCTTTGAAACTGTACACCAGTCCTAACTAAATGCTCTCCTTTATAAGAGTTCCCATGGTTGTGGTGTCTCTTCACGGCAATAGAAACCCTAACTAAGACTCAAGCCACCTGCATAAAAACCCATCTGCGACAGTGTGGTCATTTTAGAAGACACATCCAAGCTTTTGCACTGCAATGTTGTCATCTATACAGTTCACCCTTGAAAACACAGAAGTTATAAAAGAAAATCACCAGGAAAAACCCCATAATATTTTAAGTTTAAAGTTTTATGTTGGGCCATATTTTAAGCTATCCTCAATGGCATGTGACCAGTGGGCTTTAGCAAATCTAAAGCAATCGCTATAGTCTCACCATCATGGGTTCAAATTTGTAATTCAACTGCTCAAACCTAAAGAGGGCCCTTTTTTTTTTTGTCATCCTAAGTACATTCTGTCTCCTGATACTGGGTGTTCAAACCAAATCTTCCAGAGCTTGAAATGGTCACCACATTGTCATTGCCAGCATTGATTTGCCCACTTTAAGGGAGACTTCAAGGCTGGAGGAAGGAGGCTTATGGCAATGTCATGGTCCCAGGGTCGAGAAGAAGGTGATCAGCAGGTTTGATGGGGTCCATGGTGGCTGCTGATCAGGGTTTGCCTAAGGGGCTCTCGTGTATGAGAGACTTGAAGCTCCCAAGCTCCCTCAGCCTGTTCTTCCATGGGGTAGGGATGGTATATACACAGTAGGATATATGAGCTGCACACAGTGTGAAGACAGACACAAGCCCATGGACAACTCCACTAGGTAGTGCTGTCTCTGCAGTTGAGAATGGGATGGGGTTACCCTAGTGACTCCTGTCTTTCTCTCCATCTATGGGTTCCTGATGTGTAGCCGTGAGATCTAGTGGACAAGGGCACACTATCTGGAGGCAGAGAATGGGGTTCCACTGTGATTCTTCTCTGACCTCAGCCATCAGATCACCGGCCTGGGTTCGGCTCCCACCTGCTGGAGCGATGAGGAGACAGCAACTCCCTGGGTGCACACAGAGTGGAAGCTGCTGTATGGTGACGGTTCCACGTTCCTTTCTGATGCTGTGGTAAAATACTCTGACCTAAAACAACTTAGGGAAGGAAATAATTTATTTGGTTTATACTTCAGGGTCACCTTCCACCATGGAGGAAACCAAGCAGGAGCTTGAAACAGAGACCACGGAGGAAGGCTGTTGCTGACTCACTTGCAGGCTCACGCTAAGCTCGCCTTCTTATGGAGTCCTGACTACTTTCCCATGGAACGATGCCACCTACAGTGGGAAGACTGCCAACGTCAATTAACAGACAAAGCAAACTCTCAAAGACCACAGGCCAACCTGGTAAAGACAATCACTCAACTGATGCTTTTTTTCAGGTGAATCTAGACTGTGCCAAGTTGACACCTAATGATAACTAGGCAGTGTCCATATGGTAATATTCTTGTAAGACCTGGTGTGGATTCTGTAGGATTTGAGAATGGAGTGGAGGGTGTGTGTGTGTGAGTGTGCGAATGTGTATATGTGTGTGTATGCGAATGTGTGAGTGTGTGAATGTGTGTATGCAAGTATGTGTGAGTGTGTGAATGTGTATATGTATGTGAGTGTGTGAATGTGTATATGTGTGTGTATGCAAATGTGTGAGTGTGTGAATGTGTATATGTGAGTGTGTGTGTGTGTGTGTGTGTGTGTGAGAGAGAGAGAGTTAGACTTTTTGTTACTGTGACAAAATAACAATAAAAACAACTTAAAGGAGGAAAGGGTTGTTTTAGATCATGGTTCATAGTTGGCTAGTTCTGGCTCTTGTGAGCCTGACGCTGAGCTCAGTTTAGTGATGGAGAACTTGTAGTAAGTGAGCAACTCATGCTGAGGACAATAAGAAGGAGCCAGGGACAAGCAAGCTTTTACAAGCAAGCCTCTGGGGAGCTGCTGTTTTTTTCCCAGCTAGGTGCCACAGTTCACAGTTCCATCACAATCCCATAATCTGTTCAGATTTTGAACTCATTAATGAATTAATTTTGTTGATGAAGGCAGAACCCCCAAGATCCCACTTCCCCAAAGCCTGACCTCTGAACACTGTGTGTATCAAGGACCCAGATTGCAGTATATGAGCCTTTGGGGGCACACTTCATAGCTGAGCCCCACAGCAGGTGTAATAAGTCATCCCCTGAGGTTCGCAGTGCTGGGCTCACGTGAGTTCATTTAGGATTTGACTGAGATATCATTTCAAGCTCATTATTTATTGCTGTCCTTCCCAGAGCCAGGCTTCTAGTGCCCTCAGTCCATAAAGACTTGGCAGTGTCCAGGGGATTTCCATGAGGCCTCTCTGGTCATAAGGTCTGGGCAGGGTAGGATCAGGGTGAGACCCAGGCATGGTCCAAATGAACCTCAAATGTTTATTTCTGCACTTCCATTGAGAATGAACTCTGCTGATCTATTGTGATTTATAGGACCCCACCCTACTTGGATAGTCCCTAGGAGCTGCCCATAGGGCCCTTGGGGTGGCTTGTCTTCTTAGTCAGCTGGAGTCTCCAGGAGGAGGGGTCTCTGATAGCTGTAGTGGGGTTCTTGTTCAAGTCTGTGTGCTCACACGAGGGCTTGCAGACACCAGCTATAACAGCATCCCACACAGAGATAAACGAGTTCGTGATTGCCTCGTGCCCCAGGAAGCTTAGAGAGGGCTAAATGACACACATGCAAAGGCTTCTGGGATGAGGGTGTCCTAAGCCAGCTCCTGTTTCTGAAGACAGGGCCAGAGTGATATTTATGCCACTTCAAGTACAGATTCTGGCTTAAATAGTGATGACTCTCAGAATGACTCCAAGGGCCTTGGGGATGGTTGAGAATAGGAGGTGAGGGGACCCTCTGTCTCATCATGTGTACCCTTTGTAATGGCACATAACCAATGTGGGTCAGAGCTCCATGGAAGGAGCCTCTGTGTCTCATTGCCAGGAAGGTCCACATCCTACTATTCCAGAAGCATCAAGATCACCAAATGGAATACTGATGAACAAAATGCAGGGTGCTGGGGGCACACTCCACTCCTGGCGGGGTGATTCTATGTTCCTCATAGAACCCATAGGTAGAAAGAAGCTAGTGACAAGGTGATTGACATAGTGGACCTGTCCTCCCCATACTAGATAGGGGAACACGTGCTAGAGACATTTCATGGCAAGGCCACATATAAATGTCTGGTGTTGGGAGTGCAATGGTTGAGCACTGAATCTGAAACTTGATCGTGATTTGTGGAAAAAATCAAGGTATAGAGCCATGGTCTAGTGTACACAGAGAAAAGCAGACTGGATGTCAGGCTCTGGAGAATGAGAAGTAAAGGTTCTGTGGGCAGGATAGAGTGGCCCGAGGTTGAGATTTGGTGTCAGGAGACAGCAGGCTGTAACAGTAAATTTTTATTTATCAAGCATATATTTAACAAATACTTAACAATTACCTGTAAATTTCCTAAATCCTAAAGCCCGAACCCTAAGTCTAAGACCTATTCTACAACACCCTAATATCTATAAAACAAATACTTAACTCTAACCTAAAGTTTCTTAAAAGGATATTCTCTTAGATTAACTTTTGGCATGGATCCATATGGGTGGTTGATTTCCGCCAAATCTTTCAGTCTTATAGTCTCTGAATCTCATTCGTCAGATCTTAAGGCAGTTTATAACAACCATTGAAGTGGGGCAGCTCTTGTAAGAATTGTCTCTTCAGTCCTAGGACCCACTTATTTGCAAGATGAAAAGTTTATTAGGCTCACCATTCAGATGCTTTGGGCCTCCAATGGTCTCGCTCCAGTGCTCAGTCCAATTCTGGCATTTTGGCAGTCTGATGCTTTGGAAATCCAAAGTCTGCGCAGCTATCTGAGTTGGACCAAAAGGCGTATTTTGTCATGCTCTCCACCTATGTGGATCACTGAAGTCTCTGGACGGGTGAAGCAGGAGGAGTGACATGAAGCCTCTCGGCAAGATGAGGAGAAAGGTGGGGCAAAGCCACGTGGGTTTCAGACTTTAAATTCCTTGTGTCATAATGCATTGTAAAGATCTCAGCGTGAACTCCGCCTCTTGTTGCTATAGTTCCTGGCAGGCTTTTGCAAGTTACACCCTCAAACAATGTGCCATCTGGTCTCATGATCAGCTTTTTGGTGGGCTTGTTACAAAGCACACCCTTCAATGTCAACATATCTCGACGTAACTGGATCCAGTCATATCTTTTTACCTGAGATGCCTGTCTTTTTGCTATTCCATGATCCCTATGCTCAATTTCCCTAATCCTACCACAGCAGGCCATTCTGCATTCATCCAGTAGGTATTTCACGAGCAAGGTCAACATTTCAGGAGCTCCCAGGGACTTGTGTTAGTGGAAGAAAACTAAACATGAACATGAACATCAAGTGGTACTCCTTTGTTGATGGTGTGTACTGTGCAAAGAGGGATGGGTCTGATGGCCCAGGAACAGGTCAGTGAGGGTCCACCTTGTGTATGGGAGTGTCAATTGTCTGGTCAGATGTGGCTGATGGCAGCTGGCCTGGTAGACAGTGTGATATGAGTTGTAAGGTCCTTGAAGTCCTGGATGGCTGTTGAGGAGGCCATGGGCTCTACCTAGAACTGCAGAGCTCTTCCCTGCCTGAGTGAAGTATGGGGGTTGGGGGTGGAGAAAAGAGTCCTGTCCTGTTCTTCATCTTCCCAACTCCAGCCTGAGGTACTGAAATTTAAATCTGAAAGCTCATATCACAGGTAGCAGAGTGCTGGAAGTTCGTAAACTACTTCCTTAATTTGGAACCTAATTCAGTTTCTGGTATGGCTTGTGATTTAGAAGCAAGGCAGGGTATTCCTTAAATTTCTGGGTCATGTAGGCTGGAGGAAGCTCAAAGCAAGAACATGGGCATGAGAGGGTACAGGTCAGATCTCAGCTACTGTTGTCTTGCCTGGGTGCTGTGTGGCTTCAGGCCTATGTGTGAACCAGAGTGCCACACCATCCTACGGGTCTGTGGATGGGTTCTACTGGAGGCTCAGGCCATTATGCGTTTGGTGTAAGGCTTCAGGGTGCTTCGTGCCTTTGATCCTACATGTGTGCCTTGATGTGGATCAGAGCCTGGCACCTTATGCATCAGTGAGAGGGCTCCACTTCCGGTATTGACTCAGTCATATTGCCAGGGGTCTCAACAAGCTCACTAGCCTGAGTCACTACATTGAAACGCACCGATGATTTGGTGAGACACTGGTTGGTTGCTGCCGGCCAGGGGTGGGTAACAGCCAAAGCTCTTCTTGCCACTGCACTGCTGTGTGCCATGCTGCTTCCTGCAAGGCAGCAGGTAATGCCCTGTTGCAGGGTAGGCATTGTGTCTATGTAGATGCAGGGTTGACCGAGAGCTTTGTGCTAATGCCTCTGGGCCCACTTCAGGTCCACATTCAAGCATTCTGTTTCTGAAAGCAGAAGTTCCTTCTTTAGAGCAAGGATACTTGAGACCTCTGGCGATATGGCTGAGTCATTACCAGAAGGTCAAGAGTGGCGGTTTGCCCCTCCCATAGTCCTGTATATTCTCTCTGCTGTCTTCTTGAAGTTATTCTTGTACCTTTTCTTTAGCAACTTGCTCTTCTCTGCTCAGCCCTGCATATAGTGGGATTTGCATATCAGTGCTGGTGGGGCCAGCTGCCCATGCTTACGATGACCAGCAGTTAGTTCAGGAGGCACAGGTGGTGAAACAATGGATACTCCAAATGTGGACTTCACTATGAACTGTCTCTTTGAGGTCTCTGCTTTACTTCTGTACCAGTGACAAATGATGGATAGTAATGTTGGAATCTCTTTTCCTGTGCTATTACCTCAACCCTCTATCTGAGGGTTTTAGTAGCCACTATCTGAGTGGTACTAAAATAGCCACCATCTTTATCCACTATCTGAGCCTTCTTATAACTAGGGCTCTGGAAGAGAAACTAAGACCTTGTAGATGGACAGGGTAGAAAACCTGTAGGAGTCCGTTTATGGGGGCCACCAGGGGAGGATGATGCAGTTGATGGAGAGTCTCTTGGTCCAGACTGTATAAAAGCCTCTCTTGAAGAACTGTGGGCTTCCCCCAAGTGGAGTATGTAGAGAGGAGCAGCACGTGAGTTCAGAGGACACCTCTTGGCTACACTAATATTCACCAACAGACCACGGTTTCTCCTGTTTTTATGAACATGACAGCTGCCTAATGAGTATCCAGCTGTATAAAGTTTAAATATCAAGTGATCTCTGTGAAGCAGATTTACCACTGCTGTTTTATGGATCAGAAAGGCCCTATTTTCAGTGCTCAGTTCCTGGGTTAGACCTCCTGGTGACCCCTCACAGCCAGTTCTAAACCTTCTTTTAGCAGCATCTCCCATACCCAGTCTGTTCTTCTGGGACTGGGGTGGCCCTGCTTAGCTTTCTAGTCTCAGAGAGGCCCTGTGTGTGTGTGGTGGGAGTTAGGAGTAGGCATTACTCAGGGCTCTGGGTGTATGAGCAGTGGGGCCAGAGAGTGAGGGTCATACAAGATTCTTGACTTCAGGCTCCTAATGAGCAATATCCCAGCATGGCTCCTTCAGTGAGCCTCCAGCATGTGCGTGTGTGTGTGTGTGTGTGTGTGTGTGTGTGTGTGTGTGTGTGTGTATGTGTGTGTGCGTGTGTGTGTGTGTGTGTATTTCCTCTGGGTTAGACATGACCATTACCATCTTGAACCAGAGCAGTTGGGATTACACACATGAAACCCTCACAAGAATTTTCAATGATGTAGCTGCCTATAAGGTGCCTGGGGACTTTGTGATGCAGCTGCCTTTGACTAAGCCATGTTACTATAAGTAAACTCATTGGTCCGTCAGGCTGGACATGTATGGAGTCATTTCTTTGGTCTCTTAGTGACATCCCTGTTTGGGGTGAACAGATGTTTCTTTGTTTTTCCAAGAAAACTAATGACATGTATATGTGTATGTGTGATATGTATATATGTTTACCATGTATATGCATGTGTATATACACCACAAATGTGTATATAAATGACATATATAACCAAGCATATACTTATGTGGGTGTGTATATGTATGTAAGTATATATATGTCTATGTATGAGCATGTAGTATGCATGTATGATGGTTTGAATAAGAATGACCACCATGCATGGGAGTGATGCCTTCTGTCAGGAGAGCTGACCCCGGGGTCATGAAAGCAGGAGGGCAGGCTCCACACCTTGCCTGGGCAGCACAGTGGAGCTGGCACTGATGGAGGGGGCATGAGAGTGGGAGAACTGAGCCTGCCTCCAGCCCATGGTGGCATTGGATAGCCTAGCCAGAGCCGTGCAGAGCTGGAGAGCTCAACCTGGTGGTGCAGATAAGGGAGAGCTGGTGGGCTGAGCAGCTCAGCTACCACCCAGGTCCAGATCCAGGGCTTTGAGTTGGCCCACGCCAAAATATGTATCATTTGTAAACTGTTGGGGCTTGATAAAGGGTTGGTCCTGCTGATCCAAAGCTGCAGGATCTCCATGACACAGGGCAACTGGAAGGAGTCTTGGTGAGGATCCAACATTGATGGTGTCACAGAAGCCAGAGATCTCAAACCAGAGCAAGGACTCATTACGATGAGTGTTTGCAAGTGGAGATGTGTGGACAGAGGAGTGTACTGTGGGATACACTGACATAGTAACTACAGTTTCCACGATGAAATGTTTTTTAGGCTTTGTGTTTTTTTAGTGTGTGTGTGTTTTTTTATTTTAGGGGAGATTGCAAGGGAAGAGGGCATGAGAAGATGGGAGGGACTGGGGTTCATGATGTGGAAATCACAAAGAATCAACAAAAAGTTAGGGAAAAAAAAGAATGACCACATATACTCATATATTTGAATTCTTAGTCACCAGGAAGTGGCTGAAATGCACTATATAGTTAAGGATGAACTTGAATTTCTTTTTTTTTTTTTTTTGGTTTTTCGAGACAGGGTTTCTCTGAATATCTCTGGCTGTCCTGGACTCGCTTTGTAGACCAGGCTGGCCTCGAACTCACAAAGATCCGCCTGCCTCTGCCTCCCAAGTGCTGGGATTAAAGGCGTGCGCCACCACCGCCCGGCCGAACTTGAATTTCTGATCCTTCAGCTTCTACATCCCTAGTTCTTGGGTTACAAGTGTGCACCACCTTACCCAGTTTTATGAGATGTTGAGAATCAGATCCCCGAGACTTTGTGCTTGTTAGGCCAGCACTTTCCAACTGAGCTACATCCCAGCCTGTTTCCTGAGATGGTCAGGTTGATTGCTGTTGCCCTTGTACTTTAGCCTGCAACCGCCAAGAGTTCAGACTTCAGGGTTATTCAGGAACTCCTCTGCTCCACGCATTTGTTTGTCTTGACTTCTATGGGACTCACTTTTTTGCTAACAAGCAGATTTAGCCAGCCCAGCTTGCCATGGCAACCGCCCACAGCTTGCTCTCTGTCCGGCTGCCTGGCTCCTTTATCTCTGAGGCCATCTGTTCTGGCAACACAATTCCAAAGCCACTTAAACAGAGCCTGGAACAGGGCAGCCCTAAGCTCACATGAGTGTGCACACACAAGCACATGCACGTAGAAGCAGCATGACCCCTACAGGGTGGAAGGTAGTGTCGGTGAGGATCCCAGCAGCTGCTCATTTTTCTTGCTGTTCTCCAGTAGGTTTCCAACAAGTCCTTATGAATGTGTTTAAGTCTACATATCTGTCTACTTCACTCCCATTTCCTCTGTCTTTATACTTTTCCCTGTCCATGAGTCCTCCCAGTTTTGACCTTTGTCCCAGGTCTTTTTCTGCCCTTCCTACCTTGGTCCACATCATCTGCTTATTCCTCACCCTTGCAGCCATGGCTTTGAATCTGGTTCTTGTCTCTGTTCGCCTCTCATCTTTCCAGTGATGTCAGTTACTCTATGTCCTGGTAGGCCTTTAGACCTTAAAGGGGCTGCTTCTGGGACAAGGAGTCAGGGGGCTGTCCATTATATTTAGAGTCTGACTTTCAGCATTTCTGTCTCTTCCTCCCCAGCCTCAGTGTGGCTAGTCATAGGGACTTAAGAACTGTGTTTGGCATCCTTGGATCTGCTCGTAGCCAGGGTGGAGTCTTCTTAGCTCATACCTTACTCTGAGCTCAAATGAACTGTCCAATGAACTGTCTTAGCCACATAGCCTTCTCTCTCTCTCTCTCTCTCTTTCTCTGTGGGTTTAGTTAATATCCCCCTCCCACTAGGAGAATAAAGATAAGCACAGTGTGCTAGGCCAGCAGACTCCTTCTCATCAGGTTGGGTGCCTAAAATCAGCTGGACTGGACACCTTGTTAAGCTGCTTCTACTTGCAGGTCACTCTGAGTTCCCTTACACCCTATTCTAGTTTGTCATATAGGATATAGACACGAAGAAAGTCTCCCTCTGAAACTGATTCCAATCCTTCCTGGGGTTTGATTTAGATAGTTCACGATATAAGGAAATGCTTCCTTCTTGCCAAAAGCTACCTTGGCATCAAGGGTGGCTCCCCTCCCTCCTAGTGGTGCTTCCTGTTGGCTAGCCTTCGATCTAGGCTGCTATAAAATCTGCCGTTAGCTGCTCATAGGTGTAGGACCCTGGATTTGCGGTCCTGGGAAGCTTGAGGGCTACTGACTGGAGCCTCTACTGGGTGGCTTCTGCACTGCAGACCAATATGCTCAGAGCCCTGGCTGGCAGCCATTCAGTTGGCCTTCCTTGCCTCTGTCAGTCCTGCAGGGTAGCTTTTCCCCAGGCTCTCTATTCTGCTTGTGTCAGAGCAGCAGACTAGCTGAGTTGTGGATGGAATTCTGGATCTGGAAGCCTGAGACCATAGGCAGATCAAGCTGAGACTTAGGCATGGCAAATATCTTGGCTCTGTTGTCCTGGCTGTGTAGAGGAGTTGGGAGCTCTAAGGTTCTGGATCGTGATGATGAGCCCAGGGGACACAGCAGAGGAACTCTGGAGTGTGTGCTATTGTCACCTTATCAGAGAGACTCTTAGAACACATTTAGAGCTTAGGATAGGCCAGCAGACAGTGTATGGTGCTGCATGCTGGTCAGGCACAGCTATCACAGGGGCTGTCAGAGAGCTCCCTTTGGTCAGTTGATGTTCCTACTTGTGGTTGAAAGTCCAGGGAAGGCAGATGTTGTAGCTGGCCAGACCCCAGAATAAAGCTAGGTTAACAGCTGCCATCAACAGCCAGAGCTGTTTTAAACACACAGGGCTATGACCTGGGCAAATAAACACTCCTAAACCCTCTTGGGCACACATGCTGTCTAGTGGGATCTGACATGGTGTTGGCAAGTAATGCTCGCCTTCAGCACCCAGCTGCTGGGGCTCAAGAGCCTCCTAAGTTAGCCAACTTTCAGAGTTAGGGTTGATTTGTCTTGGCAGTTCAAACATGACCAAGTTTTCAGCCTGGGGTCTATTAAAGGGAAGCAGCACTCCAGAAGTGTCTCCTCATTTTCTAGTAATGTCCCTCAGGGTGGATGTTCCAGTCAGGTGGAACAAATGGGACTCAGTAACTCAGGCATAGGGGATCATAACGCAGGATGGACTTTTGGGTTAGGGAATCTTGAAGGTGGGAAAAGGGGAAGGGGACAGTGGCCCTTTGCAATAAAGCCCTGCCAACATGTTCTGGCCCTGTATAGTGTTCCTGGGCCTCCCTTTGATTCATAAGGAAACTGAGCCACAGACACATTGATAATCTGTTCAAGATCACTTCATCTAAGAAGATATACAACCATGGTTAGGGACAGACAGAATGAGGAGGCCTGACCGTCCACCACGGCACCTGTAACTACCTGTGCCCACTTTTTCCTGCTCACAGTCTCACTTCTGCCTGTGTTCCCCACGTTACCTTTGCTCTCTTCTCCTTCCTTGTTCCCCACTTCCCCTCCTTTTCCTACTTCTTATTGCCCCATCTTACCTCATTCTCAATTTTCTCTCTTTTCCCTTGCTCTACTCCCCTCTTTCTCAAGTTCTCAGCTGCCCCCACTATTCCCGATCCTCATGTCTCCTCTTGCCTCACATAGCCATCACCTTAATTTTCTTCCTTCTCCCTCTACTCACCTCATCCCCCATTTCTTTCCTGATTCTAACTTCCTCCCTGCCCTCTCTCTCCCCCTGCCCCCACCTCTTCTCTTCTCTTTCCTGGCACTTCAATGAATTTCAGTACCCCTCCTCACTCACTCTGTTTTCTGAGTGACACACTTTTGTTTACAGTCCAACCTCTACTCCAGACTCATCCTTGTAGCCCATGCCTAGGTTGTCATAAACAGGCATCTGGACATCCATACAAAGCCACCAGCCAACCTCAGTGAGATCATTACTTTCTGCCTCCCTGGACCACTCCTGACTGTCCACTGCCTGCTCATTTTCTCTCACTTTGAATGTGGGTATTGAGTTTGCTAGAGGTCCCAGGGTATGAGGGGGCAGGCTCAGTCTGCGTATGCTTCTTCCAGAGCTCTGAACAGCCCTCTTCCCTCACCCTTATTACAGACACTGACTGCCCCTAAGTAGAAGTGACCAGATTAGTCTTAGTCATAAGCTGGGAGAGAAAAGCTTAGAGGTATCACCTGGATGGTTGATTCCAGGAAGAGCTAGAGAGTACCTGTAGTGCCTAAGCTGATTATTCCAAAAGGCATCCTGTGCATAGGTAATGCAGAGGGCATCCCTGAAAAGGCCTGCTTCTCTTCCCACTTGCTGACTTGTTCCCACCAGGCTGCAGGCTTGATCTAGTCTGACAGCCCAGTTCTAGCCACATATCCTCCTTCACTGTTGGTCTGTAGTATAGGGAGGGGCTATCTTTGCCTCTCCTACTCTTTTGCTCTGGCCCTGCAGGCGGGGTCCATTGTCTGGGCCTGAGGCCCATTGTGTGTGGAAGGGCGCCTCATTGGCAGGCAGCCGGCATCAGTTTGTGATTCTGTGTTCTCTGCCTTGATTGGCTGGTTGTGGTCTGTGCTCCCAGGGTCCTGGGACACAGAAGTTTGTGCAACTTTTTCCAGCATGAAGTGACTTGCATCCAGGCTCCAGGGAAGAGACTCACCCACCTGGCCAAGATGACGCTGTGCGGGAGCTTCCTGGGTGCGTACCATCCCCAGTCCCTTGCACTCCTCCTCAGGCTGCTCATCGTTCTGCCAGGGTGCCCTGCCAGGGCTCAGGGCTCTTTTCTGGGCAGCTGAGAAAGTGATAGACATGCACTCCTCTTGAATGCCCGCCAGGGACCCTGGGGACATGTTGGGTCCCTTTCGGCAGAAGTGCTGACAGCATAGAACTCTGTGAAAGGCACACAGTTTACCCACTGTTGGAAGTGGGGTGGATGGTGGGTGGTGGGCCTCCTTGTATCTTAGTTTCTCTTTAGGTCTGCTGGCTGGCCAAATGAGGGAGAGATATTAGCAGTCCCTGACCCAGGAGGCTAGGAAAGTGGTGGGCTGTGGCTTCTCATGTCTTTGTGTGAGCAGGGACATCTATACCGGTCTTCCTGTGTTTTCCTCGGCTAGGTACATCCCAGTCACACTCACATTTGCAGGGCATGAGTGTGTGTGTGTGTGTGTGTGTGTGTGTGTGTGTGTGTGTGTGTGTG
>CAJQZJ010033208.1:83000-155253 GCA_907164525.1 Lophiomys imhausi | reverse complement strand
TGTGTGTGTGTGTGTGTGTGTGTGTGTGTGTGTGTGTGTGTGTGTGTATGTGTGAGTGTGTGTGTGTGTGTGTATGTGTGAGTATGTGTGTGTGTGAGTGTGTGTGTGTGTATGTGTGAGTGTGTGTGTATGTGTGAGTGTGTGTGTGAGTGTGTGTGTGTGTGTGTGTGTGTGTGTGTGTGATAAACTGGTTGCCAAATGTTTGCGAGTGTGAGGCAGGCACACAAAGTGAGCCTGGAGTGTGGGTAAAGTCGCTCCTGGTTTTGTTTGCTCCATCTGCCAGGGCCTGCCTGGGGCAGCGCCCCCCAGCCCTCAGCTGTTCTATACAATATTAATGCTGACCATCTCGGCTGCGCACACAACGTCCTAATTGTCGCCGGCAGCATTAAGGCAGGCGTCCATCTGCGGGAAGCTTTCAGAAGGAAACAAGAAAACCTCACCCCCAGCTGGTCACTGGAGAAGGTGGTGCCAATTACAGATGCAGAAAGTTTAGAACAAAATTACTTGAAAGAGTTTTTATGAAGCAAATGAACTGACACTTGGAATGCCTGTGTGCGGATTTGCACAAGTAATTACACCTTATTTGAAATGATCCTACCAGTTAAGCAACAATTAAGTCTGCTCTCCCAGTGCACACAAAGCACTTTCCGAGTGAGCCGGCTTCAGTCATAGTTTAGCTTTTCAAATCTCTCCTGTTCCTCCCACGGGAAGTCTGTGGACCCACCAGCCCGACAGAAATTGTTTACCTGTAGATCTTGCGAAACTTAAAAAGGCACGTGCAACCTGCCTTCAGATTTTTATGAAATAAATCTTAAAGGAACAGTGTGCTATTGAAAAAAAATGTTTTATGATTCTTAAAAATTCTGACAAAATTTTATCTCATGTAAGGACAAAAAGGTTTTAGATTATATCTTGTTGTGTTACAACCAGGAGCTGTTTGAGTTGGTAACATGCTTTGCCTTGCTAGTAGTATTGGCAACTGGGGATCTAGGAGAGCAGCGAACAAAGGCAGCTCGGCGGGGTGTGGGGTGGGTGGGTGGGGCGAGCGCTGTCCAGAGTGCTGATCAGCCTGCCGCGCTCCTCCACTCTTGCTCAGCTTCTTTCAGGGTCGAAGGGAGGTGGTCAAACCGAAGTCTTGTTGGAGAAATTCTCCACTCTGCTTCTTTTCTGGGACCCCTGCTTTGTTCTCCCAACACTGTCAAAAATCTTGAACCTTTACTCCTCAAACCAACTTGAAGACCTCTACACCTCTAACTTACCAGTGGGGCTGCCAGTCCTGGGCTCTGACGGGCTACTGATTTGCGATTTCCTTGCATATTCGAAGTGCAGCCCCAGGCAGGGTCGGGAGCATCTTCTAGTTCACTGAGCTAAAACTCTTGAAGCCTATGGCTGCTCAGGGTTAGGAGTTGCCGACAAACTGAGGTTTGTGCAGAAACACTTTCCTCAGAAAACAATGATGCCCCACAAGGACTTTTTGTTGCACATACTGGCTTCTCCCTTTTGTCTTCTCTGTTTTGTGTTATTTCTTAAGTTTGATTATCAAATATCTGAATAAAATGGCTTTCCTGGAGTCTTCAATACTGCTGGGTAGTAAGGTTAATTCAACATAGGCTCTCCCTCCTGTCCCTCCTTCTCTTTGTAACAATGGCACACAGTGCCACCCTGAGCCTGCATTCTGTCGATAAGACTTTAATAGAATTTCTGAATGCCAAAGGTTTGGGATGTAAAATATCCAGTCTGACAGCTTGTTCAGAGGAGATAGAGGTGGATTTTCAGGAGTGCTCTCAGCTGAACGTGTCCTTTTATGCTAATGGGTATGAGTTCATGAAAGAATAGGAAAACAGTGGTCAATCACTATGAGTCTCAAATGCTCTCCCTGGCTAATTAATATTTCATCTTGTTTGGCCACTGCAGGCTAGCATTTGTTTCATTTTTGCTTGATCTAAATAAATAACCTGTATGCATTTTGTATTTTACTTGTATGTGTAAGAAATAACATAATTACTTGCTTTTTTGGAATGAAGCCTCTGTTTCATGAACAATTGTTTCTAATATTAGCTCATTCTCTATATATTATACATAAACCAAGAGGCTTCTGCTAACACCCCCCAAGGTCCTTACAACCTGTTCTCCTTGAAAAAGCTAATATACTTGCTCTATCTTATTCATACTTCTATCCGAATATGACATACTTCAAGTCTATCTATGACAATTAAACAGAGCTCTGTTCTGCACAACTTTCCAGGAAACAATATTTGTTTTCTATTAAAACCTGAAACAACTTTTGAGCTGTGCATGTCCTAATTTTTAGCTGTGGCAGTGGTGTCTTCTCAGGATCTTAATTCAGTTTTTGTTTTTGTGTTTCTCAGTGTAATTTCCAATTCTGATTTGTCAGTGTGAGGAAGAGTTTTGGGGGAACAAACAAGAGTTTCCCAGGTTTCTCTTGAAGTTGTCCCTGTGACTTCGAGAAAAACTGAGAACTGACAGATTAGAAAGTGGACAGGGAAGTTGTATTCCTAGGGTGTGTATTCCAGGGACTTCTTTTCTTGGTGTTTTTGGGATAGCTCCTTGAAGACAGTGAATTTATACTTTTAGGGTCAGGATAACAGTGCTTAGGGATTTCTTAGTACTCTTTGGGGGACCTTTAGTATTAAAACAAAAGGAAAGTGTAACAGAAAAATATCTTTTCTGTTGATCCTTGTGAGTATATTTTACTGTTTTAATCTTTGGGCTTAAGTATCATTCATGAAAAAAAATTTCACCTGAATTCCTGGTACTTCTATATGCAGATGAGCCCATATAACACTCTTAGTTCATTTGAGAAATAAACCCTGCAATCCATCCTTTATGACGGAGGTTGTATTCCTAACCACCAATAAATACTGTGAAGCACTTTCGCCAGAGCCGTGCTAACCCAGGGCATCTGTCATTCTGGTCGCTGCTATTAGGAATTATTGGACTGAACCACTGGCAGAGAAAGAAGAGGGGAGTGATCATGGTTGCTTGATGCTTCTTGCTCTTTTGTGTGTTTTGCATCTGAGAAAACCCAATTGTCCTGTTTATTGATTATAGATCTATTTAGGCAGATTTGGGCACATCCTACTGCTGAGGCTGAGAACAGTAAACAGGAAATCTACTGGTCCGGAGCACCTCTCACCTTCAATTTGGCAGATCCATCTTTCTGATGTTATACTGTAAATTTATTTCACCTCAGAGAGTAAACAGATATATTGGAGCCCCAAGGGTTCATGGGTAGCGTATTTACAAAGGAGCCTCCTCCGCCAGCCCGTGCCACCGCTGCTAATGAGAGCGGTCATTAAGTAAATGAGACATCGCCTTTAGCTGGCTTAGGAGTTCGCACACTGAGGGGAGAAGATATTTAATTGAAACCCACACACAGGCTTCCCCACACGTGACTGCGGTGAGGGAGGCAGCTGCCTTCCCCTCCCCCGTCCTCCCCCCCCCCCCCATGTAAATTTCATGATTGCTTTCCGTGATGTCATTTTGAAAGAGGACAGACAATAGCTGTGGGGAAAGGTAAGTCAATGTTATGTTCTTTTGCTGACAAAGGCAGATACCCAGGGCTTAGCTTTTCCCCTTGGACAGATAGGGGAGGGCTAGAACAGAGAGGATTTCTAAGAAGGCTCTCCTTGCAGAAAAAGCAGGTTGGAGGATGTCTTTTTAAACTGTTCTGAAGGACAAGGCTTTCTTCTCCCCGTCTGTCTGGGCTCTGTATTCCTCCTCTTTCTCTGCCCTTCCTGCATTTCTGAGATTCTCATGGGCATGTTGTGTGTCAGACAGAAAAGGCATTAGGGGAGGAGGACGCTGTGGATCAAGACAAGAAACTTTATATTTCTGGAAAAGGAACACAGATGTGCCTGGGCCATGGGACTCAGAAGCTCTGTGTCCAGGAAAGATGCTGACCCCATAAGCAGATCTATCTGAAGGAGAAACTTGGAGCTCGGCAGTTTCTTGTGGGACACACGCCCCAGGTACTCAGCAGAGATGATTCTTGGAGCATTTTGTCTTCCTGTCACAATACTTCTAAACTTCAGGAGCAATACCCAGGATGCCAGGGTCTGGGAGGTCCATGGGTAGCATTTTGCGTCACTGTTCTTCTCAGTTCCTCCTGTGTGTGTTTGTGTGGTTAGGGTGTGGGGTTGTTTGTGGCGTCAGTGTAACTGGATTTTCATATTTAAAACCAAGATATAAGTTTGAGCTTTGAACACAGTGATGCCATTGCACACAAGTGTGCTCTGGAGGGCTTGACTCTCTTCATGAGATTTATATTCTTTATGAATCAGGAAAATAAAGTATAGGGAAGTTTCTATGTCAGCTCTGTAGCTGCTCATTGCCTGCTCCTTTGAGTCATGGGGGCTTGCTTATCTCAATATCACCCTTGAATCAGCAGACATCATTGGCTGGTAAAGTTGGTTGCTTCATTTCTGAAGTAAAGCTTCTGAAGTGGCTTGAAGATTCCATGTATTTGGTCTTTAGGCATCAGACTGTGTAGCTGTAATAATAATAATAATAATAATAATAATAATAATAATAATAACAACAATGACTGTGACAATTTACTTGTCCTTTTGGGAGAGGAAGAGGATGGATTTTTATCCCAATGCCTTAAAAAAGAATCTTAGTCTTGAGAATATCCCTGAGGCTAGTGGCCAAGTGAACAAAAACAGGGAGGTGTCGAGGCAAACTTGGGAGGGGGACCATTTAATTGGCACTAAAGGGATGTGCTAGTTTCTCTGAAGTGACAACAGTATGGGGTGTTGGGCCCTTACCTGGCAAGCTGTGGGGCTCCCTTCAGCCCAAGGTTCTTTGCCACGAGAACTCCTTCCCATTGGTCTTTGGCTGTGATTATTACTTCAGTCAATGTGCCTGTGTTAACTGACAATAAACAAAAGATTGGAAAGCAAAGATTATAGCCTTATGTACCCAGTGGGATGCTGCAGTCAACTGGGGCATGGCCCTCCCCCTCCCCACATTGTGTTCCTTGCCCAGAAGAGGGCTGTTGAGTCAGTTTACTTTCAGAAAGAAAGAAGCAGCTTCTTGACATCTTTTGTAGGAAGGATACCTGATTCCCAAGTACTTTGGTGGTGCTGGACTTCAAGGGATTTGTTGATCCAGAGAGCTGAATAGTAATAGCCTTCAAGAGTTCAAGGATCTGTAAGCTTTTTCACCCTGGACCAACCTGCTTTCCATGTCCTTTGGAGTATACAGCCCAGATGCGGCCCTGGGAATTCCTCTAGCTTCCATCTGAAGAGCAACTGGAGGTATTGCCTGGAGGTCTCTGAGTGACCCTCAGATGTGTAGATCCTGTGCTATTGTCTTAACTCTCAGGGGTTGCATAGTGAAAGCCTGCCCTGAGAAGACCTCCCTCCTTTTCAGAACTGCGAAGTTGTTCTGTGCTGCTGTTGTTGCAGCTTCCTGTAGAATACTTGGGAGTGTTCAGGGATGTCAGGAAAGACTAGCAGGAAGGTGCAGGCCTGACCCCCGGGGGCCACTGTCGTGCACCATGTTGGCCACAGGGTTGATCTGGTTCTGTCTGGACCTCTCACTGCCTTTATTTAGTCCTCCTTTGGTCCTGGTTGTCAAATGTGCAGATGATGATATGGGTGGTATTATATGTGACCGTGTGGCATGGAGTAGAGGAGGCCAACGCCAGCCATTTAGAAAGACTGACTCAGAACCTACCAGGCCACCTCTGGTATGGCCAGGGCCAGCAGTGGCCGGACTGCTTGGAATGCTTGTTTGCATGAGCAGCCCTGGGTGAACACAATGGGCAAGTAGCCTACAGACCGACAAGGTGCCAGGAACCTATTAGACCTCCAATAGCTGCTCACTGGAAGCAAGCAGATTGTTAGGGATTGAGCCCTTCCTAGATAAACTCATGTGAAAGGCACCTCTGCTTTGGAAAAATAGGTTCTTTAGGATGGAGCACTCCTACTGCCTGGGCTGGAGGTAAAGGTGGGTTCAGGAGCAGTCAGAACACCTTGGTCCACACTGGACTCAGAGTGGCATGAGATAGGGAGCTGAGAGGTGGCAGACAAGGGTGCTTCTGGTGGCCCTGATTCATGGGTATTCTGAGTGCTGTTACATTACTCAGGTATCTTGTGCTCTGCTACCCTAACCCTAGGAAACCAATGCAGAGCCACTGTTTGTTGGCTTTTCTCTGTGGAGCCCTGAGCAAATAATTTTTTCTTTCCTCTAGTACCAGAAGCCTTCTTGTCTTGCCTGTCTGCTTTTCCTGTGAACTTATTCATGAGTAATCAAAAGTTCATTGGTTACAGATGTAATTTTTGTTTGTTTGTTTAAGACAGGGTTTCTCTGTGTATCCCTGGCTGTCCTGCACTCAATCTGTAGACCAGGTTAGCCTCGAACTCACAGAGATCTGCCTGCCTCTGTCACCAATTACAGACAGCTGTGAACTGCCATGTGGGTGCTGGGATTTGAACCTGAGTCCCTTGGAAGTGCAGTTAGTGCTCTTAACTGCTGAGCCATCTCTCCAGCACCTACAGATGTAATTTTAACTGGAATTTTGTGGTCTGAGTTTATAGGAAAAAATTTGGAGGTGGGCAGCATTAGAAGTTTTTTGAGGGCGGGGAGAGAGAACTCAGTGGAAGAGCAACTTGCCTAGCAAGCACAATGTCCTGGTTTGGTGCCCAGCTCAGGAGGTGAGGGAAGCCAGGAGACTGAAGGGCTAGGGATGTGGCTCACTTGTCAGAACGCTTGCCTAGCAGATGTAAAGGCCTGGGATTGATCCTCAGTACTGCATGAACTGGGCATGGTGGCACACACCTGTAATCCCAGCACTTGCGAACTAGATACAGTAAGATCAGAAGTTCATGATCACCCTTGACTATACAGTAAATTTGAGTATAGGATATATGAAACATTGTTTCAGAAAAGAAACAAGAAAAGAAAAATGCTGACTTTCTCTGAAAGGAAGAGAGTAGCTGCTGTTGTTATGTCCCAGACTTTCTGCTTCCTGAAGACTTCAAAGACTGTTGTTTAGCTGAGGGCAGGTTCTAGGGTTCCAGGTAGAAGATGCTGTAACAGGTACTTCAGGTTCTTGCATATTTTGTGTTCTCCATAGATGCCAAATTTCCCCAAATGCCACTTAAAAACAAAAACAAAACTGTTTGAGAGGCATTTTTACTTAAATTAAAATGTTTGATCTCAGGCTTCTGCCAAGTTAGTGTTCTTAGAACCTATCCAATGAAATTTTAACTCACCTCTCTTCTTGGTTAATGCCTTTAGGAGTGAGTATGTTTTTCTTGTAAGAAGACCAATTTCATTTATTGCTTAATCTTTTTGTCATTAAAAAATTCAATGTTATTTTAATAAGAAACTATGACTATAGCTCAGAAGAAGTTTTATTTTATTTTTTTATTAGTTTTAAAAATGTTGTCTTATAGCCGGGCGGTGGTGGCGCACGCCTTTAATCCCAGCACTTGGGAGGCAGAGGTAGGAGGATCTTTGCGAGTTCGAGGCCAGCCTGGTCTACAAAGCGAGTCCAGGACAGCCAGAGCTGTTAAACAGAGAAACCCTGTCTCGAAAAACCAAAAAAAAAAAAAAATGTTGTCTTATGTGTATGGGCGTTTTGCCTAGACGACATGTAGAGGCCTAGTCTGTAGAGGCCAGATAATGGCATCCGATCCTTTAGTCCTGGAACTACAGATCATTGTGAGCTGCCAGGTGGGTGCTGGGAATCAAACCCTGGTCCTCTGAAAGAGCAACAAATGCTCTTAACTGCTGAACCATCTTTCCAGCTCCTTATTTTTGACTTTGTGAGACATGGTCTCTTTGTGTAGCCCTAACTGTCCTGGAAATTACTATGTAGATCAGGCTAGCCTTGAACTCACAGACATCTGCCTACCTCTGCCTCCTGAGTGCTGGGATTAAAGGTGTGCTCCACCATGCCTAGCTCTAAAGACATTTTTAAAAATTTTTTTATTTGGGGCTGGAGAGATGGCTCAGAGGTTAAGAGCACTGGCTGTTCTTCCAAAGGTCCTGAGTTCAATTCCCAGCAACCACATGGTGGCTCACAACCATCTACATTGAGATCTGGTGCCCGGGCATACATGTAGAGCAAATACTGTATACATAATAAATAAATAAATAAATAAATGTTTAAAAAAAGATCTCTCTCTCTCTCTGTCTGTCTGTCTCTGTGTGGCCTATGAAAAAAATTTTTTTAATTTTTTTTCTCGAGACAGGGTTTCTCTGTGTAACAGCCTGGCTGTCCTGGACTCACTTTGTAGACCAGGCTGGCCTCTAACTCACAGAGATCTGCCTGCCTCTGCCTCCCGATCGCTGGGATTAAAGGCATGTGCCACCACCGCCCGGCTCTAAAGACATTTTAATCTGCTTAGCCAGAACATCTGTTTGCCTCTGGATTAGGCCCACCTTTAGAAAGTGGGGAGTTTGTTAGACACAGTGTTGGGGTTTTATGGCACCCCTGATCTTTTGAGAGCCTCTGCCCAGTAGCTTGCCTCATCTTCAGGAGGATGGTTTTGTGTACAGACAGTGATGAACTGGGTTTGGGCTTGAATAGATGTATCCAGGGAGAACTGGGCCCACGTTGGACTATGGCCTGGGAACATTGCTTGTGTATGAGAGTGCAGGTAAACAGGTTTTTGGAGGTCTGGTGTGAATATATAGAGGGTTCCTAGGGTCACATTGAGCAAGATGACTGGGCAAGGTGGGAATTATGTCTTATGATCCAGGCGTGAGGAGCAGGAATAGGGTAGAATGTGGTCTGAGTTGTTGGCAGGTTGTTTCTGTGCCCGGCCTCAACCTGGTGGTATTAGCACTGTGTAGAATGAGTATGAACCCAAATTGGCATTGGTCAAGAGTTAGAACTCAACTTTTCCTACAGAACCCCTGAAGGTTTTGGGAGCTGTGAGTTAGTGCAGGGGCTACAATTTGGAGACCTGGTAGACTCATTGCTAACCCCTCATACTGGACATCCTTCTCATTGTCAGTCAGTCACTCAAGAAACAAGGCTTCTGGAAGTTATGGCATATTTGTGTTTTCTCCAAAATTTTCTGTTGGCATCTGTAATGAGCGCTGTTTGTCCAGTTTGGAAAATTAGTGCCCACTTTCCATAGTGCTAAGCCTGAAAATCTGCAGTGGGCTGTTGCTGAGTAGAGATACCACTTCAGAGCATGGTGGTAAGGTTGTTGGCAGGATGCCGTGGGCTTGCACTTCTGTAGCCAAATTTGAGCAGGGGCCTTAGAATTAGAGGAATTGGAATTGGAGGAGGAAAATGGAGCTCTTTAAAAAACTATCACCTCAGCCGGGCGTTGGTGGCGCACGCCTTTAATCCCAGCACTTGGGAGGCAGAGGTAGGCGGATCTCTGTGAGTTCGAGGCCAGCCTGGTCTACAATGTGAGTCTAGGACAGCCAGAGCTGTTATACAGAGAAACCCTGTCTCAAAAAACCAAAAAAAAAAAAAAAAAAAAAAAAAAAAACTATCACCTCTTAGGTCTTCAAGGCAAGAGAGAGAAGAGATAGAACCTGCTCCTTTTTCAGCTAGACTGCTTGGTCTGAAAAGGTATTTCTGATCATGACTCAGCTAGGCCAGATATCAGCCTTGTCATCTACCGCCTGCCTTCCTAACCTAACCAGGTCTTCAGCGGAAGCTTCATGGGCACCACAGTCTTTTGCCCTGGGGTCGTCCACAGCCTGCTGCCTGGCCTGATCAAGGTGTCAATCAGGAATGACCCCTACAGCGCTTCTGAGCAGGCTAGTTGTACCTGTTTCTTCCTCTTTGGTACATTTCCTGTTGCCCTAAGTGACTTTTGGGAGCCACTTCTTTCTAGAATCTCCACCTTTACTGTTCTAAGTGGGTTTTGCATGGTGACAGTTGAGGCTCCAAGGGCATGTTGAGTTCTCTCCAAGACAGTGCAGCGTTAGGGTTGAGTGTAGAACTCTACTTGGGTCTGAGTGAGACCTGGCCACATGGCAGTGCCGCTATCACAGCCAGGGCGGGTAGAAGCGGTGTGACACTGTGTATTGGGACACTGCTGCCTGGGTTGGACATCCTTCTTCTCTGCTGGCAGCCTCCAATGACAGGCCGCCTGAAGAGCCAGTCCTGTGATTTGGTTTGAAAAGTCATTATTACTGCAGAGCAGTTTAGCTGTTGTTTTTGCAGCATTGGTAAGGTTAAAAGAAATAATGATAATAATATAAGAAAGACTCAGTCATAGTAACTGTCTGCAACATGCTATTTGCATTTTTAAGGAAACATTTCTTTGAGACAGCCTGGGTGAAAGGTCACTATTTGCATATAAATGAAAAAGAAAGTGTGTGATGTTGGAAGTTACATCTGTATTATTTTCTCAGCAGTGAGCTGCTGTTGGAGAGATTAGGGACATGGCTTGCATTTGGCTTTTACTGAATAGAGAAAGTACTAGCGAGACTGATTTAGAAGCAAAATAATGAGAGAAATGTGCAAAGCTATAGAATTCCCAACTCCCCTGCCCCCACCTCTCTTTTCTTCTCTCATTTTCACCTAAACTCAGCAAAAGCAGGTCTATCTGCTCCACTTAGCAAGTATTCTGCTCCTTGGATTCCAGTTTTATTAAAAAAAAAAAAAAAAAAAAGACAGGAAAGAAAAAGAGCAAAATTTGCCCCTGGTCTTTCTCTTAGCCCTGTTTGTTTCCTGCTAAAAGCTATTTTGTCTCTGGACTTGCCCACTCCTGCCCCAGGTGGGAAGGGTTGGGGAGAAAAGGGTTGCAGGGACTCTAGCGGGATAGCAAAGAGGCAAGGGTTCAAAAGAATTCTGTGTGGGTGGAGACAGCTGTGCAACCTCCATGAAACCTTCAGTTTCTATCATCTTCCTCTTATACTTTCAGGTCTGGGGGTGATTCTGGCTTTTTAGTAAGCCAGAGTAGAGTTCCAAGGAGCAACTCAAAAAAGACCAGAGGAGTTGGGCCTGTGCAGAAGATTTGTGATTTGGAGGCCAATGTATTGGGGAGCAAAGAGGGGCTTCCACAGAGGGCAGACACTTAAGAGGTTGTGCCTGACAGTCCCCTTTTGTCCTGTTTCAATCTTACTTCTTTACAGAGAACTCTGCTGATCACTGATAAATTATTTTTCTTATCCATGTTATTTAAAATTTTGTTTGTTTTTGAAATGATTTCAAACCCACAGAAGTGTTTCAAGTATAGAACAAGACCACTTCTTCTGAACCCCTTGAGAGTATGCCGCTAGAGGTGGTGGCAGGTGTATCTTGCAGGGAAGACCCTTCTTGCCTTTTCTGGCTTAGTTTTCAGACTCTTGAGGTATGTGCTGGATCCTGGTGTCTTACCTTGGTCAGTTTGAGACAGGAATGACTTCTATGATGTCTTTCATGACAATGACCCGGTTGAAGAGCGCTGGAAGAATGCCCTTCAATTTAGGTTTGTTTGACATTGCCTGTGATAGAACATAGGTCACACAGGAACACCGAAGTGAAATTCCTCTGTCTCTGCCTGATCCTTGCCTGGCATGCCAACTTTATACTCATTCAGATGGGCCATCCCAGTATGACTCAATGCCACTCTTTTCCTTTTGCAACTAATTAGTATTTAGGAGGAAGCATTAGACACTGTGGAGGCATCCTTTTCCCTTAGACTTTCTTTTTTTTTTTTTTTTTTTGGTTTTTCGAGACAGGGTTTCTCTGTGTATCCTTGGCTGTCCTGGACTCACTTTGTAGACCAGGCTGGCCTCGAACTCACAAAGATCCACCTGCCTCTGCCTCCCAAGTGCTGGGATTAAAGGCGTGCGCCACCACCGCCCGGCTTTCCCTTAGACTTTCAATTTGTTAATTTTAGTTGTTTTGCTTTTAAAGATTTATTTATTCATGTATTTTATGCACATGGGTGTTTTATCTGCACGCACATCCTCACCAAATCCTGTGGGACTACAGTTACAGACGGTTGTGAACCACCATGTGAGTGTTGGGAATTGAACTCAGGACCTCTGGAAGAACAGCTAGTGCTCTTAACCACTAATCCCCCTCTTCAGACACCTCTCCAGATCCCTCAGTTCGTTAATTTTTAAGGACATCTGTAGAGTCCCATGATCTAGTATTTTGACCAATGAGTCATCAGCCTTCCTTTGATGTGCAGATCATTCCTGATCCATCGTTGTCTGTTCCTTACTTTCCACACTTCAGTTCTCTCTTCTTGCTCTATGCCCAGAATATTGGGCTGGAGAATAGAGGCTAGCCTGTTGTCCCAGTGCTGGGTTCATTTTAGTAGCCCATGGTAAAATGTTAGGGTTAGGTTATTGTCCCTAAGGTCTTGTCATTCTAGGACCCCAGTGGGTGGTTCCCCAAAGTCTACAGTGAGCTGTGACGGACTTTGTGGGCTTTACATTATTTATTTTACTTGTTTTTTTTTTTTTTCCCTCTTGCCTTTCTCGGCTTTGCTTTAAACCTGGAAAATAACAAGAAAAGGAAGATGAAGGATTGAGATAAAAGGTAGGAAGTTTTTAGCCTTTAGAATAGCAAGGTATAAGCTTATACCTAACTCTAGGGCTCAGCTGCACAGCCTGAGTTCTGCTCTACAGAACAACTTAAGAATGACTTGGGACGGTAACTCTCCAAACAGGGGGCTGCATAGGCAGGTGCAGGGATACTGCTGTATGGCTGGTTGATTATCAGGCACAACCTCCTGCTCAGATGCAGATCAACTCCTGATGTACCCTGACACTGCTCTGGCATAAGTAGAAGAGCATCTGTAAATATCTGGGTCATGGGACTTCCTGGCTTGCAGAAGCAGCTGTCTCCCTTGGCTCATACTCAGAGCTACAATTGTCCTTGGCAAGGAAAAGGGTGGGCAGCCTCACCTACTCTCTGTGGCCCATCCCACAGCACTTCTGTGGAATCATTTTTTTCCCTGCAGCCCTAGTCCTGCATTCCCTGGGTCATTATGGACTAAGATGAATCTGGACATAAGTTCCCAGGCCTGGGATAGAAAAACCAAAGGTAGCATGCTGGGACTTTTGCACTGGACAACAGTCCCCAGAGGGAACTGTAGGCATGCCTTAAAGACCTGGGACTCATACAGCTATGGGAGGGAGTTTATCTCTTCTGGGAAGTTCCTATTGTCACAATGTTATTATTTAAAAAAAATATTTATGTACTTTTATTTTATGTGTATACTTGTATGTGTGTGCCCCATGTGTATGCTGGTGCCTGCAGAGGCCAGAAGAGGAATTTGGATCCATTGGAACAGGAGTTAGGGTGACTGTGAGCTACCATATGTGCCCTTGGAACTGATCTAGGTCCTTTGCAAGAGGAGCAAGTGAACTTTACTACTAAACTCTCTCTCCAGCACCTGTAATATTATTTTTTGATGTAAACAGTCACCTGATAATTCTCTTGAAGCAAATCTAGAATCTTCTGCCTAGGCAGCCTCATACTGAAAATTAAATCCTTACCTTATCTTTTGCTTCACTCTGTAAGGTGCTGGCATGAGTTCCTTTTATATCTTTTATTCTCAGAGGTCTGGGGCACATAAGAATCTATAAAGAGTGTCCTCTCCTGACAAGGTGGAAAGCCAATGTTTATGAGCCTGACCCTGTTGTGGGTCTACCTCTGAGATTATACATGCGTGTGTATCACTGACTTTTTAAAAAAGCAGTTTTATTGAAATACATTTTTTTTGAGACAGGGTTTCTCTTGTAGCACTAGCTGTCCTGGAAATCACTCTGTAGACCAGGCTAGGCTTGAAGTGAGAAATCTGTCTCCCTCTGCCTCCTGAGTGCTGGGATTAAAGGCATGCACTACCACAGCCTGGCTTGGAATGTAATTTTTATGTAACTTCAGTTCACTTATTAGACCTATTCAAGTCAGTGATATTAGCATGTTTATAGAGTTGTGCATTCATCACCACAATTTAATTTTAGAACAGTTATCATCCCAAAGAGAAACCCTTTACTATGAGCAGTCATTCCCATTTGTACCTCTCCTCTTGTCTCAGGCAACCATGGGTCTATTTTCTGAATCTGTGGACTTACCTGTTCTAGACATATGGGTTTTTGCATCTGGCTTGTTTTAATGATCATGTTTTAAAGATTTACCCACATTGAGACTATTTGAGCATACCATTTTTGCATTATTCATTTTTCTTTGGTACATATTGTCTTAGTCACTGTTCTATTGCTGTGACGAGACCATGACCAAGGCAACTCTTATGAAAGAAAGCATTTAATTGGGGGTTTGCTTACAGTTTTAGAGATAAATTCCATTATCATCTTGACAAGGAGCAAGGTATGAGAGCAGCAGCTGAGAGCTACATCCTGTCTGTAGGCAGAGAGTGAGAGCCTAGATCTGGCCTAGGCTTTTGAAACCTCAAAACTTATTCCTAGTGACATATTTCTTTAAGCAAGGCTATACCTTTTAAACCTTCTAATCCTTTCAAATACTGCCACTCCCTAGTGACCAAGCATTCACATATATGAGCCTATAGTAGCCATTGTTGGGTTAGATGATAACTATATTTTACATCTTGAGAATTGGGGCTGGAGAGATGATTCAGTGATTTAGAACACTTGCTGCTTTTGCAAAGGACCTGGATTATGTTTCCAGAGCCCACATGGTGGCTCACAACCATTCATAACTCAGTTCTAGGGGATCTGATGCTCTCTTCTGAACTCTGTGGGCCCCAGGCGTGCACATACACAAGCAGACAAACCACACGTACACATAAAATAAAAAATAAATTTAAACAAAACAAAAGAAAAAAAAACCTTGATAATTCCAAGAATGTTTTTCAAAGTGACTACATTTTACATTTCCTTCAATCAACAGTAATGAAGATTCCAGCTTCTACAGATTGGAACTCATACTTGTCTGGTTTTAGATTTCTTATAACTATCTTAGTGAGAGTCGGGATTAGTAATATTCTCACAGTTGATTTGTATTTAACTCATGGCTAGCTGTTGAGGTCTTTTTATATGTATATTATCCATTTCTATGTTGTCTTTGGAGAAATGTCCTTTCAAGTTCTTTGATTTTTTTAAAAAAGTGGTTCATTTGTCTTATTAAAGAGTTGTAAGAGTTATTTATCGTTAGCACAGATCTGTTATCAAATAGGTGATTTACAAACACCTAGGAGAATTTTATTGATGGTATTATTTGAAGACAAATTTTTTTTTTTTGGTTTTTCGAGACAGGGTCTTTCTGTGTAACAGAGCCTGGGTGTTCTGGACTCACTTTGTAGACCAGGCTGGCCTCGAACTCACAGAGATCCGCCTGCCTCTGCCTCCCGAGTGCTGGGATTAAAGGCGTGCGCCACCACCGCCCAGCTTCAGTTAGAGTTTTTATTGTTTTGATAAAACACCATGACCAAAAGCAGCTTGGGAAGGAAAAGGTTTGTTTTATCTTACAACTCTCAGGGTTACATCCCATCACTGAGAGAAGTCACGGCAGAAATCCAAAACAGGAACCTGGAGGCAAGAACTAAAAGAGATATCATGAAAGAGTGCTGCTTAGTGGCTTGCTCTGTCTGCTTTCTTATACACCCTTGACCACCTGCCCATCCATAATGGGTGGGGTCTCCCATATTAATCACTAATTAAGAAAAAGCTCCATAGGCTTGCCTACAGGCCAATCTTTTTTTTTTGTTTTTGTTTTTTGAGACAGCCCTGGCTGTGCTGGAACTCTTGCTATAGACCAGATTGACCTTGAACCCCGAGATCCACCTGCCTCTGGCTGGTAGGGTTCTCCTTGGATTGACTCAACCTCCTGAGTTCTTGGATTAAAGGTGTGCACCAACACTGTCTGGCACCTACAGGCCAGTCTTATGGGGGAATCTTCTCAATTGCTGTCCCCTCCTCTCAGATAAGTCTAGCTTGTGTCAAATTGGTGAAAAACTAACCAGGACAAAGTCTAATCTATACCAATTAAAAACATTTATTTATTTTTATTTTATATGTATGGATGTTTTGTTTGCGTGTGTTGGTGCAACTGTTGCATGCAGTGCTTGAAGAAGCCAGAGGAGGACATTGGATCCTCTGGAGTTGAAGTTACAGATGGTTGTTAGCTGCCATGTGGGTGCTGGGAATGGAACCCAGATGCTTTGCAAGAACAGCAAGTAATCTTAACCACTGAGTCATCTCTCCAGACCTATATCATTCTTCTTGTTGTTGTTTTGAGATTTGGTTTTTCTATGTAGCCAGGATGGCCTTAAGTTTGTAATCCTTCTGCCTCAGGCTTCACAGTGTTGAGATATAAGCATGGGCCACCATGCATGGTTTTGGCTTATGGCCAGTACCTTTGGTGTTGTATACACTAAGCCATTGCCTAATCCAAAGTCACGAGGATTTTCTTTTAGAGTTTCTGAAACTTTATAGTTGTATAGATAGATCTGTGAGATGTTGTGAGTTGCTTTTTTTTTTTTTTTCCACTGTATGAAGTCTATCTTCATTCTTTTGGATGCCAGTTGTTTTGGCACATAAGTTAAAAAGATTATTCTTCCTACTAAATCATTTAAGTGCCACTGTTGAATATCTACTGATAAAAATACAAAATTTACTTTTCTACCTTTAAGTCTACCTCACTTACCTATATGTCCATTCTGTGGGGATACTATATTATCCTTAGTAACTCTAGTCTTATGGTAAGTTTTGAAACAGGGAAGTGTGAGTTCTTCAATTTGTTATTTACAAATTTGTTTTGGCTATTCTACATTTCCTGAATAAGTCATGTTAATTTTATACTCATTTTGTCATTTTTTGCAAACAAATTAACAAAAATAGACACAGGTAAGATGTATCAGGAGAGATCAAAGGCAATCCTTGTGACATCCACAAAGCTTTGGTCATGTGAGCAGCAGCAGATTCAGAAAGAGAAGGCAATAGGAGAGGGCTTCTGAAATCTGCCTGGGAGACCAGGCCAGGCTGGCCAGGCAGGAGACTCCATGCCCCTGGGAGCACTGGGTCTGTGTTTGGGAAGGGTATGACAGGGAGAGGAATGAGGTGCAGACCAACTGTGCTTTGCAATATTCTCCTGTCTCAGCCTGATGAAGAGTGAAAAGAAAAAAAAAAGAAAAGAAGGTTAAATGCTTTAGAGGAATGGTTGGCACTGATACTCCTGGGATCCCTCAGCCAACAGCCAGATGGACTGACGGACTCAGCTGGGAGTCAACCCTTCCAATAGGGGGTGAAAGGACCAAAGGGTCTTCCTTAAAGAAAGGGTTCCCTTTGTGGGTTCCCCCCGTGAATCTGTTGTGATCCCTAGAGGCACAAGCTCCCCAGGTGGCTTGGTTTTAGTCAAAGTAATCCAGGAAAAAAATCCAATGGAAGTCTTGGAAAAAGTCATGGAACTCTGTACATGAGGTTGTACAGTGGGTACCAGGGTCCTAGACCTGAAACAGGGACCAGCAGGTCGGTTTTTGTGCTTTTTCTTGGAATGCTGCTCCCAGGCCTGGGTCTACAAGACAGCTGAGCAGAAGGATATGGGTCCTGTCACCTGGAGGGCAACTGAGCAGGGTTTGGGTCTGACCTCCTCCAGCTTGCATTGGATGTCTTAGTCTTGTAAAGGACAACTGACTTCCCTGTGGCTCAGGCTGGGCAGTCCCTGGTTGCTTTGATGAGCTATTTTTGTTCCACAGAGTCCTGTAACTCTGGATTGGGGACCTCTATGGGACAAACACAGAGGAAGGGTCAAGGTCTCCAACAGAGGTTACAATGAACACCCTACCTGGCCACATGGTGCTGTTTCTGGCCAGCATGTTCTCTGATATGGAAGTTGTTTACACAGAGGAATAGGGTTCAGATGACCTTATCAGAGACCAAGAATCCCCCAAAGTCTTGCTTGATCAAAGCCTCTTCCTCAGTTAACTTCTGATGGTAAAGGTGGTGATGGTGTCAACATCAACATTGCTCTCAAGCAACACTAAGAGCTCTTCCAAATGTTTCTCAATCTCCAAGTAGTTATTCTCACTTTGTGTTCAAAGATGTTAAGTATTAGAGGTCAAGGAAACCCTAGGGTCAGTTCAGCATGAGCTATGGAGTGCTTGGTGGTACCACTGTGAATCTGTGGAAAGCATAACTCTGGTCTCCACACTCCTGGGTAGGGCTCTCCTCAGATTGGTGGTCCTGCATGCCGTTGGTCTTAGTGTGCGTCCTGCATGCCGTTGATCTTAGTGTGCGTCCTGCATGCCGTTGGTCTTAGTGTGCGTCCTGCATGCCGTTGGTCTTAGTGTGCATCCAGAGCTGTGGATTTTATGGAGTCTAGAGAGTAGACTAAGACTACAGGATGCAGAGTTCATAGGGCAGGACCCGGCCATATTTAGGTCCCAGTGTAGAATAAAGAGGCCATAGGAGGACCTCACACTGCTGACTCCTTGTAGTGACTCTTTTTTTTGTTTGTTTTTTTAAATGAGAATATTAAAAGTATATTTAATGATATAATTATACTTTCTATAATATACATATAAATCTGTTTTTTTAAATAATTTATTTTTTATTTCTTCAAGTTACATCTCAATCACAATCCCCTTCCTCCTCCCCCCTCCAGTCCCACCCTTCCACCCTCCTCCCCCTCAACCCCCCCATCCTCTTCCCTTCTTTTTTTTTTTTTTTAGTTTAAGGTATTTCTTTTTTCCCCCCCAACAGCTCTCCCTTTCAGTTCAAAAAATGGTTCTTTTTCTTATAAATATAAATACAATACAAAACAACAGAACTCTTATTGTTGCAAGAAACTTCCTAGTCAAAGGAGTAAAATTGTATCATGCTGGTTTCAGGACCTTTTATACAGAGTTCTGAAATGGGCATCAACACTTTGCTCTGCTGCTAGGGGATGTGAGGAAAGGCCTGCGTTTTGCTCTTGTTCTGAAATATTCATTGGCTTTGTTACTGCTGATAGGTGACAGCCACCCTTTAGGGAATAGATGACTTTAAGGTCGTGGTGCTTTGCTGTGCAGGGTGACTTAAAATAATAGTTCTTGGGCTAAAGTAGAGAATCCCAGAGGGCTGATTTCTAAATTCGCAGGAATGGCGAGGGGTAGAACTGCAGTGCACTGCTTATCTCTCACCACGCGGAACACTGGACGTAGTTCTTCACATACATGTGCAGGTCATGCTAAGGAGCAGAAGAGACCTACAGGAGGCGCCTCAGGGCAGGTAGCTTCTGGGACATCTTTCACAATGTAGACCTTAAGTACTACAATTGTCATTGAGACATGTCCCAGTTTGTGTATGTCACTGTAACAAATAATTCTAATTGAACCTCATGAACCAGCCAGTGCACTGGCTTCTGTAAGCATCTTCCCTTACAGATACTCAGAACAGATACTCAGAATCAGAGCTCTGGACACTTCAGGGTCTGGCTGCCTCCCAGTTCCTCAGTGGTACAGTGGGGACACATGATAACCTTTATATGCCAGTTCCCAAAAAGAATACCAAATGGTTGGCACAATTCTTGACTGCTCACTTATGAAACCTTCCAGGTATGTATCCTTCCCGATGGTGCAAGGCTGCCTAGCCTCTTCTCTGCATGGGTCCCATTCTTAGACATCTTATGTTGTTGGTGGCAGCTGCCTACTGGTGCTCTTGGTGCTCAGGGCTAGGTTACAGTTCCTGCTACAAGGTTCAAGGACACACACACACACACACACACACACACACACACACACACACAAATAAAATTTAATCTATGGGAAGGTGTACCTGCACTAAAAGCTACCTGATATCTGCTTAGTGATGATGACCATTAATCCCCCTCTATAAATGGAACCCAGAGACCTCAAATTGTGAGAAAGGTCCTGCAACTCACTCCTTTATGGTGAAATGAAGCCTGTCCTCAGCATTTCTATCTAGGAAACTCAGGGTTCAAAGACAGGAAGGCATAGAGTAGGTCATTTAGTGTGTGCCAAGTCCTATAGACTCACTGTTCCTTTGAAGACTTTGTGCCTTTAGCAGCTACATCTAATTCCTTCCTTGTCTTGGCTCATGAAGGGAATCTGAACCCTTTAAGGGGATGGATATATTTTCAAGAAACAAGAGGATGTTCTGGTCAAGATATAGGGTTACTGGGGACAAGAGTGGTAGAATTCTGGATGAAAACACCCCACTAAAAATATGGGGTAATGGTGGGGAAGAGAATGCTTATGATAGCATGTATTCGATCTGCCTTTAGCTAAATCTAAACATTTTTCCAAGGAGAAGAAAGAAGAATGTAGAAATATTCATTTCCTGTTTTTATTGTTGGTTACTAATGACCTTCCTTTGAAACTCTGCAGCATAGAAAGCAGGTTGTCATGGAGACAGGGAATGACGTTTAGGGAATAGGTACACAATGAATTTCTTTGTTGTGTCCAGCTGATATATTCAGCCTCTGCTTAGATGTGTGAATTTATGTGAATTATGAGAACTAAATATTAACTGTTGGTATTGCCCTGGAGAGAAGTAGAAACCAGGAGGATTAAAGAGACTGAAAACAAGCAATGGGCACAGGGCTTCTTATGAGAGAGACAGTATTATCAGAGCTGACCAGGCCCATTGGATGGACTTCACTTTCCTCAGTCAGTGGGCTCTCGAGAAGTTGAATGACATATTAAAAATTTTAAAAAGCAAATGGATCTGAGTTGCACTTTTTTCTTTTTTCTTTTGTTTTTTCGATACAGAGTTTCTCTGTGTAACAGAGCCCTTGCTGTCCTGGACTTGTTTTGTAGACCAGACTGGCCTCTAACTCACAGAGATCAGCCTGCCTTTGTCTCCCAAGTACATTGCACATTCTTTTGGAATAATAAAAGATACAGTTATGATTGAGCAATGTCCCATTCATTGGTCAGTTAATTTTCAAAATTCCTCAACGCCAGCTTTTCTTCAAGGTGGGTCTCATAAGATTCACACTAGTGCCTTCGTTATAATAACCATGTTTATGGATGTGTAAAGTAGCCATCAGAAGTGAGAACTTAGTGTAGAAACTCTGCTTCCAAAGAGTAAGGTATTTTTTTTTTCCTGGAACAACCATGAGTAGTGAATTTGTTTGTCTTTCTGATAGACTCCAGAGATTGTATATTTGCTACATTTAAAAGTGTCCTTGATTTTTCTCCTTTTCTTCTTGGATCTGCCTGGCTGATATTAGTCAGATTTCCCTTTTCTGAACCTTTACTCTTTTAAACCCTCAGAAAATGAGTTCCGGGGCAAACTTCTGACGCAGAGGTGGACACAGGAAGACAGGAGCAGCAGCTGCAGAACTGAGAGACATTTCCTGTGCACACACAACAAGGTGAGGCTTGGCCATGGGTTCTCAGGGTCTAGGTGGGGACGACCATCACCTCGTCATTTTTCAGTTAGACAAAGAAGGGTGACTGCACAGATAGGACCCCATGTGACAGTAGAGTCCCACCTTTCAGCCAGATCCTGAACTTGTGTTTATATTTGGACTTAGTTACGTGTGTTGTCACGTGTTCCTCATTTACCCTGTGTAAGCCTGTGTGGGCTTAGAGTCTCCAGGGTTTGATAATTCTGAGGCAGGAATTCATGAGGTCTGGTGACCTTTTATTATTTATTTATTTATTTATTTTTTTTGGTTTTTCGAGACAGGGTTTCTCTGTGTATCCTTGGCTGTCCTGGACTCATTTTGTAGACCAGGCTGGCCTCGAACTCACAAAGATCCGCCTGCCTCTGCCTCCCAAGTGCTGGGATTAAAGGCGTGCGCCACCACTGCCCGGCATGACCTTTTATTTTTAATTAAGTATAAAAAATTATGTACCTTCCTCATGCCTGCCCAGAAAGCATGATAGAGGTGGCACAGGGTCCTTGCTTCCCAGGGAGACTCCTGATTTTAGGGACAGTGCCTGTGTCTGTGAACATGGCTTTGGCCACCAACCTTCTAATTCTACAACTTCCCACTGACTTTCTATGTTTGGACCAAGTCTCTAGAGCAGGTGACATCAGAGCTGGGAGTCAAGGGAGAGAGAAGCATGGGGCACCCACACCTGGAGGTAGATGCTAACCTCCTGAAAGTATTTCAGATTTACTTATTTTATGTCTATGAATGTTTTGCCTGCTTGTATGCTTGTTCACCATGTGTGTGCCTGGTACTTGCAGAGGTTCAGAAGAGGGCACCGGATCTTCTGGAACTAGAGTTACAGATAGTTGTAAACTACTAAGTGAGTGCTGGAAACTGAACCTGGGTCCTCTTCAAGAGCAGCGAGTGCTGATAACCACCGAGCCATCTCTCTGTGTCCAGATGTCACATTATCTGACATGTCGAAGCTTTGCATTGAGCATCATAGCCTAGGCATGGCAGCCAGGATAGGGACAGCCAGGTCCAGATTAAAAAAGCCATACAGTTCGCCGGGCAGTGGTGGCGCACGCCTTTAATCCCAGCACTTGGGAGGCAGAGGCAGGCGGATCTTTGCGAGTTCGAGGCCAGCCTGGTCTACAAAGTGAGTCCAGGACAGCCAGGGCTACACAGAGAAACCCTGTCTCGAAAAAACAAAAAAAAAAAAAAAAAAAAAAAAAAGCCATACAGTTCAAGGCAGCGTGGCATCTCAGGTTGCTTACATTCTACGATTAGGATACACTGTTCTTTCTTTGTGTCGGGTGGTGGAAATGCACATTGAAAGGTCTATTATAGTCACTTTGTTCATTTCTGTTCTGTAATGAGTGTGCTGGACATTCTCAACACAGTTCCTAAGTATTATGCTAAAATATAAGTGTCCTAAATATTACGGCAAAATATTATTTATCATTGTCACCAAATTTTTGACCTCTCTCATTTCACCCTACCCAAGCCCAGAGGATTCCCCAGAAAACGCAGGTGTCAGTCAGATCACATGACTATGAAGTGGCTTGTCCTAGGCTCTGAGCAGAGTAGTTTCTGTGGTTGTGTGGTACTCTGTCTGAGTGGGTAGGAGGACCCTGACTTCCACACAGCCCAGGAACAATGTGCTCAGAGGGACTGAGCCTGCCATGGGCTGCATGTGACTGTTCACAGTGCAGGTGCTGGGAATGAGCTTGTGATTGACACTTGGGCAATCAGAAGCCTTGTAGCAGCACTAAGGCTTCATAACTGCATCATCTGCAAGCCCGTCTCCTTTACTTTGGACAGATCTCTGTAAGTTAAACGCCAGCCAAGTGGAACTACATAGTGAGTTCCAAGACAGCCATTACTTGATGGGACTCAAAAAGATAGAAAAAAAAAACTCAAAAATCTAAGATGAAGAATAGGCCAGTAGAGGAGGGAGGATGTAAATGGGCTGATGGGCCAGAACTGAGGGGTACCACAGGCAATATCTTTTGACAGAGGAGTCTAAGAGAAGTAGCATGGGCTAGCGACCTAAGGTGGCATGTGAGTGAGATGAAGAGCCAGCTTGGCAGTCCATGGAGTGACCCACACAATACGACCAGTGATGTGCCTATCCTCTGAGTTCAGCACAGTTCAGGAGCTCAGGACCATGTAGGGCTGTCGGAGAAGGGCTGTGTTGGTATGTCAGGCACAGATGGTGATCTTTGAACCCCTAATGAACCCAAAAGAACAAAACTTCTGGTCCCAAGGCACACACTACTTAGTGAACAATTTGTTATGGAACAATGATCTCTGGCAAGGACAATTAAAAAGAAGTACCTTCAGGGAGGGAGATGACTCTCATTTCTAGCTATCTGACTTGACATTGTTAGATTATTACCTTGGAGAGGTACAAATTCCATTCATAACTAGCTACACTTGTAATCCCAGTACTTGGAAGGATAAAGTAGGAGGGCCAGCTTTGGGATTATATAGCAAGACCATGTCTCAAAGAAGAAACAAAGAAAGAAATTCCTTTTATGGAGTTTGAAACAGATATTGCTGCTTTACCAGGTAGCCTAATTGTGGTTATAATTTTTTATTTGGATTTTGGAGTGAGCCAAAATCTCATGTTTAGAACTGTCAAAAGACACCCCCCCCCACCCCTGGCATTTACTGAATGCCCCATGGATGGTGACATTTCTACACCACAGGAGGTGACTGGTCTACCTACCTGTAAGCAGATTGCATAAGTGGTGGAAGGGTTGTAAAGGTAATGTCAGGGACACAGTGGGATGTCCCTAAAGGGGAGCAGAACTGTCACTGCAAGGAACCAGGAAGTGCTGTGATGACTCCAGTGGGTACAGGGGCATGGGCACTTGATGGTTTTGTGGTGGGGTTACTGTTACATGGTTTAGTCACAGAGATTCAGATAATAGGAAGTAAACTGTATGTTGGGCTTCTAAAGGAAATTTTGCATTTTATGTGGCTATGAGATGACCTGGAGGCTTAGAACTCATATACAAAAGGAAGGGCAGTCATAATGGTGATCAGTAAATGGGACTGGGACTCTGAGGGTCCCTATTGCAGTTTTTATGGAGAAGAAAGTCTGGTGCTTGAAGGTTGCTCCTGAGTTCTAAGTGGAGTGCCCATTCCCAGCCCAGTGGTGGACTTGGACTTAGGTCTGCACAGGCTAACTACTGTCAGGACACAAGACAGTTAGTAACCCTTTTGACTGCCACACAGAGTATCAAAAACAAGACAAAACCATTGTATTTCATTTTTCTCTCAATGGAGTGAACAACATACTCCCAAGTGAAGCAGGGCATGGGCAGGCCAATTTTTCCTATGTTTTTACCCCATATCTACTTCAGCGCCTTCCTTTGGGGTGAAGGATCCTCCCTCAGGTCTCCAGAGGAAGTGTATTGTTTTTTTTTTTTTGGTTTTTCGAGACAGGGTTTCTCTGTTTAACAGCTCTGGCTGTCCTGGACTCGCTTTGTAGACCAGGCTGGCCTCGAACTCGCAAAGATCCGCCTGCCTCTGCCTCCCAAGTGCTGGGATTAAAGGCGTGCGCCACCACCGCCCAGCTGAGGAAGTGTATTGTACAAAAACATCAGTTTTCTATTAGAACACTGTAATCCACATGATTCTATGGATTTAAAAATTGTCCTAAATCTATTCTAATTTTTCAGCATTTCTGGTTGTTAGAACACATTTTTTCCCCCCCTGAGATAGGATCTCACTAAGTAACTTTGGCTGGCCTGGAATTTGCTACATAGACCAGACTAGTTTTGAGCTCACAGAGACCTGTCTGCTTCTGCCTCTCTTTAATCCTGCTGGGATTAAACATGTGTGTCACTGCTCCTTGATAGAGTACATTTTAAGTAAAATAAAGCATCAGAGTATCTCCTTCCAGTGCAGGACTAGAATGAATGGCCCATGGTGTCAAGAGGCCCAGAATCTACATCCAAGACCCTGCAGTGGTCTGTTCAGTTCCCTCCTCCACCAGCACTAGCTTCTAAGATGGGTCTGACTGCCCCACAAACTCGCTCTTCTATATCCATCTGCTCTTTCTGCGTGATGTGTCCTGAGCAGCTCTCTGTAGAAGGTATCGAATGACCTCACATTGCGAAGGTGGGAGCTCTACTCAGAGGGAGATAGGGACCTTTCAGGAAATGAGCTAGTTAAAAACAGAGATGTGGTCAGAGGGATGGCAGGGATTTGACCATTGAGCTAGAGTTGGCTGTCCAAAGGTGCCATTGGCCTTGGGGATAACTCACCCCAGTCCTGATGTGTCTTCACTTACTGTTCCTACCCCCACTTGGGTCCTCAGGCTCTTAGGGCTCAGCAGTTTCTTCACCTTTGTGTTTGCTCCTCAGTAACCTCACTACCTTTCTAGAATGATGTGCAAATCTCCTAAGGGAAGATCACCTCCATCTTTGGTCAAGTTTCAGCACAGATTCTGCCCTTGGATAGTTCTTGGCCCTCAGTGCAGAAAAGGAAGATGTGGGTAGAAAGCTCTTCATCTGGGAGGATGTAGGCAATTGGCTTCAGATGTCAAAGTAAAGGTCAACAAAAATGAACTGGCTTAAGAAATCGTGGGACCTCTAGAAAACTAAACTCATGATTATTATTTCTTTTTCTATCCCTTCTTCTTTTATGAGACAAAGACTCATTATATAGCCCTGGATGGCCTAGAAATTGCTAGGTAGACCAGGCTGGGCTTGAACTCAAAGTGCTCTGCTTGCCTTTCCCTCCCCAGTGCTGGGATTAAAGGTGTGTGCCACCATGCCTGACCCCATGGTTTCTTCTTAAAGATCAGCTATTTATTGTTTTGAATGCATTAAGTTCTGAGCTTATTCCTCAGACAACAAAAATAGAGCCAGGAGTGATCTGCAGCTTTGGAGGTTGCTTGCTGCATTTGATATTTTGGCACTTGACTTTGTAAAGGTTCAACACAGTTTGGCAAGTGCGTATGAAAAAGGGCTAGTTATTATGTTAAAAAAGAGCCTGAATGACTGGTCTTGCTTCTACTAAAGCAATACAGACAGTTCAAAGCAAAAAACACACTCCAGTGAGACTGCTTTTGAGAATAGTACTGAGGAATCAAGTTTAGGACCTGGATGGAGACACAGTTCTCCCAGGCTAATGTAATAGCTATGGCTGAACACAGAGTGCTTGGAAATTATTTTCTCCAATTTTCCTTTACAAGGTAAAACTGATAAAATGTCAGAATTAAAGATGTGCTGTGTCAGCAGTATGAAATTGATGTTAGAGAAACAGAGCAGTTGTCTCTCTTGGGAGAGATCCCTCATCTCACAGTGGAGCAAGATTATCTATCTCAACAAAGGGACTTTCACCCTCAAGGCAAGAGGCCATTGAATTGTGTGTGGGTTGGACAGAAACAGGTCCTGTTTGTGCTTGGAAGAAGTAAAAGGTTTAAAAATAAATAAATCAAGGGAAAATTGAAAAGTACCTCACTGCCTTTGCACCACTGAGTTGCCCCATAGGCAGGGACCCTTCCTGGATGGAGTGGGCAGGGAATATTGGGATCTGCTGCCAGGCCAATTAGTCAGTGGCAGTAGTGGGCACAGTGCTTCCCTGAGCGTGAGGGCCCAGTGGGTATACTACCTCTAGGTAAGAGGTTTGTAGACACTTTCTGCAGTACTTTGCAAAAGAAAGCATGTGACTTGTCCACACATTTTGCCAGATGGCTCTACAGCAGCTACCACTGCCAGTTTCAAAAGTGAGAGAAAAATCACCCCTTGGCATTGAATCCACAAGTCATCCAGATCCTATAAACATATTCTCATCATATTAAAGAGCCTGGCTTCTCCCCCACAAGTTCAGGAGTTTCCCTCTTAAATCAAAGCTACACGCACTGAAGAGAACTTCTTGTACATAGACTATGTGATGCAAGTAAATCGCAAAGAGAAGGTGCTCAGGACAGTGAGCGCCACAGCTGCTAGTTTCATCAATGGGAGCTCACACTTTGCAAGCAATGCCCACTACACATCCCTGCAACCCTCTCTGTTCTCTGCCCTTTGAATAATTTATCCACAGGAAATCCAAATTGCCAAAGCATACTTTAATCTAGCAGAATGCTTGCCAATTTCCTTGGGAAAATTGACACAAAAAGCTATAGATGACATTTCAGCTGAGCACAGGCATGGGGCAATCAGATTCATTGTGTGCCCTGCCTCAGAAGGCGTCGTACCCTGGCTCAGTGCAATCGACATCTGAAGGCTCATAGACGGAATGGCGTCCTTTGACACCTGCTCTTCTCTTTACTTTAAATGTGAACCATTGGTCCACGGGGAGCCTCTGCTTTAAAAATAGAAATTATAGCGATTGTCTCTGTTCTTTGGGAAGGCTATAATAAACAAATGGTTTATATCATTATGCTTCACAGCCTGGAGCCGACAGGTTGCATAAATTACCCTGTTTTTGATTTTTCTTTTTTAACAAATTATATAAATCACTGTATACTATACTGCTTCATGGGAAAGTTCACTTGTGAATTTCATCTGCCAACTGAGGAATTAATCCTGTTTTCTTTCTTCCTAGTTGATGAAGTAAAGGGTTGTCTTTGCCACTCCTTTACTTCTGGAATGTATCCCATTCTCTTGCTTCCCTCTTTGCCAAACAACTCACACGGAGCTTTGTTGTCCTGGTGGAATCTATGGTCTGGGACAGATGTTGATTTGCCTCCTGAGACAGGCAGTGAAGTCTGGACTGGCCACTCTTCAGCTCGTGTGCACACCTGCCCCTCCCAGTTCTCCTATCTGTGAGAGGGTTCTTTCCTACATCGCAGAGTTTGCCAGTATTTTATCTGTTGCTTCTTCTTCTTTTTTTTTTTTTTTTTGGTTTTTCGAGACAGGGTTTCTCTGTATAAGCTCTGGCTGTCCTGGACTTGCTTTGTAGACCTCCAACTCACAGAGATCCGCCTGCCTCTGCCTCCCAAGTGCTGGGGTTAAAGGTGTGTGCCACCACCGCCCGGCTCTGTTGCTTCTTATTTGCCATGGTGACACAAGATTTGGATTAACCTGGGGACCCTCATCCTCACGGGTGCCCCTCTCTGTGGCTGTCACCTTCATAGTGCTCTTCCTTGGTTTTCTCAAAGGACCGTGTTGTGGGCAGCAGCCTATGGAGGCTTCTCTAGGTGAGTGAGGAATCTAATGGCCTTGGCAGTCCTTTGTAGGCCAGAGGACATGTGGGCCAGGGCTGTTCGGGGCACCAGTTTCTGCCCATATGGCACTAGTATATTAGCAACATTAAAACCTGTGCCAAGTAGTAAGCAAATGTCTATGGAAGGCTATGTTAAGCTGACCCAGTTCCTTCTCCAGCAGTTGAATCTATGGTTAGCAACATGCTCTGTACCTCAATACCTGCCTGGCAAGGTAAATAGTAGATGTTACTCTTTGTGCTGGGAGCCCCTTGTATTATGGAATAGGTATGCACATGGTGTTGTGGCTTTTGTGGGCACATAGAAACCTGGAGCAGTGTGGGCAGAGCACTGTGAGGCACTAGGAGGTATGGATGAGATGTCATTAAGATCTCTGCCCAGCAGAACCTCCAACACTCTTCCCAACTTGGTTCTTGTGGTCCCATTCTTGTCATTCACAGATAATCTTCCTGCCATCAACAAAACTTAAGTCAAACAATGACCAGATGTCCCTGGTGGTTTTAGACATTGAAGGTGCTTGCCTTGGGTGCTTCTCAACGTTGTGATTGTTTGTCTTTGCAGATGAGCTTAGAAAGTGATGACAAGCGAGCCCGCACACGGTCCAAGACCCTCCGAGGTGAGTGCCAACTCAGTCTGGCCTGTTCCCTATCCTTGGCAGCTGGCCTCTCTATCATTAGATGCTCAGCTTCCTGGTAACTTTGGTCCATACGAGGCATCTGGGACATGAAGACTCTTTAGTGGTTCCTCAGGGCTGTATTTAAGGGTTTTCTGAACTCCCTTTCAGCTCATACAGACTTGCCTCAGGCAAAAATGTGGAGACAAGTACAGTTTCACAGAGTGGGGATATCAGAGTTCAGTCAGGAGCCTGCTTAATTTGGAAAGGACAGGTCCCTGGCCCCTTTCTTCCCAGAGATCACTATTGGCACTGTTGGGGATTTAAAGGCTGTTGAGTGCACTGGAGAGTGGGTGGAGGGGAGAGGCTAGGCCCTGTTCACTCTAATAAGACTGAGCCTTACCTGCTTGATCATCCCCACCCTCCCCATCCCCAACTCTTACTTGGAGCTTCCTGTTGGTCTTCACGTAGTATCCAAGAGTTTTGAATATGTAAGAGGTGCCTATTCTTGTTGGATTCCTGCATATCTTGTAGCTAGTGCCCATTGTTGTGACCAACCATGTCTCTATTGGTCCTGTTCTTTGTCTAACTTGATCTGGTAGGTCATATCTCCTGCCAAAAGCTGACATCTATATACAATTACAGAGATATAACTACCCTGGGCCTGAGGGTGGAGAGACTATCAAGTCTCCTCTGAAAATCTGGTGTGTGTGTGTGTGTGTGTGTGTGTGTGTGTGTGTGTGTGTGTGTGTGTGTGTGTGTGTAGGGATCCTAGAGCAAGCAATTCTTTGAGGGGGCAGCTCTCTCTACTGACCTCAGGGGAAGTTCTCATAGGTCAGCAAAGGGTGGGCATCTTGTCCTTGGAAAGATATCGGTTGTTTCATTAAGCTTATACTTTTAGGGAAACATTCTTCTGAAAGTCTAAGTCCTATATGTGTATATTTCTGTTTCTTTCTATATCTTACCTAGGACCCTCAGAGACCACAGGTGCAGACCTCAGGTAAGAAAGTATTCCTGTTTGCATGAGCTCTGATCACCATCTTTTTGCCTGTAATCTTGGCGTTTTATAAATTTTCCTACAAACCTTTGTTTTCTTTGAGGAAACAGCTTTTCTCTGTGGCATATCTTGCTATCTGTACCCAACCATGCTCTTCCTCAGCTCCAAATTGGTCCTAGAACATGAGGGAGCCCTCATACTGTTCTCTAGAATCTGAACTGTCACCATGGTCCTCAGAACCACAAGTTGCTGTGGTGTTTTTTTTTTTTTTTTTCAGACAGTACCATTCCCTTATGTGTCTACATAGTTGCTGTTCATAGTGCCATGTGGGGTGGTCTGTAGTGTGCACTGGCTGACCACACACAGGCTGTGGTGGGAGTGTTTTTATTTTTTGAGACAGAATCTCACTGTGTTGTCCTGAATGGCCTGGAGCTTGCTATACAGGTTGTGATGGCCCCAAACTCAAAGAGATCTGCCTGTCTCTGCTTCCCAAGTGCTGTGATTAAATGTGTGACACTATTTCTGGATATACTATCATTTATGTCTCACTTGCACATGTTCTTTTTCCTTCTGCAAGGAATAGCTCTGATCTGATAAGCAGACAAGACCTCTATTTGGGTGGGGCTCACATTGCGGGGTGTCAGAATACAGACTGTGACTCACAAAGGGCTTACTGTTATGGTTTGGGGGAGGAATATTATGTATGTGCAAATCATGATATTAGGTAAACTCATTTGAGTGCATCTCTGTTTGTGGGGCTCTTCATGGATGATGGATTTATGTACCTTTGGCTCAGAATTCCTCAGGTTGCAGTACACTCAGCCTTGGGCTACTTTATAGCTTAGAAAAACTGGGTCTTAAAATGACATTTGTTTTCTGGGAGACTGAAGGATGATTGTTACAAGATTATCTGAGGAGCTTGGATTGGAACAAGCAAGATCCAGTGAGGCCCCTTGGTCTTCTATAAATTTTTCTATGTGCTTAGTTTAACACTAGCTCTTGCCGGGCGGTGGTGGCGCACGCCTTTAATCCCAGCACTTGGGAGGCAGAGGCAGGCGGATCTTTGTGAGTTCGAGGCCAGCCTGGTCTACAAAGCGAGTCCAGGACAGCCAGAGATATTCAGAGAAACCCTGTCTCGAAAAAAAAAACAAAAAAAACAAACAAAAAAAAAAAAAACACTAGCTCTTAGGAGAAGAAAAATAGACTTAATGTTATTTTCCTTCAGCATCCTTAGAGGAACTGACATATACTCCAGTTTGTATTTTGGTGGAGTTCAACATCCATTACAGGACCACAGAGAGTTTCTGGTGAGGCAGGAGTTGGGGGAGGGCTGGGGTCAATATGTTAGAGACACATCAGTGTCCTGGTTAGGGTTGCTCACCTTTGTTCTTCCGGGTCCTTCCTCTTTGAGCTATAGCTACCCCCTGCCCAGAGGGCAGGTGAGTACAAGATTCCTATCACTCACCATTGGGGAAGGGAGTCAATCCCTTTAAAGGGGGAGTAGTTAGACCATGGTGCTCCAACCTGGGATTTGGATTCTCCCCAAAATTGGGTTCCTAGATGCCTATGTCTTGTTTGTACCCGTCAGAGATGCATCCAAAATGCCTATTGAGAGATGGCCATCATTCAGCCCTCAGCGATTTACCGGTTCCATTTCCTTGTGTCTCTGATCCTGGCTTCAGTTACATGGGATCAAAGACAGAATGAGGGATTCAAGGACTTTGCTTTTGAGTGCTTATGAGCATACACAAACATCTATGTCTACCTATGAGCTCCTCCTATACTTGCCTAAAAGCATACATGGACACCTATGGCTGTAGGAGCACACATGGACACCAAGGGTCAGAGGAAGGATCACTTTGGCTTTGACTTTTCTCCTACTAGAGGAGGTCTGGAGCCCTTGTCAATCACTCACTTATGCCCAACCCTAGGAGCCTGGAGGCCTTAGCAGACGATAGTGCACATGACTCCTCAGTGTGCTCGAAGTACCCATGTGCTCATGAGAGTCTCACATGTTTTTTTTTTTTTTTTTTTTTTTTTGAGAGAGCGAGAGGGTTTCTCTGTAGCTCTGGCTGTCCTGGAACTCATTCCGTAGACCAGGCTGGCCTCAAACTTGTAGAGATCCACCTGTCTTTGCCTCCTGAGTACTGGAAATACAGGCATGCACAACCATGCCCAGCTTCTCACATGTTCTTGTAAGTGGGCATTGACACTAGTTTATTCTCCTGGGCGCTCTTGTGTGCTCACAGATTAGCCTGGGAGGCTCAAGACTGATGTCTGCTCCCATTACAGTATCTGGAGGCCCTGGCTGGATCTCATGTCACTCTGCTTGGTGTTTTCCTCTTTCTGTGTCTAAGAAGTTTCCAGTTTCTGACCAGATGGCCTTGCCAGTTTCATGGACTTGGGCGCAGATCTGGGTGGGAAGGTGCAGATCCACTTGGCTGGGTACCTTTTCTGTACTTTTCTGAGCAGGGTAGCAGAGTTACTTGGAACAAGTGACATGGGGACAGTGCCAGTGCCCCACAGGCCTCCACAGCAGCTGTTGCCTAATTGCCTGATTAACTAAGTGATTAATTGACTAATTGGGACCTCAGTTTCAGATCCCAGTAACAAAGAACTGTGTGTGAAAAGTCTCAAAGCTAGTTCTTGACAGTGTAAAAGCAAATGTGAGCGTGAATTTTACAATCAGCTGGTCAGTAATAGTAATAATCGCCCATATGGAAAAGAAATTTGATAAAATATCTTTCTACTTTTTCTTCCTGGAAACTATCAGGTTATCTGGACAGAGGTAGGGTGGCCCTTCCATAGATCCTAAGAGCCACTCCCTACCTGCCTCTCTCTGTGGGCTTTGAGAAGATGTGCCATATTTCAGGAGAGCCAGCACTGAACCTAGATAGAAAGTCTGGTCCACAATGGCAACTCTGCTAGAAATGGGTTCCTTGTCTCCACTTTAGGGTAGGTTTGGTTCCCCCACAAGGTGTGATACGCTCTCTCACACAGCCCCACTGCTGATCTATGTTGCCATGAACTAGTGGCAGCTTCTTGCACCCACAGAACTCTGAGCTGTGATGGACCCTTGCCTCTCAGAGCACATAGGTGCCTCTACAGCTATTCTAATCTGAGTATTCCTATGGGCCTCTTGGCTGGGCCATGTGGTCAGTGTTAATGCTCATGTTTGGAAGTTTTTGCTGGTTTGGTAATGATGGTTTGATGGCTGAAGGTGAGGAACTTCTGAGGGTCTCACGTCCATCCTCTTGTGTTTGCTAGCCTGGGATGGGGCAGAGGCTAACCTTCTCAGTGTCCAACATGTTTTGTACCAGACAGGATGGGTATCTCTTAGTGCATTGCCCCCACTGGCTTCCTTTCCTATGTGGAAGAAGAGGCCTTCCAGGCTGTGGGTGCTAAAGTAGGGTCTCGCCTACAAGCTGTGGTTCCGGCTTGGGCTACACACAGACCCCTTCCTGATTGCAGCCCAAGTCCTACTTGGTAGAAAGGAAAGTCAGACTATAGCCCCCAATGATGAGACATCACAGTGCCAATGATGAACATGGAGAAATTAAATCTCTGTGTCCTGGACTTGGGTCTCCTTTAGAGAGGGTGATTGCATTCCAAGCCCTCTGAAAGCCTTGTGGAAGCTGCTGGATTGTCTGCCATGGGAAAATAAGCCCATCCAGTAGATACCTTAATGCTGTGCGAACAGATCTTTACTTAAACACATTTATAATGTTGTAACTAGTTCATCATTTGCTTAAATGAGCTGAGTTATTTCACTAATTTTTAGCACACGACAGTGTCTGTCTTCAGATGAGCCATTTGGAGACCCTCTTTTGCTCTTCAGGGTGAGACCCAGGTTCTGATGCCCATGGTGACCTCTCCTGCTTTTCCCTCCAGCTGTCCTACCCCAGGATGTACTGGTTCAGGACATGTCCGGGGCAAATACTCCAGACACCGAAGGTAAAAGGCCTGCCAATACTCTCAAAGGCTCACAGGAAGGAGGTTTGGGGTCCTCTTCCCAGATATGGGCTCTTTTGTGGATTAAAAACTTTCTGTTTCATCTGTGACTGTTGAGGCCAGGCTGACCTAACCCTTCTAAGCCCGAATGTCCTCCCATGGGTTTGTGTTCCTATGGTGCCTTTACCAAGGTGAGCCTGGCCAGGAACATGCCAACAGGAGTGGTAGATTACCTGTCCTTGGCGCCTTTGTTGCTTCAGAGGGACCATTTTGGGTCTTAGGTATATCTGTATGGCAGAGTGTAAAGTACATGAGAGACAGTGTAAGCTATAGTCAGCATAGTCATTCCCTGTGATCAGCTAGGTTTCCCAGAGGACTGTAGTGTCACATTCCTTGGTGGGTGTAAGGAAGGTGTAAGGCGTGGAGGTCTGAAGGTGGAGAAGGAAGGGTCAGTATGGGAGGAAATGGGTTGAGATAAGCTTGGAGTGCATGTGGGACAGTGGTTTGTTCGAGGAGTGGCTTAGAGAGTACCAGCCTAGGCCAGTGGGGGCCTGAGTCCTCATTCTGTATGTGGACTTGGCTCACTATAATGCAATTTAAAACACAATCAGGAACTTTTAGATGAGTGTAATTAGATGTAAAAATTTAAATACATTAGCATTTGAGGCTTCCCTCTAAGAATGGCTATAGGAGAGACTCTCAGAATGGCCTTCTGGGTATCTCAAAGAGCTGGCCTGGCTCTTGGCATCATCCACCCTCCCTTTCAGCTTACAGAGTTGTCCTCTGGCCAAGAAGAGAAAACTGGAGGATGCTGAGGCTGAGCACCTGGTATCCAAGAGGAAGTCACACCCTCTGAGGCTGGCTCTGGATGAGAGCTACCGCATGGACAGTGATGGCAGTGAGGGTGCTGAGGTGAAGGACGCGTCTGTTTCAGATGAATCAGAGGGACCCCTGGAGGAGGCTGAGGCTGAGATGTCAGGACAGGAGGAGATTCATCACCCCCAGACAGCTGAAGGTACTATGCTGCTCTTTCTCTTTTGAATAAAGACTGCTTAGTGTGGCCCCGGAGAATTGCAGTTTGTGAGGGGGATGGGGAAGCTCAGCTCAGTGTAGAAAGTTGTCTTGAGAACAAGGAATGTCTTGTCCTGACATGTGCGGCTTCCTGGAAAAGGGGCCTGCCCAGGACAGGAGTGCAGAGCGAGGCACTGTAATGTGTGTGAACACTGTGTGCAGGGGAGAGATGAGAAGATGGGTCTGGACATGGGTCTTGGGCTTCCATACTCTCAAAAGTTTGATTCTGAGGCATGTCTTCATGTCTGTGAAAAATAAAGACAGATGATGCATGCTGTGCCTGTCTGTGAGAACCTCTTAGAGCCCATCCTGCCTGGCCCCTGAGAGTTGACTGGACTGGATCTACTTTGTTCTTAGACACCAAGGTCAAGAACTGAGGAAATACATGACTTTAGGATGAACCAGGCCTCTGAAGGTGGGCTGCTCATAGAAGCCAAGAAAGGAAAGAGAGCAACAGAGAGTCCAGTGACTTCCCAACCTTCTGGGATTAGCTGACTTTGAACAGTGGAGATAGATTTTTACCAAACTTTTAAAGCAACATATACTGAGCCCTCACTAGTTTCCTTTTTGGGACTTACATGAGTGCATGGCCCATGGACTAAAGTGAGTTTGTGTTCCATGTAGAAAAGACCCCCAACTCATTTACTTCTTGGGATACTATATGGCAGGGCTGGTTCCTTCTGTGTTAAGAACAATGGTTCCTGAGTGCCACAGGATGAACATGTAGTGAGAAGATCTGTTACTATGTTTAAAATACTTAAATTCATGTCCTTTCAAAATATAAGTGATTTTCAATTATGAAATGACTTTTCATCTGATTTTTTTTCTTTATGTTCCATTATATAAAATTTAGATCTGTCTGATTTGAGAAAATAAATGATGAAAGAATAACATAAATTGGAAAACATCAAAGTAATCTAGATAAAATTGATTTTCCATTGTTTTTGGATCCAGGCAGAAGGCTGACAGGATGGCTTATACTTCATTTTCATGTTTTCTGAGCTACAGTGTTGAGGGTGGGCAGATGGGGCTAGGTGGAAGGTTGGCTATACTGTTGAGAGCAGAGAGCTGGAAACATTCCCCCCATGCTCTCTTCTAACTCTTATGGTGTTTCTTGTTTTATGCAGGAAAAAGCCTCAAGCCCCATTTTGGATCCAACCCCACAAGCAGCCCTTCTGGCTTCTCCAAGAGTAGCTACAGCAACTACCAGGGGATCATTGCAACTTCCCTCCTAAATCTGGGCCAAATTGCTGAAGAGACCCTTGTGCAGGAAGACTCAGTCTCAGTAGCTAAGTTGGGCCCCACTGTTGTTCATCAGCTCCAGGATGAGGTTGCAATGGGGGTCACCAGCGATGAGGGTGAGAAGGACCTCTTTATACAGCCAGAGGATGTGGAGGAGGTCATTGAAGTTACCAGTGAACGTTCCCAGGAGCTGTGCCCCCCAGTCTCTGGAGGATATGGCTAGTGAAGAGTCAAGCAAGCAGAAAGGTGTCCTAGGTTGTGAGGAGGAAGGAGAAGATGAGGAGGAGGATGAAGAAGAAGAGGAGGAGGAAGAGGAGGTAGAAGAGGAAGAGGAAGCGGAGGAAGAGGAAGAAGAGGAGGAAGAGGAGGATGAGGAGGAAGAAGAGGAGGAGGAAGAGGAGGAGGAGGAAGCAGCTTCAAATGTGATCTTTGCGGAAGACACCTCCCATACCTCTGCCCAGAAGGCTTCCTCTGAGTTCCGAGGTCCAGAGCTATCCAGTCCCAAGCCTGAGTACTCAGTAATTGTGGAAGTCCGTTCTGATGATGACAAGGATGAGGATTCACATTCCCAGAAGTCGGCAGTCACAGATGAATCAGAGATGTACGACATGATGACCCGTGGAAACCTGGGCCTTCTGGAGCAGGCCATTGCCCTAAAGGCTGAACAGGTTCGAGCTGTCTGTGAACCTGGCTGCCCATCTGCTGAGCAGGGCCATCTGGGCCCAGGAGATCCAGGGAAGGTGGTAAAGCCCCTGGATGTGGTGAGGAAGAGCTGCTACAGCAAAGGTAAAAGTGGCCTGCTCTGATCACTCACCCTGTTATTCCAATTCCATGGTCACCAATCACCCTTACGGAGGGTGAAGATGGAGGCTGGAGAGAAACATAGCTTATAGCTTATAACCCTTTATAGGCTTGGATGGGGGGAAATTGAAAAGCATTTGAGGACAAATAACCTCAGAACTTGGGTCAAAGATTGAGGACATGGACTCGTACTGTTTCATGTAAGGTGACTTGTAGAGACACATGGAACTGAGATGTGTGAGGAGGCTTAGGTAGGAGAGTGAAAGTAAAGAAGGAAGGCGATAACCCAACTACTTGTGCCACTTAGTCATAATCCTGCCAATTTGGCCTAAACCTGTAGCAGGAATTGTTCAATGACAGAACCTGACATTTGATGACTTCAACCGTTGAAAGCTGTTTTTGAGGCCATATTTCATCATCCTCAGCACTTTCTCCGTGGAGTTGGGACCTTCAAGCTGACTTGAGTCATCTGTCTCGTTCTTCTGGAGGTCACAACCTGTTGCTAGCTCTGCATTCTACTTGTATTTGTCACTGAAGTCTGAATTTAGGGGCAGAATCACTTAGATTCAATGAGTAGCTGATGTCTCAGAGAGGGTGGTCAGGATGGGCTAGTGTGAGGGGTTTGGTGTGGATTGATGTAGGGGAGAGGCTGGAAACTGGGAGTCAGATCTAAGGATGGACTTTGAGCAAGTGGTAGAGCCATAATTATAACACGGCACCAAATTTCCAGGGCAGGCTGGCCATGTGCTGCTTATTCTCTCATTTCAAATGTCTCCTTGGCTGGGAGCAAGTACATGGAGACATCCCAAGAGAGTCAGCCTCACAATGCCAGAGGCCGGGCCTTGGATAGGTCTCCCGAATAGTTTCCCTACTCTAAGATCAGGGAGCTGTCCTGATTTCAGTCTCCTCTCCCTGTTCCAGGCAAAACTTTCTTCTTTGGATCAAACTTTGGGCCCTTTCACAGCCTGTTTCCAGGAAGGATTAGCTGATGCTAGGGAAGGGGCAGTCAAGGAGAGAGAGGGAGAGGGAGAAAGGAAGGGATGGAGGGAGGGAGAGAGAAAGGGGTTAACAGAGACACTGGAGTCAGGAACCAAGAAGGTGGGGAACATGTATGTGGGGAGCCCTGGGAGGTATACTCAGGTCATGGGACAACAGACTACAATAAGAAAATTACAGGAGTGAGAATTCAGCAGGAGTTTGGTAGAGAATACTCACGCCTATGAGATAAGATCAGAGGACAGGTTGATTGGGAAAATGTCTTCTGGGTGAAGTAGACATGGAGGGTGGCTCATGAGGTGGTACCCTTAAGGATGAGTCAGCCTAGGGCAACCATTTGAAGGGCAGAGTAAGTTCAGGACCTAAGGTACCAGGGTGTGTAGGTTGAAGGTGAGTCAGATTTAGAGTAGTTATGGGAGCTTCAGTTTGTCAGACTTTGGGTCCCTAGAAAAGATAAGGGTTTGGTGGGGCACTGAATGCCTGATATCACCAAGCTTAGATATTTGAGGAACTTTCACCTTTGGATAAACATTAGCAGCCAGGGTTAGATACACAGTACACTATAAAGTACCTTTAGATTATGGGAACATATACATGTCAGCATGTGGAGGGACAGACAGCAGGACTGTTGGGGCCCAGGCAGATGTTAGGCACAGGGTTGAGTCCCTTAGGATATCACCACTTGTGTGGATTGATAGAAATCTGACTTCCTACACATTTGAACTTGAAGAGACAGAACAGGCCTTTTTTCTTTCTGCTGGATTTCTGAGCTTGGCTCTGACATGGCCTGTCAAAAACAAGTTTCTCTGAGACATCATGAAAATCCCTCATTTCCTTCTGATCTCCACACTTAGTAGCCAACATGGGTCTGTAGAGGTGAGGTTGGCAACTAAATTTGGAGTTTAAATTTCTGTTCGGGTATTTATTAGTGCTACAGCTTTAGATAAGTCACATAACATCTCTTCTTCATTTCGTCAAGTCTCAAGGATTCCTTTTCTCAGGGGTGTTAATAGATACTTTACCTGCAAGGCTTACACAGTGCCTGCACCCTGGATACTGTCCATCCTGCTATGTGGGGTGGAAGGGACATTCCTGTGCTTCGGAGCAGCTTTTTAGAGCTGACAGCCTCTGCCCTTGAATCGGTAAAAGTGGAAACAGGAACTGTTCCTACCTCTCCATTCCCAGTATCCTGGCTTTGCATAATATGTCCTATGTGTTTTAGATCCTTCCAGGGTGGAGAAGCGTGAAATCAAGTGTCCGACACCTGGCTGTGATGGCACTGGCCATGTTACTGGGTTGTACCCTCATCACCGCAGCCTGTCTGGCTGTCCCCACAAGGATAGAATCCCTCCAGAGAGTGAGTAGTTCCATGCAGGGTTAGCCCAAAGACTAAAATTCAGAGTCCTGTGGTATAAGGCAGGGGACAGTCTGCTCAAATGTCCAGCTATAGATACCAGCCTGAGTCAGAAGACTAAACAAATACAGACTGTGGGAGCGGATACCTGTATTCACTGAGCTGGGTAGATGGAGGCCTTCGCGCAGTTGCCTTTTTGTTCAAAAAGCTTAGGATGTGGATGTCTGTCCTTGTTCTTAGGGTAGAAGCAGAAATTATGGAAATTATGTTTAGAGTTGTGAATCAGAAAGAAAGTGGAGTCTAGTTTCCTCTCTGGGAGGCAGGGTCTAAGAGGGAAGGACAGGCTTGACTGGGTCCCATCAGGCCCAGGTGCCATAGGTCCCTGCTTACACAGGGCAGTCTCTATACAGGGCTCCTGCACCTTCCTTGGGGTGTTCTCCACTACAGTCATTCCTGTTCTCATTGTCTGTTCTCCCCGATTCTCTTACAGTCTTGGCCATGCATGAAAATGTGCTGAAGTGCCCCACTCCCGGTTGCACGGGCCAAGGCCATGTGAACAGCAACCGCAATACCCACAGAAGGTAAAAAATTGAGCTGGGACATGGTAGGAAGTTAGGGCTGGGCCTGTAGTGTGTGTCCCTGTCTGTGCCTTGAGCCCTTATCTTGGATGGGTTCTGGACAGACACATAGGGCAGCTGACGGGGTAGCCGTTCTCTGGTGTTGCTACAAGTGGCCTGTGAACTGAGGTGACCATATGAGAAGTTTGATATTCCTGGAAACTTGATTTCTTGTCCACTTTCAGAAAACCTCTGCATACTAGCTCTTTTGTTTGTTTGTTTGGTTTTTGTTTTTTTGAGACAGGGTTTCTCTGTTTAGCTCTGGCTGTCCTGGACTTGCTTTGTAGACCAGGCTAGCCTCGAGCTTACAGAGATCTGCCTGCCTCTGCCTCCTGAGTGCTGGGATTAAAGGTGTGCACACCACGCCTGGCCTTGCTTACTATCTCTTATTCACAGGTGGAAGGGAAAACTGACATGTACAGGAATGCCTAGAGTTAATCTGAGGGCATGCTGAGATCAGGTGCATGTGGGGATTCCAGGCTACTGTACAGATTTATATATTGGCCCATCATCTTATCCAAGAGGGGATCATACCCTACCAAGAGTGTTGGAGGCTTGACAGGGTCTGTCTGGGCCCTAGTAGTTAAGTTCTTAGTTGGGAGGAACACCTAGGCTTTAGAGGCCATTTTGTTGGAAAAGAGGTTGGGTTCCCTAGATATGTGCTGACCCCCAAGCTGGTAGCTGAGCTCACAGTAGATCCTTGGGGGGAGGGCCAGTGTACTCCAGGGGCAGTACCCAAGTTGTTATCTGAATGTAGACTTTGGTTTCCTTGAGTTATTCTATAGAACACAATGTAGATACGATTCTAGAATCCAGCCCAGGCACTGGAAAGGGGAGAGGAGGGAAAGGAGAGAGAGGAGGGAGAAGAGAGAAGAGAAAAGAGAGAGAAGAAAGCTAAGTCTGACACCTATCCATATAGAACAATCCTTTGCCCACAGTTTGTAGAACTTTAGGATATATTTTATTTTCTGTGAACTACCTCAAATAGAAATGGTCTGAGAAGTTCCTCTGTTGGTTCAGGACAGAGTTGGAGGGCCAGTGTGTTCTGATGTAGCGATGACAGGTGTGTTTCTTACCCTGGGCTTTATGTATCTAGAGCTCTTGTATATGAACAGTGTTGGTTCAAGGACCACATATTTGGCAACAACCTGGGACAGACATGTCTTGGAGAAAAAGGCTCAGATGTTCTTTCCTTTTCCTTCCTCTAGTTTATCTGGATGTCCCATTGCTGCTGCTGAAAAGTTAGCCAAATCTCATGAGAAGCAGCAACTGCAGACAGGAGATCCTCCCAAAAATAACTCCAATTCAGATCGGATTCTCAGGTGGGTGAGATGTGCTACAAAATTGAAGGAAGTACCTTCTAAATGTCTGCAGGGACTTCAGGGTTAGGACTGTGCATATACACAGCACACATCCCTCACACTCAAAGAGCCTCATCCAAGGTGCAAACAGCTGCCTATCCTCAGCCACTGTGTGTTCTGCCTTTCTTTCTCCTAAAACATCTGATACGTTCAGTGAAATTATTCAGGGTTAGTGTGTAGAGATAGCAGGCTGTACCAGCTGAGGGTCTTACTATACAGCAAGCACCTAGTTGTCCTTATGTTCCCCACCTCAGGATGGTCCCTGTCCTGGGCCAGAAGGAAGGAGGGCAGAAAACTTGTTCCCTGAGTGCTATCTCCTGTGGGTGCTGAGCATGTGAGACAGCAGCAGGCTTAGGGGCATGCAGGTGTGTGGATGCCTGCATGCCATTTATATATGTATACCCATATGAGTAAGTTTACATGTATTCATTACAATGTATTCTAATGCATGTATGTGCATGCTAATATTGGGGGAGGATCTTCTGACAGAGCAACCAGGACAAATCTGCCTAGTGCCTTCTATACGGGTAACCTTGGAAAGTAGGTGTTACAAATAAGGCCAGAAGCTTGGGGTCATGTCTGAGACACCCGTTCTGGATGGCCTGTCTTCATAGACTTTGAAGACAGCTGTAGTTCCCTGCTGGGATAGAGGTTCATTTGACTCACTGACTTAGAGTATATCATCACCTTTGGTCTTCACTCAGCGGATACACAGTTCTCCATTTCCCTGAGAATATGGGACTCTTAACTCCTTCTCCCTGGTTCTTGGACACCTGTTCCACGTTTCTCTTCTAATATACAGTGTGGAAGACAGGACCATGTCCTCAGCAAAGCCAATCACTGGCTGACATGGCACTATTGCCTCCTCCTCCTTGCAGGCCCCCTGACCACCGTCTTCCTTCTTGGTTGCTTTCCTTGGAAGAGCCATACCCTGGTCATTTCCTGGCCTACTCCAAAGGGACCCTCAGTAGGTGTGTTACCACAAATAACAGCTTGGGGTTAGGGACTTATTTTTCTGCTCTGTGGAGTACCTGTGTCCTATTCGTGGACACCTTTGACCTGTGGTTCCAGGTACCGTGGTTGTCTGTCTTATTTGTTTTTCCTTCCAGCTTCTTGTCAGTTGCTTAGTTGATCCTTTCACCAATGAGTGACACCAATGTAGAGGTCAGATTGAATGTCTCCTTGTGGTATCAGATGGTCTTGCTCTCGGAACTTCACCAGGAGTTGATGAGCTAGACCTCATTTCACCACAGGGCCCATCCCACCACTACTGTTGTGAGATCTTCACAGGATCTTAAGAGTGTCTTATAGTGACAGCCTGCTGGTTCTCTCCTCAGGTCACATTCAAGTTTTTGAGGTGAACAGTTCTCAGAGGTCCTCACCATCAAGTACCACTGATCACTGAAATTGTTGCTTATTCCAGACAGGAACAAGGAGAGCTGGGGCATTTGCTGGAGCTCTCCTCCCTCTTCCATTTCCCCTCCACCTCTGAGCTTCCAGTTCAGAAACTCTCCCTGATTACGTAGTTGAGCTCTTGGGACTTCCTCTCTTACATTTTAGAGGAAGTTCAGGCTTGCTACTCTGGCATACTGCTAGCATGAGAACACACTATTATTTCTTTCAGGTTCTATTGTTTCCTCTTAATACACAATTATTCACATTGATTATAGACCTATCTCAGGGGCCCTTAATCCTGGTAGACAGAATTCTGACCAGACATATTAGTGGCAGGGTTTTGTGTGTGTGTGTGTGTGTGTGTGTGTGTGTGTGTGTGTGTGTGTATCTCCCTGGGTTTTCCTTATCACCTGGATGCATGAGGTCCTGGCTTGGGCCATTGGAGGGTTGGGGGAGTGGTAGCATAGGGTCTTTGGGTTCCAACTTCACAGGCTCTGCATCTCTGTCTCATACCCCAGGCCCATGTGCTTTGTGAAGCAGCTTGAGGTTCCTCCTTATGGGAGCTACAGACCCAGTGTGGCTCCCGCCACACCCAGGGCCAACTTGGCCAAGGAGCTGGAGAAGTTCTCCAAAGTCACCTTTGACTACGCAAGTTTTGACGCTCAGGTTTTTGGCAAACGTATGCTTGCCCCAAAGATTCAGACCAGCGAAACCTCACCCAAAGCCTTCCAATGTAAGTTGGGGAGAATTTTTTAATGTCTTTCCTCTCACATTGCTTATGAGAGGGACAGTGGGAGAGGGATCCTCTTGGGAGCTAGGAGGGACAGGGTGTGGACCTGAGTCTTCACCCTCTCTTCAGCTGCCCCAGTGGGCTAGTTGTGGCATCCTTAGGGCCTGCATCTTACCCATGTTCACTTTGAGCCTTTATGTGTTTCCTAATTATTTGTGAAGAAAATCATGGGTCTGTTATGTGTGTGTATGTCCAGAGGCCTAAGAATCACACTTATGTGGTCTGCCCTAGGGTGTCCACTTACAGCATTACCTTTAAAGAGGGCCTAACAAGACTGGGTGGTACCATGGCAGGAAGCTTCTCCATTTCCTGAATGGAGACCATCTTACTGGAAATAGTATTGTCTGTGACATTAGCAGCACACTTTAAGGGCAATTATACTGATGAAAGTAATTCCTGGAAATGTTCTAGAATTATCATCCCTGCCTTTTCTTGCCACGGACTGTACTTCTCTGTGGTTAGCCTTGGAAATGCAAGATGGAAAAGTACTCAGTGGGGGCTGGAGAGGTGACTCAGAGGTTAAGAGCACTGGCTTGTTCTTCCAAAGGTCCCGAGTTTGATTCCCAGCAACCACATGGTGGCTCACAGCCATCTACATTGAGATCTGCTGCCCGGGCATATATGTAGAGCAAATACTGTATACATAATAAACAAACAAACAAACAAACAAACAAATAAATAAATAAATGTTAAAAAAAAGTACTCAGTGTACTGGAGGGATCCAGAGATCTCCTCATTGATCTTGTCAGCTACATAGATAGCGAGAACAAGTTTCCAGCTTGTAGGATTACAGTTCTTATGGTTGGTTGTCCCTGGGATGAGTCTTTTATGAACTCCAGCAGACTCTGCTGGCCATTCTCAAATGTCTCCAAGCACACAAACTTGCTTAGAAGCTTGGGTGACATTGTTGGGAAGGGCCTCAAAATGAGTATTCCACTTGTATGGATCTTTCTGGAAATATTAGTGGTTTCTTGCTTACTCACAATATCACTTCTGAGAGTGATTTCAAAGCTGCATCATAATTACTAAAGAAAAAAAAAAAAGCCAGGCATGGTGGCGAACACCTTTAATCCCAGCACTTGGGAGGCAGAGGCAGGAGGATCTCTGTGAGTTCAAGGCCAGCCTGGTCTACAAAGTGAGACCAGGACAGCCAGGGTTACACAGAGAAACCCTGTCTGGAAAAACTAAAACCAAACAAACAAAAAACAATATACCTTTGTTTATGGTATTCTACTTATGGTCATGTTGCTTTATTAAGGGAGCAATAATGATTAGGAGTATAAAGCCAGCAGAAGCATAGCAACATCTTTTGATATGATGGGACAAATTTTTCCATGTGTATGATATTCCAGATATGTGATATTCCGGATATGTATCCTATTTACAGAATTACTTAGCCTCTAAGTATTTGTTGATGGAGAGGTTGTTTGTTTGTTGTTTTGTTTTTTTCTGTTGTATGCTTGTTTGAAATTATCAAGTCTGTAAGAGTATATTTCTAGAGTTTTCTTATTTCTGCCCAAACTTTGATCAGGTCAGAAACGAGATGCCTTTTCAGAACTGGAGACAGGAGCAGTGGGAGTGTATGATAACATGGGAGTGCTGTGCCCTCTCCCCATTTGTCTGCTGCCTCTGTCTGAGTCTGAGTTAGTCTGGGTTGTTCCCTTTTAGCACCCAACCTTTACCAAAGTCACTTCCTCCGGGCGTAGTTCCACTTTCCAGTGGTTTTCAAGCAGTGCTTCATCTTCTTCTGTAGGCTTCGACTACTCTCACGATGCCGAAGCCGCACACATGGCTGCCACAGCCATCCTGAACCTCTCTACTCGATGCTGGGAGATGCCAGAGAACCTCAGTACAAAGCCACAGGACCTCCCCAGTAAGGTGAGCATACCCTCCTGAAGCCCTTTGGGGAGAGAAGATTGGGTAGAGTTTATACCAAGAAATTTGCAGTGAGGCTGTGGCAGGTGCCGAGAGCAACTGGGGACTTAGATGATGCTTACTTTTCAACAATTTATGCTTTATTTACATGCGTGTGTGTGTGTGTGTGTGTGTGTGTGTGTGTGTGTGTGTGTCTGCATGAGTGTATGTACATCATGTATGTGCAGGTGCTCAGAACCAGAGGACATCAGACACCCTGGAACCTGTCTACAAAATGAGTCCAGGACAGCCAGGGCTACACAGAGAAACCCTGTCTCGAAAAACCAAAACCAACCAAACAAAAAACAATATACCTTTGTTTATGGTATTCTACTTATGGTCATGTTGCTTTATTAAGGGAGCAATAATGATTAGGAGTATAAAGTCAGCAGAAGCATAGCAACATCTTTTGATATGATGGGACAAATTTTTCCATGTGTATGATATTCCAGATATGTGATATTCCAGATATGTATCCTATTTACAGAATTACTTAGCCTCTAAGTATTTGTTGTATCTTCATCCACACCTGGAGTTATAGGCTGTAGTGAGATGTTTGATGTAGATGCTGGGAACTGAACTGAACCTGGTCCTCTGCAAGAGTAATACATGCCTTTAACTGCTGCGACATATCTCTATCCCTTAGCTGATATATTTTTTTAATTATATTTTGACCCTCTGGCAATGACTCAGATAACTCAAAAACGTAGATGCGTGGCCATGAAGAGAGCTGGTGTGCTGTGCAACTCAAGGTCAGCCTCACACCATGTTCCCATATGCTTCTCTTGAAGTTATTCGTGACTGACATGTCTTGGGGTCAAGGACCCGTTCTGACTAAAGCTTGCAATGGTCTCCAGGGGCTGGTTTCCTAATCTGTCGAGGAGAGAGGAGCTGTAGGGTTTCTTCATATGAGGTTTAGGATGTGGCACTGGTTCTTTCTTCTCAGGAGTCCATTGTTTCCTTCTAAGAGTCAGTGTTCTGAACAGAAGACACTCTCAGGAAGGGGCTGGATTCACTAACCCATACTCTTAACCTTCATATTTGCAGGCTGTGCACATTGAGGTAGATGAAAATGGAACTCTGGACTTGAGCATGCATAAACATCGCAAGCAGGAAAACACCTTTCCCAGCAGTAGCAGTCCTGGGGTCAAGTCTCCTGATGTCTCTCAGCGACAGAGCAGTACCAGTGCCCCCAGCAGCTCCATGACCTCACCCCAGTCCAGTCAGGCCTCCCGCCAGGAGGAGTGGGACCGCCCCCTGGACTACACCAAACCGAGTCGACTCCGAGAGGAAGAGCCTGAGGAGGTGGGTGGTAGGGCCTGTGTGTAGTCTGAGGCTCTCAGCTGTGAGCACTGCTTACTTCTTAGATATCTTTCCTTGAGAGGTTCATGTAGAGCCTCCAAAGTGTCTCTTTTCTCACAGGATTCTTCATCTTCAAGGCATCTGAAACTCAGGTCATAGCCTCCAGGAAAGGTTTTTCCTTGCATTGTTTTGCTCATGCAAAAGGGGGGGGGGGTTCTTCTCACCTCAACAGAATTCAGTAGCTAGCAACAATGTAAATTTTCCAAAGAGGAGAGGGATGTTTCATACCTCCTCGGGATGATTTGAGAAAAGCTTGTTTTCTTGTTTTAGTGAGCCTATTATCAATAGCTCCCCAGGATGCTTTGCTCCCTTCCCCAACACATTCCATCAAACACAGTTGCTGTCCAGTGGTTTGATGCTTGGTTCTTTGGACCAGAGCAGTGAGAGACTCCTGGCACAGGAGCCGTGGGCATGGGATCCTTGTGGTGGGCAATGAGCTGATTCACCAAGACCACAGCTGACTGGGGAGAGGCAGCGAGCTGACATCTGAGTCTGAGCTGGAGAATTCCCTTACCTGTTGGTCTGCACACCTGGGTGTAAAGTGTGTGAGCTTCTCCACCCTACCTGGATGCTTCCTAAGAAACAGAGTCTGGACAGCCAGAGTGAGATTAGCAGTCTCCACCTTATGGAGGAAATATCTGGAGGGAGCTGGGCCATATGCTTCTAGGAGGTAGGTGAGGTAGGCCAGCCCCCACCCAAATCTACTTGCCTTTGAGTTAGTCCCCCTTTCAAATCCTTATTCTGTCCTTGGGTAAGACTCGGGATCACCCAATTTTTAGAGGGATAGACTGGACTCCTGGTCTAGGTAACAAGGCTTAGTTACCAGCCCCCTTGGGTCTTATCAAGGAGTCCTGGGGTAAGTCCTCGTAGTAGGGAAGTGTACATGGAGCCACATCTATCTGAATCTGTGGAAGCGGATTCCTTCTTGCACTAGGCAGAAGCCCTCGTGGAGGTAGGGCTTCCTTGGGTTGGTGGATGTTGTGGGAGGCTTAGTTCAGCTCTGGTCTTTTTTTTTTTAAAGATTTATTTATTATGTATACAGTGTTCTGTCTGCAGGTACATCTGCAGGCCAGAAAAGGGCACCAGATTTCATTATAGATGGTTGTGAGCCACCATGTGGTTGGCTGGGAATTGAACTCATGACCTCTGGAAGAGCAGCCAGTGCTCTTAACCGCTGAGCCATCTCTCCAGCCCCAGCTCTGGTCTTTTTATTCCATTCCCTCAGCATATCCTCTTGCAACATCATCTCACTGGGAGTGAGCTGCCCTTTGTGGTAAGATCTCTCTCAGAGGTCCTGAGGTCCTCCTACTGAGGCCTGCCCTATGCTCTACCTGCAGACTTTGCCAATTGTCCCCAAACCCAACCTCTCTTCACTCTTAGTCATATTTCATACCTACAAGCTCTGAGATCAGGGCTTTCCCATCCCTCTCCCTCTGCCCTGGATTTCTTACTCAGACTCTCCCATCACTCCTGCCCAATGAATGGCTCACCAATTCTGACAGCAAATATTCTGATAACATGGGTACTCTGAGCCCCTTTTGTCCAGGGCCTCTACTTCACTGACCCTGAAGAATTCTCTTAGGTGTATTCTTCTGAAGACCTTTGTCTAATTGCTTAGGCAAAAAATCACTAGCCTAGAGCCTTGTTAATAGCTACTGCAGGCTGGCTCCCCAGAGCTGGCCTGTGGGTTGCAGCTTCACAGGGTTTTCTTATTTAAGGGTTACATCTTTTCAGATGCAGTGCCAGAAAAGCCTGTTGAAACACATAACAAGTTGGTACATTTCTGGAATGTAAAATCTGGTGTACTTGCCTTGCCAGAAACTGTTATTCTACGGGTGTAGGACCCGTGACCTTCAATGGAAGAGCTGTTGTTCCTTACTCCCTATGAGGCTACACCCCTGAGGCTATGGGAAGTAAGAAAATACCCCCAGGCCCAGTGCTCAGTTCCTGGTGTTTGTTAAGTGTCTGATCTGATCAAAGGCATCATGTTGTGGACCAGGGTTGTCAAGCCTATTATGATTATCATTAAGCTACTAGTATGTCATCTAGCTCAGCTTTAAGCTACCTCAGCAACCTTATTTAATGCCTGCTGTTAGTTGAGCCTCAAGAGTGCTGCACCCAGGAATTTATTCTGTGGTAATTTGGTGGAAGTGGTCCAAGGCCTAGTGCCCTGGCTTCATAATGTGGTCTTCTGAAGGGTCCCTCTTTTTTTCTCAGGGTTAGACATCTGGCTTCCTTTCCAGTTGTTAAAACATTCCCTGTTTTTGTTTGTTTGTTTGTTGTTTTGTTTTTTCTTTAGTCAGAGCCAGCAGCACACTCTTTTGCTTCTTCTGAAGCAGATGACCAGGAAGTGTCCGAAGAGAACTTTGAGGAGCGGAAGTACCCAGGGGAAGTCACCCTGACCAACTTTAAGCTGAAGTTTCTCTCCAAGGATATAAAGAAGGAGCTTCTCACGTAAGTGATGCCTTGGCATTCATCTTGGGAAAGCAGGCCTGGTCCCAGAACTCAGTAACTACCCAGATCCAGGCAGTTCACAGCGATGAGTTTTCTTTTAGCTCTTCACTGAGCTGGGTGTGAGCATGATGCTCTGAAAGCACTTAAGAACCAGGATGTTCCTCTGGTCCAGCCCACAACCCAGAACAGAACAGTGTGAGATGAGTATTGTAGTGATGGGCAGAGAGGCGTACAGACACCAGTTCTCAGCTCTGCCAGCTGCGGAATTTCAGGGTGGAACAGGCACACCCTTTCATCATCCTCTACTGCTACATATTCCCTAAAAGACCGTGAAAGTGTACGCACAGCACCTTTTCCGCTGTTGACCTAACCCTTGCCTGTGCTCAGAGCTAATTTTATGGAGGATATAGGGACCCTCCTTTCCTTATACTGTACCCCATTAGTTTCTTCCATCCTTGGTACCAGGCCTTCCCACGGTAGCTGGGTCTGTGTTCTCATTCTCAGAGAAGATAGTTCTACTTTAGGAGCTGGGGAAGGGAGGAACGCCTCATCTACATGTTCATGAGCACACATGCGTGCACACAGCATGCATATGCACACACGTGTGAACATAGCATGCACATGCACATGCAATCAGCACTCACACTTCAGAGGCATCCTAATCTTAAATTCCTTTTCCTTCTTGAGTCAAATTGTGTAGGAGAAATTTCCAGTCCCAGAGGTGAGAGCTGTGATCTGAGGCAAATCATTTGCCCTGAGTTGACTTGCTCTGGGGGAAGGCCTGCAGGTGTGCATGGCTCTCTGTTCTGACGCTCTTTTTCCTTTGTCCAGCTGTCCCACCCCCGGCTGTGACGGCAGTGGCCATATCACCGGGAACTATGCCTCCCATCGCAGGTTCGTGCCCTGCTCCTCTGGTCTGGCTCCAGTGCTTTGCGTGTGTGCGCGTGTGTGCGGGGGGATTTCCTTCTCATCTCCTCTGCTCCCCCTCTCTATGGCTCACCCCATATTCCATCTCTTCTCTTTCAGCCTCTCTGGTTGCCCTCTTGCTGACAAGAGCCTCAGAAACCTCATGGCTGCCCACTCTGCTGACCTCAAGTATGTTTGCGCTCACTGACTGCCTATCTCTTGGGTAGCTCCCTGGCTTTGCTCTCTCCTTTATGAGGCTCCTACCAAGTCAGCCTTCTCTAAGGTACCATCCCAGGCTGGCTCTGCTTTCCTGGGATGGGGAAGAGGAGAAAAGCTTGGAAGGGCTGATTCTGCTTGGCTGGGCTGTCCTCACACCTGTGACTCCACCTCTGAGCAATCTGACCTCTGACCACTGTCCACTTTACTTGTTGGACCAGAGTGTCCGCATTGCTCCGGCTCTTTCCCAAGGACTCTGTCAGGTCTGCTGGGCCTGATTTTCCTACTACCACTGTAGATACTGAGAATAGCCGGAACTTGGCTATGGTTTAGTGGCTACAGGTTACAAGGCTCTTGTCAAATGAACCATCACCAATACCAGAGAATGGTCCTTGCTCCCTCCAACCCCACCCACGCTTTGGCTGTTCTGTTTCTCCCTGGTGTCCTCCCAGTCCTACTTAATGGTCTTGCCTTCTCATTTCTGGATCTCTCCCTGCTTCTGTGCCTCTCTGCCCTGACACGTGGGCAGAACAGGCTCTGTGGGCACCTGCAACTGTCAGTGTGACTGACCGTCCTCAGAACTGAGGAGCAAGCACCCAGAGGTTTCCAGGCATCTGTTCTCTTGGAGCTGGAGCTGGGGCCTCCACTGTCTCTGGCTTTCATTTTCTCTGTTAACTTGTGACATTATAGCCTCCATAACCCTGAGCTGTGTTTCCCTTCAGGTGACTGTTGTTCAGTTCCTCATAGCAGGGCCAGGGCACTCCCTCTCACAGTCCTTTTTGATATGGAGTCTGAATCCAGGGCAAGACTTCCTGAATCTGTTTTAAGACCAGACAGGTGCTGGTACTAGTGGCGTTGGATAAGGAGCTAGAGTTACGACAGCAGAAGGGATTGGGTTATTTATGCCAGGACAGAAATCTATGGGTTTCCAGTGCCCACTCTGTGTTCCTCTCTAATCACCTCCATCCCTCTGGTGGTGAATATCTGGTTCAAACCTTGTAGGCTAATATAATCACTCATCCACTCACTAACACTGTCATTTAGTTCTGAAACTCAAAGTTGGAGAACTCAATCCTACAGCCTCAGGGAACTGCCTCCCCCAACCACAACACCCCTTACACTTTTTTAAAAAAATCATCTTTCTTGTAATCTCTCCTACCCCAATACCTATTTTTATATCTAATTCTGCTTCTTTTCTAACTATGATCAGAGTTAATAGGTTTCCAACACAGGACCAAGAAAACTCTTATTTCAGGATATAACTATGCATTCTGAAGCCCTAAAACAGACATTCCGGGTTAACAGGCAGAAATTTGGCTGATCCAGTCAGGAGATAGCCCCTGGGAGGTTCTGTACTCTAAGCCTGTAAAATACTTTAATACAGAACTTCTGTGGGCACAGCAGAAGGAAGTCTCTTTGCATGGGTGCATATCTCAGGTGTCCCTACTGCCTCCAAAGGTCTTCTTGTTCCAGAGCTCTTTCTGGGTCCATCTCCTTGTTGGTTCAAACTTCAGTATGTCTTGGGGGAAGATGGCCGTGACCGCTTTTCCACATTTCCTGATACCCTAGTGCTTCTGGGATTCTTTTCTCTCTGGGTAGACATCAGACTGTCTAAAGTAGTGCAAAAGGAGTTCTTTCTGTGGCCTCCCTTATGAATGGCAAGGTGCAGACATGCTCCAGCATGTTCTCTGTTTTAAAGTAAATTCAAGGAGCATTTATCTCCTTTTGTGTGTGATGAGGGGCTGCCCTGAGTTGCTCAGTTCACCATGGTGTGAGTACACATACACACAGTGGAGGCATGTCAGGATGTAAATAGGGTGGACAGCACTTGGCATCACAAAGGCAGAATTTTTAGTTAGGTATGGATTCTTCCTTCTCTTCAGGCAAGTGATAGGATGGAAGCAGCTCTAGTTCTTGTGGTTGCCCCCGTAAGGAGTATATTGAAGATAGCCAGTCCTCTTCCGGTGTGGACACTGTCCTCTGAGCGTAATTTGCAGGAAGCCATCAAGTAACACTTTAGCAAGGATACAGAACATCCTCCTGTGTACTAGGCACCTGCTTGTTCTCTGGGAGCCACAGAAACTCACCTCCGATGCCACTCACAGCTTAGAGACTGAACCTCTGAGGGATGCTTCCCTGACATGAAGACAAGGAACAGGAGCCCTGGGCCTTGGACTGAGCTTTTTCCCACTGAAAGGAGGCAGGAACTATGTTCAATTCCCTCTACGTGGACTTCCAGACAGTAGGGATGCCATGGTGGTAATGTAGTGCCCACATCCACTACATGGCCTCATGAAGACTAGAGAAAGATTTGGTAGGTCAGCTGCCTGAGAGCCAGAGAAGCATCCAGTATGTGACACTGTGAGGGACCCAAGAAGTCTGGGAATACACCCCCTGGAAAAGCTCTGGGGGGCCAGAAAGAAAGTCACAGAAGTGATATCAGCTATGCTATCCTTTGGGATGCCAGACTCCTAGCTTCTGTCCTTCATTTAAGAAGTACTATGTTCCAAACATCTGATGCTGCTTGTGTACAGGAACTCAGAGTCTTCCCAGGGCCGGACTGCCATGGAACAGCACTTTGGATAACCAACACCAATGTTCACTGCTTCCCATAGGATGGCACTGTAATTAGGGGCAAGATGCAAAAGCAGCAGATCTGACGAGATGGGTCTACCTCCAAGTCAGCACCCTGCAAACAACACCTGCTGTGGTTTTCCATTTGGGAGAAAATAACTTGAGAAAAGTCCATGTTCATAATATTAAAGTATAATTTCTATCACTATATGAGATATATTCATGAGACATTTTTGGATATATAAAGCTTGATTTTTGTATTTTACCTTTGCTGGGTTCATCTGTCCATAAAAGTCTCTGGCTGAGTTCTACACTCACCAAGCAGAGATCAGCTTTCCGATGGCCACATAGCAGGTACTCATGAACATCTCTCTGAGTTCTCATGATTAAACCTAAGGCTTAGATGTGTTCTGGATAACCAGATATGACAGGAACTCAATAAGAGGTTAAGCTGGGAGCACACACTCTCCTTTGGATGCAGTGAACACATCAGGGTGGACCCAATGCCCTATTTTGGTGTCTGGTGTAAAGTTAGGCCCATTCACCTACTCTTTTCTTGGCTTTCTGGGTTCCCCAGGGGGAGTGGCTGGGATAAGTACTGAGTCCTGATATGATCCTATTGAATACCGGTCACTGGCAATAGCAGGCTAAGGTATGTGATTCTCCTTTGTAAAGAAGTGCTTAATGGGGGGGGTGGTTGTTTGAGGGACCTAGGGCTTAAGATTATGGCGGACTCATTTGAGAGCTGAGTCCAAAGGAGCAAATGTCTTTATGGGCTCTGGTCTCATCTCATCCCATGTTTCTTTGCAGGTGCCCCACACCGGGCTGTGACGGCTCTGGCCACATAACAGGGAATTATGCTTCACACCGGAGGTGAGTGGGCCTAAGGATAGTAGTGAAAGTTCTGACTTAGACAAAGTTCTAATGTTCTGAATAAGATATTAAAGTCAACAACTAGAGCCCATTTGTATCTCTTTTGAATTGTAGGTGCACCAGTATTGCTCAGGTATCCCTATGTAGTAAAATCAAAAGACAAAGTATCATATTAGAGGCTTCTGGAGATGTCTCCCATTTCTGATTGTTCTGTTGCCCTGTTTGAAGGCTCAGTCTGAGCCAACTCTGCTCCACATGAGACCATAACTGATGGGTCAGCTGACTGATTGATCCTTTCTTCCTCCTTCCCACCCCCACAGGGGGCCACAGAACTTGAGGGAGTAGCATGAGGCAGACAGTGAGGGAGCTGCTGTTCTGGGACTGAGGTGGCATGTTTTCCTCTTTCAAAACCAGTTTGTCAGGCTGCCCACGTGCCAAGAAGAGTGGACTCAAGGTGGCGCCCACCAAGGATGACAAGGAGGACCCCGAGCTGATGAAGTACGTTGGGTCATTGTTTTGAAAAATTGAGATTTAAAAAAATATATTATAATTAAACAACAAAAACACAAAACAATGCTTTCTGAATACAAATCTAGAATCTTAGAAGTTGGGAAGTTAGAAGCAGGAGGATCATTGAGTTTAAGCCTGAGCTACCAAAACAAAATGAAACAACTTTAGGCTTTCCCTAGCATTCGGCCACTAAATTGATTGATGACAAACTTCATTTTTACAGAAGTACTGGAACCTGACACACTGATTCCTGGATATTGGGGGCTTTGGGAAGCCCTACAGTACCAACAAAGTTCTGGGATCTTCACAGGCCTTGTAGTCTGTATTTTGTCTGGCAAGAAGGTTCAGGTGTGAAGTTTTGGAGGGCAGTTCATTATGAAGATGTTGTATCTTTGAATATTATGTGTCTGACCATCAGCAAATCTGTCTAGAACTAGTGAAGGAGGAGAGCCTAGAAAAGCTGAAACTGGAGACTGGACCCAATGTGAGGACTAGAGTCTTTATTTTCTCTCCTTTATAAATTGTTTCTTGCCGGGTGTGGTGGCACATGCCTTAAATCTCAGCACGCGGGAGGCAGAGGCAGGCAGATTTCTGTGAATTCAAGGCCAGCCTGGTCTACAAAGTGAATCCAAGACAGCCATAGATACATAGAGAAACCCTGTCTCAAAGAACCAAAAACAACAACAACAAAAAAAACCCCAAAACAAACAAACAAACAAAAAACCCCAAACCAAAAGCAAATTTGTTTTCTTTTTCTGGTTTCCAGTTAGATAAAAAGTATAAACTCCTTAGCTTAATAGTGAAGGGTCACTCAATGAAGTAAATACACACAGCTAGCATTTTGGTCTTAGCTTGTCCATGTACACAGCTGAATCAATTCCAAGGTATGACCTATCAGATACTAAGGTAATTTTTTAAAGGGTAGTTTTTGCAAACTGGATGTGGTAGAGCACACCTTTAATCCCAGCACTCTGGAAGCAGAAGCAGGCAGATCTTTGTGATTTCAAGACCAGCCTGGCCTAGTCAACATTCTAAGTTTCAGGACAGCTGACATTTCAGGGCTACATGGAGAGAATTACAGATATATAACTTTCTTGACACTGAAGTCACCATACATAAAGGGTAAAGTCAGAGCTTTCATATTTGTGTTTATTCTTCACTTAACTTTTAAAACAGTATGTAGTTTAAAAACAGTAGCAAGTAGATTATCATCCTCATATACTTCTTTATTATAATGGTATCATCTTTCTTGACTTAGATAAAAGCCCACCAATTTTACCAGATACATTTGATCAGTTTCTTCCATTTCCTTCCTCCCAGGAAGAGGCTTTTCTGCAAAGAGAGTTTATCAAGATAGAGAAGACTATTTTCTGGAATTTGAAGATTTCTTATGGTTAAAATAAATTGGCATGTCTTCATCTAGAACACATTTGATGTCTCTCTGCTTGGTAGTTTTAGCAGGATGAGTGGTGATAAATATAATTTGTGTTAGGAGTAGATACTGGCTTGTGGAAGGCACACAATCCTTCAAGCAACTATATGTTCATACACATGAAAAAAAATCTTACTGAATAAAAACAGTGTGGTCCTTCTGACCTAAGACAATACCTCTTGGCTTTATCATGATTCTTGGTTTCCTTCACCATAGAACATTATTTTCTGGCCATCTTTCATCTTTGTCAATATAATCTCTAAAATATCATTTCAAATTGCCTTCTTGCAGCTTTTGCATCTATCCTTAGGACTGATCTGTTTTCTGTGGCACTGGCTCTCAGTGAACACAGGCAGAGTTTGCGGAACTATTCCTGTGCTATCTGATAAATACTTATTTGCATTCCAGTAACTCCTTTCTTACTACTTTGGCCTGAATGTCTTTTGCAGAGTCTTTCCCCCCCTCACCATTCTATAAATCTCCTAAAGTTACTGAGAGCCAATGAGTAAGTAACCTTTGTAACATGACTTTCTGTATCTTTCCTCTTCTTCCTCAAAATACATTGAAGATGTCTGTTGGGGAACTAAGATTACCACTTGCTTTACCTTCCTTGATGGCTTATTCTATTAACTTTTTTATATAAGTCCCCAAATTTGGTATCAGAGACAACTTTTTAGGCCTGGAGATTTTGTTTAAACTTTATTCCATTTGGTATCAGGGTGGCACTTCAAGGCTAGTTTCCTACACTCCCTTTTCATTTTTTTCTTGGGGAATTGGGTTTGACCACCAAAATATCATAGTAAGAGGCTTCTTTCATCATTTGCCACAGTCAATGCATGGGCTAGAACTTCATGGAGGAACAGAAAAAAGCTCAGAGCAATGCACCATTGCCTCACCAGGGGAACTTTCCAGAAAGTCCCCACATCTTTTGTGGATCTTAAGTAGTACAAATTCCTAAAACAAAAGTACAGTTAACTATTTCCAGTCTCCTGGGGCAAGGTGGGGAATGTGTCTTCTGAGGGCTTATGGGCAAATCTTTACCATATGTGATGCACTCAGTAGGAACTTGTATCATTGTAAGATTATTCTTTCTATAGAGAGCTAGTTTCCTGCAGCATTCAGGCTCAAATAGGAATAACCCACTGACCAATTTACCTAGGACATAAGAGTTTCAGAACTGATCCTTAATAAAGTGGACAGAGTGTTCCTCTAGCAGGTGAACAGAACAGATGTCTCTGGTTTGGGGGGTTGATCAGGATTTAGGCTTCCTGTGGGGGCTGGACCCAGTGGGCTTTCAAGAAGCAGGCTTTCCCTGTCTACTTCTCTGTCTATGTTGTTTACTAGACAAACAACACCCAGACACTCACTTAGCAGAAAAACAACTTGGTCTGAGATTATTCTTATTCTCAGAGCTAGTTCCAGCTGTGGCCAAAATCTAGTTGACCACAGAGGAGAGGCCTAACCAGCATCACATCGTTCAGAAGGGGTTGCCACCACCAACTGTTTATTTAGACAAATAAAATTTAATTTTTATAACATAACCTGTAATGAGTGTTAAATTAACAATGCAAAACATGTACTGGTCAAATCTTGTTGTGAAAAAAATATTTTTCTTCTTAAAAATTGAGGAATTTCCCTGGGATTATATGAATGCAAAGCCTTTATCAAGCATATCAGCAAGGACTCTGCTGGTCGTGAATTATGCTGCATTTGCAAATAATTAAGGGCAAAATTAGTATTTTTCAAATTCGCTGGGAAAATAGTTTTCCTCTTTCTAAAGTACTATCAACTCTGCTTTTGATGTGTCCTTGTTATGGGCTTCTGGCCGAGACCACCTTGTGCTGACCTTGTAGACATTCTGTGTTGTCTGAGGCCTATGTAGGCTGGAGGAGCAAGAAGGGAAGGAGAGGAAAGAAAGAGATTGTTCAGACTGGCGAAGGAGGATAGGAGGCTATCTCCAGGGGTTTCCTGAGAGTGAGATGCGGTACCTCGCTGCTGTCACCTTGCTACTTTCCAACTGGGCATATGTCCCATGCCCCAGGAGCAGGCTAAAACAAGAGACTATCTGGCAGCAGGAGACTTGCTTCTGGCCCTCTGTCTTCCTGAAGAGACCCTGTCTCGACTTCTTTGTGTCCACAGAGAACTCTGTAAAGTATGGCAGTTGTGTCCTTGGGTCTTGTGTATTTGCCTGGTTCATAGTGTACAGTGACTTGACTAGACTGCATTTGTTGGAGAGGGCCAGAAGTTTTTAGACTGAGGATCTTGTTCTGGGGCATAGGTGGGTTCCTGGAGGCCCTGCTCTCTGTATGTTACTGGTCCTAGTCATACAACATGCCTGGGACATTTGTCATCTGCATCTATATTATTGCTATACTGTTTCTGTCCATGTCTTCAAACACCTGGAACAAAGGAATCACTGCTCCTGGCCAACCTCCAGAAGGGTGATTATGGGTAGTCAAAGCCAAGACTTTCCTATATGAGCACTGCGCTCTCCAGACACCCATGGGTACCATGCTGTGATAGGTCACAGCTCTGAAGCTGTGGGTTGACAGGCCCTGTTTACCTTCCTGGCCAGGGTGTCCTTACTACCCTACTGATTTGCGGGCCCTACTATGCAAGGGGACAGGGACAGCATCCATGTAGAAAATCATTTACTTGTATTTATATTACAGTTAATTGTTTGGCAGCTGTTAATCCTTAACCGGCCATTATCAAATATCACACAGAGACCTGATGGATTTTAACAGGCCTTGGCCTGAACTGAGCAATCTTGGCCCATCTAAGCTAGCTCTTAATTCTATTCCCCAAATATGACCCCATATATATACTTTGGACTGCTATTCTCCGTGCTATACTGATGTTCCAGGCCACATGGAATGATCTTCTTTAATCTACCCCATCGTGTGTCTCCTTCTTCCTGATCCTGGCTTCTACTGGAGGCTTCTTCTACCATGAACCTCTTTGTTTCAGAAGCCTGCACCTTAGTCCTGCCTACCTCTATCTTTGCCCAATCTCAGGCATCAGCATTTATTCAACCAATCAGGGACAATGATTAGAAAACAAAGTAACAGACAGCAAGTGGGACCAATTAGTTAACATTTAGAATACATAACATCACCCCATCACATTCCCATCTGAAAAACTAGCTATGGGACTCAGCTGACTTCTTGTTTACTCAAAAGCACAAAGCACATAATGCTGGTTTTCTAGAGCCTGGCTTTCCAGGGTTCCCTGATCCTCCTACTCAGGGCCCCTGTGATCACCTCAGTCTTTCTGTGTTTAGGTGCCCAGTTCCAGGCTGTGTGGGGCTTGGCCACATCAGCGGCAAATACGCCTCTCACAGGAGTGCTTCTGGCTGCCCGCTGGCCGCTCGGAGGCAGAAAGAGGGCGCTCTCAATGGTTCATCTTTCTCCTGGAAGTCGCTGAAGAATGAGGGCCCTACTTGCCCTACCCCAGGCTGTGATGGCTCTGGCCATGCTAACGGCAGTTTCCTCACCCACCGCAGGTACCTGACCAACATGTCAACAATCAGGGACCTTTGGTTTGGGACATAACTCCTGGGGGTGGTAGCAAGTCAGTACTTGGTGGGAACAGCAGTTATGCAAAAGAGAAAGCAAGATCCAAGTAGGTAGCTGAGTAAGAGAAGCCATGGAGGTTGTTGGGACCAGATGGTGTTTGTGTTTGTTCTCATAAGTGTCCCTCTGTGCCCTGGTGCTTATTGTCCCTATGAACAGTGTTATGTTAAATACGGAGGCCATGCATGGATAGACTCCCACCCATCTCTGCCCATATGTGACTTCTCAGGAAAAGTATGTTGCCTATACCTTGTGCCCTGCCTCATACACTGGGCCCATTTTTTGAATTTTGAGCAGAGGCACTTGGTAACTAGACCTCTCCAGGAACTTTTTTTTTTGGTTTGGAGTGAAAGCCAATGCCCATTCCCTTTCTTCTCCCTCTCGATCTTATTTCTTCTTCTACCACAAAGTTAATGCATCCATTCAACAAAAACATTTACAGAGAGCCCACCTAGCCTCAAGGAGTAGAGACAGAGCAGAGGAAAAAAGAAGAGCCAACCATTGCTGTTTTGAGTGTGTGTTGGGCAGGTGGGTAGGGAATGACAATATAAGCAAATGAGAGTTACTCAATCTGGTGATCAGGGATCAGGGGAAGCACCAGAGTAGTGGGCAAGAAGTACTCTGGAGAAAAAGCCTTTTCCTGAGATGTGTGGAGGACAAACCCTCATACAGCAGGAGCTGGGGAGGGCCTGGCATACCTACCAGCTGATGTGACAAAAGGAGGCAGGACTTTATGAGCAAGTATCTAACCAATTGCCTCTGAGAGTGAGGGACCTAATTGGGAGCACAGAAAAAATGGAGTCTCATTTGGGCAGCTGGGATGACCACAGGATACAGACTATAAAGGTAATGCCAAGAAGACCAGAGAAGAGACTGCAGGTGCCTGGACCAGGTGGGCAGGGTAGTTGAACTCTGTGCTTCCAAAGTACATTTCACTTAGCACCTTGATTTACGATGTGGGTGAAATCATTGCATAGACATGAAGTAGTGCATGATAATCCATATGCTTTTATATGTTTTTCTGCTTGAGTAGCTATATTCAAGGAATCACCTGTGAATGCTGGTGCATCCATATCCTGAAGGATCTTTTAGGTGTGGTTTGCCCTGAGGGAACCTCTCAGAGTTCAGTGCTTCAGAGTCTCAGCAGGCTTCAATCCCTACCCAGGGGGAAAACAGTTGGAGGCAGCCATGCCCTGATTCCTTTAGGTCTTGTGACTAGCCATGACTGTGCCAAACAGGAAAGGCTGTGAGGGGTACCTGCCTGGGCCCCTTTCCTGGAGTGCAGCCTTGCTCACTAGGCAGGACAGCTGAGGTGAAGCAGGGCCACCATAAGGAGGGCTACAGCGTCATCTGGGTGACATGGAATAGAATTGATGTGGTCCTGATGTCTAACTTCTACTTCTAGTTTGTCTGGCTGTCCCAGGGCAACCTTTGCTGGAAAGAAAGGAAAACTTTCAGGGGATGAGATTCTTAGCCCAAAATTCAAGACAAGTGATGGTGAGAGTGCCCTTCTGGGATGTGTCTTTGTATCATCCTCTCTGTACTGTGGGAAGGGGATGGGGAAGCTGAGTTCCTCTGAGAATGATCCATGGTAGTTTTTGCCTTGAGCTAACTGTCCTACTAACCTTAGCCCTGAAGTTTTCAATGCCTGGGTCCGGGACTTGATGATACCTTCACTTGTTGGTCACGTTGGCTCTGACTTTGAGTTTTGTGACTGTATGTATCAAAGTCTGATGGAAGGGCACCAAAAGCCATGCCCATGAGTTTGTGTACAGCATGGCGCCTCCCATCCAGGCAAGGAGATTCTTTTTGAATACATCACCCTTTGGTCATAGCAGTTAATGCCTCTGAAGAGACCTGTGCATCCTGCAAAGGTCAAGCCAGGAGGAAAATAATAATATCACTTTCCAAGATTTCCCAATATCTATGCCCAGGAGAGGAGCTCAAGGCTTGGCAAGGGGCTCACCTCTGCACAAAGATGTCCCTTTCTGTCTCCAAAGCAGTTGGACAGAGCCACGACTGGATTTCTTTCTTTTTCCCTTCCTTTCTTTTTCTTTCTTTCTTACTTTTTTTTTTTTTAATTTTCTGGCAGTGCTGGAGAATGATGAGGAGATCAAGCAGCTAAACCAGGAAATACGAGACTTGAATGAGTCCAATTCAGAGATGGAGGCTGCCATGGTGCAGCTGCAGTCTCAGGTGGGTGACACTTCTCCTCTTGGCTCTTCCCTGCCACCCAGAGCCAGCCCGTGGATTGCTGCTTCCATCAGTATCACTGGTAATGAACTGATGGATGCAAAGTACACAGCGCATAGCCCCCAGTGTACTGATTAGCTGCCCACTCACTGCATTGCGTGGGAGAGTCTTCTAGGCCTCTGGTCTGGCTGGAGTTAGTCATCCTCTTGGATTGCTCCATTGGCAAGGTAAGTTTACTAATGTTCTGACTCTGCTAGTACTGGTTGTACAATTCATGTTTCCAGTTTCATTAGCACTGTTGGCTTATCTGCCCTGTTTCTGCCTGGATTAGAACAGCTATGCACCAGTGGCAGGGCTTGGCCATCCCCACCTAAAGATCTTGCTTTCTGCAGTAGTATATAGGTTAGATCAGAGCCCTTCCACTCCCTTGTTCAGGACTTTCTCTTGGAGGAAATCCTTCAGTGTTGAGGATGGTTAGCAGGGCTGTTGCTTGGCAAGAGGGTTACTGCCCTACCTTCTGGCTGCTCAGTGGGTCTAGGGCAGGCTGGTGGTATGTGAGTGTCTCCTAGTGGCTGGAGAGACACAAGCATAGGACATGGACACAGAACCCAGCAAGGGCAGAGAGGTCAAATAGGAAAGCAGCAGGCCCCTTCCTGGAGGCAACAGTAATGACATGCTTCATTCCACACGTCTTCGTTGTAGGCTAATGCCATCTCAAGAGCCTGTGTCCATGTAGCACCAATCATGGAGTCAGGAAGACCTTGTACCATGTGTCCTATACATGTTAGTGTGTTGTCCTCCAAGACCACTGGAAATGACAACAGGAGGGACAGAGTCTTTTAGCTGTGACCTCAAAACTCATTTTGTAAAGACCCTGATGTGGTGTACCCAGCTGCTCAGGAGGCTGAGGGAAGAGGACTGTGTGAGCTCATAGGCTTAAGAGTAGCCTGGGCAATACAGAGATGACACTATCTGTAAACCACAGAACAAAGACTGCCTGTAAAGGATTGATTACTTTCTTTTACTAGTCTTAGCTATCACTTTGAGGGCATTCCATTCTAGTCATGGAAGGGCTGAAGGAAATGGAATGCAGGTCTCTAGAACTATGTTAGTCACCTCAGTAGAGCAGAGCACTCAGCCTTACCTGCAGCTTCCAAAGGGATCTTACTGTCCTTATTTTATGTCACATATTGTCTTCCCTTGAATTCAGTCTTTCACTCCTTAGAGATATACGGTTAAGAGAGGGACTGTCCTTTAATACTAGGAACCCCAGACTATGTAGGTTTATTGTCAGGGTGTGGAAGATGGAGAAATTTGTTTGTATTTGGTCTGGAGATGTGCCTGGAGCCCCGTCAGTCAGCTTGTTGGTCTTTTGTGGGAGGAAAAGACTCAGAGGCAAGGGCAATTTAGTACCCCCAAGTTGAATGCAACTATTCTCATCCTAACCCTAACTGTGCAAAGAAAGAGCACAGTTGGAGTGGGCGGAGATTGTGCCCAGGGTGCCTTGGAGTCTGTGACTTCATCCCACCCCTAGGAGGGACAAGCAGAGAAAGCCACAGGTAACCTCAAGTGCTTGGCATACCAGCGCCTACTTCCTTTGAGCAGAGGCTGCTTCCAAACAACCTTTGGTCTCTCCAATCGGGACCAGGGTTCCACCATGTCTTTCTCTGAATGGGGTACCCCATGAGGAGCGGGATCAAGCCTCTTTCCACTGTTGAGCTTTGTCTTTTCCTAGGATGTGGTGAGGTACGGCCACTGCTTTCACAATAAGCCAGGCCCAAGGGAAGGCATCATTATCAATGTCTCTTCCACAGATCTCTTCCATGGAGAAGAACTTGAAGAACATCGAGGAGGAGAACAAACTCATCGAGGAGCAGAATGAAGCCCTGTTTCTGGAATTGTCTGGGCTGAGCCAGGCCCTTATCCAAAGTCTTGCCAATATCCGCCTTCCACACATGGTAGGCAGCAGACCTCCTGTGGGTGTCACAGCTGAGCTGGAAGGTGCCCTAGGAACAGTTCGAGGGTTGGAAGAGTGGGTGTACCTCACTGCTCTGTTTATGAGTCCTGAGGGAAGGATCCTGTGGGTGTGTGCGGGGGGGGGGGGGTCCCATGCTGTTGGTAGTGTTCTCAGTGCTCTGGTGAGGTAGCTGTTGGCTATAGATCTAGCCCTGAGTAGCTCATGAATTGGGGTATAAGGGGTTCCAGACAGTCTTGTTGCTATGCAGGGGTGGCTGCTATTGCTGTCCTATTGGCCTGGGGTTAAGGTTTTCCATATGTATATATATTTTTTCCTAATATATGGGGTCCACTGTAACCTGGTTCTGTTCTCTAGGAGCCAATATGTGAACAGAATTTTGACGCCTATGTGAATACCCTCACTGACATGTACTCCAATCAGGACTGCTACCAGAACCCGGAGAACAAAGGCCTTCTGGAAACGATCAAGCAAGCTGTGAGGGGCATTCAGGTCTAGGCTGAACTGTGCAGAGGAGACCCTGCTTTGCTCCTCACAGTGGGGACCCTGACTTATAGCTACTTCTAATTGGCAGCCTGGGTGCAGCCCTGGGCAGCTTACCCAAAGGGGAGTCTGGAAATCAGTGTCTCCTATGATGTCCCCATTAGGCCCAGGCATTAAGACCTCTCTCTATGTGAGTTCCTGGGACACTGAAGTATTACAAAGTAATTTATTTTTGTTTTATGAAAGAAGTCTGAAGAGCATCTCAAAGTCTCCGGTGGAAGCTCATGGACAAGGTTCTCAGGGAAGTTTTGGAGTTTGCAGCCACAGTATTCCATTGTCTGTTGAGTTGGGAGGGCAGCCATGGACTTAATGGGTGTTAGTCTCAGCAGGAGGGCATGCCTAGGATTCTGGCTATGCTCACTGAGGCCCATGTGGCAAGTATGTTTTGTGTCTTCATTTAATTCAACTTTGTGTTAAAGGTGCACAACACTCTGCTTCAGAGGTGACTCTAGGAACAGGCCTCTCACATGGCAGTCTACACAGTTGATGAGCATCATAGAAAGTCAGCTGAAGGTGTTTTTCACTTGGAGGCCCTGAAAATCAGCCACTTGCCTAGGCAGCAGATACCTGTAGGCTGTACAGACCTGCTTCCTCCTGGCTCCAGGCTTGAAACCCCTGGCCTGGATTCTAAGTCCAGGACCACTGGGCCAAGCCTCTGGTTTCTGTACCTCCACCCAGGTGCTAGACCCATCTTTGTTATCCTTTCCTGTGTAGGCTTGATCTTTGTATCCAAGGTGACTGAGGTGGGGACAGTGAGACAGAGGTAAATTGTTAGTGGGAGAACACCAAGATTTCACTTCTTTATAGATTCATTTAAGATTTGAAAAGGGTAAATTTTAATTTAATGTGTTAAAAACACAATGTTCTTACTGTGTAAATAGAGTCCAAGTCAATTGTGACTGCAATTCCAAATTAGTATTTAAAAGTAGAGAAATTGCACTTCCTGGAAGACACTGAAAGTAGTTAGTTTATTCTGTAAATTATTTAAATTTTGTCATGATATAAGTATTTATATTCGTACACTCTCATGTTAATGTTTGCTATTTATTATTTTTTATTTATTACTTTTATACTATTGCAACTAGATTACACACTAGGGCACCATAGGAGTGAAATAAGTTAAATTGAAACAAAAGCCTTTATTTGACTTAAGATCTTGACGTAACTTCTGGTTATAATTTTGATGCAACCGAGTTATTTTTTATATATTTTGTTATTTATTCTTTTAATAATGGAATTTTTAAAAAAGTATTTTGTAACTGAGGAATTTTGATAATTTGGGTTTTCTCCCCATTGGTCCACCAGAGAGAAAGGTATTTTGTTTTCTTTCCCCCCTTTGGGTTCCTTTTGTCAAGCCAATAACAGCAAATGGAATTCTGTATTTATTATTATTTAAGTGTAGTGCAGATGTGTGTGCTCTGGTATTTCTTGTGTTGCATTTGTGGAGGTTCTTATGGATGATCCATGTTGCTGTGAGGGAGTGCTGGCCATGGTCAGTTCTAGGCAGTTGCCTGGACTCATTGGCCAAGCTGCCCAGGATCTTGATACCCCAATACTGTGACCCTCCTTCCTCAGGAAACACGTTGGACCCACAGTACTTCGTGGTGTGTTTGGAGGGTGATTTCTAATAAAAGTCTCACTGTGCATAGGTGCTGTGGTCTGTGAGGAGGCTGCTACTCTGCCCCTTGTGCTTCTGGGTGTGCTGTGGGTGGTCATGATAAGAGGGATCTTCCATCTAAGTCTTTCTCTGGTACCAATGTGGCTCAGTCAACACTTCTGTTTGACCTATCTTCCCCAAGTGTGATTCTTCAAGGTCGAAGTCACAGCACCCACTTTTCCCCACGAGCCAGGCATGTCCAAATTGTTTTTTCCCCAGGAATTTTCTCTTTGAGTCAGGAAGAAATGGTTGTCCTTCTTGGGTTGCTAGATTAGAGGTGTGTAATATACCTGTGCTTTCGTACCATCTGTCTTAGCTATGAATGAATGAGGGCTCAGACATTCTGGAGGGCAGCAGAGCTGAGAAGTAAGTTAGAAGGGAGAGGAAGAGAGAGCTCTCTGATGATCTCAGAGCTATTAGATCTAGCTACGCCTGAAGGCAGACTACTCTTGGACTTCCTATATGAGAGGCAACGGATTCCTTTTATTTGTTTTAGCTCATGTGCCTTGGCTTTTTTACCTTTCCACTGTTACATTTTCATGACAGGTGGATTTCTAGTTTTCCCAAGTTCCGATTTGCATTTAAGGCAAGTCACATTCCACTTGACTTTTCTAGGAATGTTGCCTAGAGGCATAGAACCCATCTTCCCTGAGAAATTCTTAGAAACTCTGGGCTTTATTTCCATCTTCTGTTCCAGTCAGGCAAGGCCCTGGGTGCTAGGGCCATACACCAGTGGGCCATGAAGAATCTGCATAACTATGAGGAAGAGTTCCTGGGATTTCCTTTGCCAAGGTTACACCATGAATAGTAGTTAGTGGTCTGGGGTTACAACCCTTAATGTTGGCACAGGTGCTGTGACATAGGCCAGGGTGTGGGCAAGCAGAGTGTCCCTGCGGCAAACTGAGCTCATCCTCGGTCATGAGAACTGGGCATGGAGGTGAGGACTGTGATGGCTCTTGACAGAGTCAAAGTGGACATGGTGCTCCCAGGGCCCCATATGGCTGCTACCGAGTAAGTAGCTGAGCCTAGGAATGTGGGAGAGTGAGAGCAAAGGTCTACATCTGCTCTCATGTGAGAATAGCAGCCTTGGTTTTGGCTCATTAGCCCTGCTCCATCACTGCCCAAGGTCTTCTTCCTTTTGATTTTGAAGGGTTGTCTAACTTGTCATACACTCTTGAAATACTACAAGTCAGGGGAACTGTCTACCCCAGTCTCCAACCTACAGCGTCTTCATAATCACACACATCATGAATAAATGGCCCAGGAAACACAAATGGCTTACTTAAAGGGCTTCAGAATAATTCAAAAGAGCTGCAATGCCAAAAATCAACAAAGTGTGTGAAAGCAATTTGTGGAGGGCAGGAGCTCATCCTTAGTGAGTTTTGTTAAGACCTGATGACACATCTATCTGCTTCTGGTCCTTGCAGAGCTTTCAAGTAGTACACAGAACTAAGAACACAATGCAGGTAGGAGGAAGACTCCAGAGGTCACCGTCACAGCTGTGGTGGTTATGTGGGTATGGGTCACAGAAAATTTTAGAAGTAGGAGACTTGTGGGCAACTGAGTAAAGAACAGTACCTAGTCTCAGATAGGTTCTAAATGGGAGTCCTGGTTTGTCTGATGTACACCTAACCTTCATCAGTAGCTCCAGCCCAAGGCTGGCCAGGAACTGAGCAGTTGGCAGCCATGACAGTATGATAAAATCTTCCTTTGATGTTCCCTAAGATGGGTGGTTGCTACACTTCTAATGGAGGCCATGTTTGGGATTAGCTGGTGGTCATGTTTTTAGAAAGGGAAATCCTGGGGGAAGAGAATCCTTGCTTTTAAAGAGGTTCAAGTATTTGGAGATTGTTTTGATCCTATATGACCTTTTGGAATTTTCCACCTCTGTTCTTCGAGTTCCAGGTTACTGGGAGGCACTAGGAACCTTGCGTTGGGGCTCCAACCCTTAGTGTCCTTCAGATTAAAGTGCTCAGCTTTTGGGTGCCACAATTTCCTTGGCTCCCGACTGTTAAATCCACAGGGCTCAGCAGGCTTGGGCCTAGATATGGATCTATAGAGCAAGTAGTTCTTCCAGCCTCAGGAAGTGGGACCATGGCTATTTCCAGGGTGTTAGAAAGATGAACGACCGGAAGTTGCCAGTTGCATGAGAGGCTCAACACTGCAAAGAATGTCGTCTCTTGCTTTTAGGAGCTGAACAGTCCACTAGTCTATTGGGTACTGGGGATGGAGTTGCCTTGAAGTATCAGCAAATATATTCTAGAATTCATTCTTTCCATATTGAATCCTTGCCTCCCAGCTTGTAAATACTCTCTTACTCTTTTAAGAGAATAAAGCTCTAGTTTTTCTATGGGGGAGGATCGTTCTCAATCATGGTTGGGACCTGGGGGTCTGCAGCTTCTAAAATCATTTGGCGACATGATCTTTGTTTGAATACTTGCACATCCCCAGCAGAACCTAATGCTGCCAGTTCTTGGGTGGGGTGGGAGGAGGATTTAAAGACTAGATTGTGTTGGTTCTGAGCTTCTTATACTTCAGCTAGAATTCAGCATTTTGTATTTCCTGGGCCATTTGTCTTCCACTTAAGAATTTTGTGGTCTGTGAATACATTATTGCCTCCTCCCTCACATCCCCACCCCTGGCAGTTTATGCCTTAAAAGCTGTCATTTAGATGCATTTTGAGAGGGAGTGAAAACAGGTTCATAGGAACATTTGCACATTCCCAGCCCCCCCTCAGCTGGATTCTGTGCTGGGTAGACCAGTCCTTATACCGAGAAGACCATCTCAGCATGGGATCAGCATCTCCTTGACTGACTGGAGCGTCAGGCTTAGGAGGGACTTTCCTATTAACTAGTTACAAGTGGCTCATTGGAGGCTGATATAGCACAGGTGAGAAGGGGTTCCTAAGTATTAGCTGATGGTGGGCCTTATAACGAAGATGGAGTATATGTCCCAGGGGTTGCAATCTCTATGCTGTTCCCTTTACTATGTCTAAAAGGAGATAGACTGTGGACTTTGTCAACAAGAGCTTCAGAATAAGTAAAGATAGTAGAACCCACAGGACCCCTTATCCATAGTTCTGGGTGTCTCAGCCAGTCTTGGGATGCTGACTTGACAGAGCAGCGCTCCAGGCTGTCCTTCCTGAATGCTTCTGTTGTCCCTTCCTCAATTGCTTTTCTCTCAGTGTCTACAATATACAGACAAACCAGAGTGCTGATTTATCTGAAGCCTGACTGCTCTTTCTTCTTGCTTTTTTTCTACACCCCCACACCCTAGATGCCCTTTAGGGCTGCTCCTTGGGCCTTTTCCCAGACCACATTTGGGGTCTTCTCCTTATCCCCGAGGGTGATGTCTGCAATGGGTGGAGAGCCCCACACATTGGCTACCTGTGTCAGCTCTGATACCTCCTGAGGCTCCACTTGGACACTTCATATGCCCATGACTACAACAGCCCACTGTCTGCTCCATATCTGGACCTCCCTGGACTCAACAAGTCACAACTGTCCATCAGCTTCTAACCCACTCATTAAAGTAAGATCCCATGGCCACACCAGAGTTGCCAAAATGGATCACCGCTGTGTCTCCTTGAAACACCTACCCAGTAATACTGCTATCTGGATTGTCAACCATCAGATGGCTCCAAAGAGGGCAAGTGTACCGAGGGGAGGAAGACTGGGTGGTTATTTGGGTCCTCTGGAAGGCCACACATGAACATGTGTACTAGGGTATGAGCTATGCCCTCCCAACATTGTGGACAGAGTCTCCTGAACTCCAGAATAACTCCCTGCAACAGATTTAACAATTGGACAAGTTATTTGTGCTGGTTTGGGCTTCTGAAGGCTGGCTATACCTTGTAACCTCACAAGCCAGTGCCAGTCTCAAAGGGTACACCTAGAACCTGCAAAGTTGGAGCAGGTAGGTACAACTTCACTCCCTATAGAGTCACTTCAGGGCACCTACTAACACAAGATGAGAGGCCTTGCAGTGACAGTGGAGTGGAGGCAGAGTGGGCGGCCTTGCTTTCCTCATTGGAGTCCAGAGAGAAAAAGACTGAGGAAGACAATGCTACCACATCCCCAGGACCTGCAAATGGGTGTCCCTTATTTGGCCTACTGATCTCTGCTCCAGGAATACCTTCTGCCAGTTGGATACACTATTACTTGTTTCTTTCATACCTTGTCAAATATGTTTTTATCTTTAGCTCTGTCATAGCTCTTTATAGAAGTCCAAACAGAAGAAGACATGATAATGTTTAGGACTGAAGATGGTGAGGAGAGATAAGATCAAAAAGAAGTGTTGGAAAGTTCCATGTGAGGTCCTCAGCCCCACTGCTTTGGAATCCTTGATTCCTCCTCAGACCAAACCTCATCCCTGAGCAGGATGGAGAAAAATAGAGTCTGAACTGAGTCCTATCACTTGCACAGGTTCTTGCCATCTCTTAACTATGTGAGATATAGGCAGTGAGATTGTCCCATTTACAGGATGGGGAAACTGAGGCCCAGGAAACCTCTCTTGAGTTGTATAGAGACTGGTTGTTTTGACAAGATTTGCCTTTCACTGTAGGCCTGGTGGTTTAGATGATGCATGGCAATGGACATTAGAGATCATTTCTTGAAGAGGAGGGGTACTACCCAATCAGCTGGATCCTCACAGAGTATTCAGACACAGTGGTTGTCGAAGAAACCAGAGGTAAAGGGGCTACCATGGTTCTCAGGTCAGTAGAGGAAGAAAGAGATTACAGGTGCCTTTACTCCAGCTTCAAGAAAGCTGTGGTTTTTCTAGACACCCTTCAGGTGCTAAAGCAGTGGACAGACTGAGGCTATTGTTTCCGGAGTCCAGATCACCACTGTAGGCAAACAGAACATAGTACTAAGTGAATGGAGGAGGAGGGAGCTTAGGAAGCTTCAGGACCAGCCTTGAGTCACTGGAGATAAATAGGTGAATGTTGGGACAGGGTGGGGAATATGAACGTGGTGACTCTTCACACAAATGCTAGTCCTGAACTGTTGAAAGCGTCTTTATTTTACACTTTAATGAATGTTACAGTACTTAATACCTCTACCTCCCTTCCAACTTTTGTTCCTTCCAACCTCCCAACCCTAGGTGGGAGAGAAAAAAGGTTAGAGGGGAAAGGAATGGACGTAGGTACATCCTGCTGATAAGGGTCCTTGGGCTCTTTTTAGGGGCAATACCAAACTCAGGATATCCAGTAGTCTAGTAAACTAGCAAACCAGGAAACACAGCAAACCAGCAGACACAACAGCAGGACAAACCAGCAGCAGTGCAAGGGGGCAGGGAGAGCTGCAGCAGAGCGCCCCCCTTCCTCACCCGGGCTCTGGCTTTTTTTTTTTTAATAATTTATTTTTTATTTCTTCAAGTTACATCTCAATCACAATCCCCTCCCTACTCCCCCCTCCAGTCCCACCCTTCCACCCTCCTCCCCCTCAGCCCCACCATCCTCTTCCCTTCTTTTTTTTTTTTTTTTTTTTAGTTTAAGGTATTTATTTTTCCCCCCAACAGCTCTCCCTTTCAGTCCAAATAATGGTTCTTTTTCTTATAACTATAAATACAATACAAAACAACAGAAATAAATAGGCCACGATTATAAGAGTTATATGGCTTAGCATACATTCCCAATGTCCAGTCCATATGTATTTGGCACCTGACTTTAACATTCTACTATCTAACCATCTCCATGAGTTTAAAGTTCTATATCTAACTCAGCTTTCATACTAACTTGCCTCATAATTTTAAAAATATCTTCTTAGATCCAGAACACCCTCTTGATTCCTAAACAACTCAAAATTTAACTATGAGACTCTAGCTATCTATTCTTCAACCACCTCAGAGACCTGAGAGGGATAAATAAATCTGATTATATAGGAAGTGCAGGGCCTGCAGCTTCCAAAACTAAAAAATGACGTACCAGTGGCTGCCTGGACAGTTCCCATTTTCTCTCCATACATTATAGCATCAATCTTCAGCCATTTGGCCCCATTTCTCTGACAGACATTGGTTGTAGAGCAGGAATTATGAAGGACTTACCTACCCTGTCTTGGCAGAGCTAGGCTGTCGACTTACCTGCTTCCAAGTTTTGTCCTTTTTGGACAGAAGTCTGTCTACAGTTGAAGCAAGGGGTTTTTCTTGCCAAGAGAATGCCTTACCACCAATTCAATCATCTCCCACTGGAGATTCTTCGATGCTCATCTTCTACTTGGAGTAATATAGGGGGTGCTGTCAGGAGCTGACATGTCTCGATATCAAAAAATCTTAAGTTAAGAAAACATCTTTGAATGCCATATTCTGCAGATCTCTTGAGGTTTTTGAAGATGCCCTATCTATCTCTTATATTTAGATAAGCAAATATTGCTTGTCTCTTAGCAACTTGATTACTGAGTAGCTTAGAAAATAACTGTGATAGACTGTCATAGTAACTAACAAAATGACA